>NW_004624893.1:2880686-2892917 GCF_000247695.1 Heterocephalus glaber | reverse complement strand
AGAAACAACTCCAGACATCCTCAGCCACCTCATCTTTGACAAAGGAGTCAGCCACCCTCATTGGAGGAAAGATAGCTTATTTAATAAATGATGTTGGAAAAACTGGATTTCAATTTGCCAGTGATTAAAACTAGACCATATCTATCACTATGCACTAAACTACAATTGAAGTGGATTAAAGATCTAAATATTAAAATAGAAACACTAAACTTGCTGGAAGATAAGTTGGGTAGAACATTTGAAGTCATTGGCATAGGAAAAGACCTTATGAACAAAACCTCAGTAGCATGGGAACTAGCACAAAGAATCAACAACAACTGGGATCTCATTTTATTAAAAAGTTTGTGCACTGCAAGAGAAACCACCAGCAGAAATAAGAGATAACCTACAACGTGGTAAAAATTTTTTACTGGCTGTTCCTCAGAGAAAGGACTACTACCTAGAATGTGTAAAGAACTGGAAAAAGTCAGACCCCCCAAATTCAAAGACCCAATTCAAAAATGGGCATCTGAAATGAACAGACATTTCTCAGACAAAGAAGTAAAAGCCACAAAGAAACATGAAAAAATGTTCAACATCACTGGTCATTCGAGAGATACAGATGAAAACAATACTGAGATTCTACCTAACCCCAGAAAGAATGGCTGCTATCAAGAAATCAACCAATAACAAATGCTGGCGGGGATGTAAGGAGAAAGGAACACTTCTCCATTGTTTTTGGGAGTGCAGACTGCTGCAAGCACTGTAGAAATCAGTATGGAGATACCTCAAAGAACTAGGAGTGGAAGTCCCATTTGACCCAGCTATTCCCCTGCTGGGTATCTCCCCAGAAGAATTAAAAGGATCATACCATAGAGATATATGTGTAGACATGTTTATTGCAGCAGTTTGTAATAGCTAAAGCTTGGAAACAGCCAAATGCCCATCAACTGGAAACTGGATAAAGAAGATGTGTTTTTTTTATAAAATGGAGTACTACTCAGCCATAAAGAACGAGAAACATTTTGAGACATTTATAGTTAAATCAATGCATATTGAGGCCATACTCTTAAGTGAAATAAATAGGACACACATGTAAATACCGAATAGTTTCTCTAGTGTGAGGAACTGAAAGTGTAAATGAGTATTAAAATGATTAAATCGAATAATTCATAATTTGAAATAGGTATAAAAGCTCCAAGGTGTAGGAGAAGTGGGAGGGTAAGGGGAAAGGAAAAAGGGAAAGGAAAAATTATGAGGAAAGGAAAATATGGAAACAAAGTCTTTGTAAATAGGGAAGGGTGGAGGGGGTGAAGTGAGCACAGGCAATGTGAAAAAATAAGAACCAATATATATTATGTAAAGGTACAATGACCCAATGATAAATGTAAATGTATTGTACACCTAAAATGTACCAATAATAGAATTTAAGCAAAAAAAAAAAAAAAAGAAAGAAATTCAAGGAGAAGGAAAGTAAAATCCAATACACAGGGTCTTGCCCAGGAATCCTCTTACAAAATTTTTTCCCTCCTAGTTTCTTCTGTTCTTTTAAAAATAGTAAAATCTTTTGCACTTTGTTTTGAGAAGGCAGTTTATTTCTATCAGACTGGATAGTAAGTTCCTTATTCCTAGAGATGTTTAAGCACAAACTTGGGAACCACTTGGCAGATAGGCTATGAAAAGGGCTGGTTAGATTAGAGCAGCAGATCCTTCAAAACGCCCTCCATACTACCTCCCCATTTTATTTTTAAAATATATGTAGAATCCTTGGACTCATTCTTTAAAATTCTCATTCAGAATCTGTCAGTCTGTCAGAACCGGTATATAGTATTTAAAAAGCAGCCCAAGCAATTATGAAATGCAATCTGGTTTAGAAACCACTGAAAACTATTAGTGTAGTATTCTAACAATCCTGAGCTTCTAGGATTGTTTGTGTGGGTAAAGAATAAGAGTCTACTCTGCCTTACAAATTAGCTTCAGACCATTCCCACAAGCTTGTTGAATTAAACACAGCAAAGTGAGAGTTGTCTCCCTGAGAACAGTAGCTTCACTAACTCTGCTCTCCAAACCCATTCCAGCCCAGAGTCAGTGCCCACAACTCTAATCCAGTTAAGTTCACAGTGTAGAGCATGTACAGGTGGAATCCAGTGCCACTGTGCTCTAGGGCAGTAATGGTGCCAGAGATACGAAGGTTCTGGATGAGACCTGGCCCATCTGGACTGCTCAGGGGCTCAAAGATGAAGGTACCTGAGCTGAGAAGGACTAGGTGGAGAGGAGGAAAGTGAACCCTGTGGCAAAGTAGGATCCTGGGAACTCACACCATCTGTGAGATCCTTAAGCACAAGGGTCATGCAGGGCAGGTCTTTTCTGGTTCCTCCAGCAAAGGTGTAAGGGAGGTGACACCTTGTTCTACCTCCTTGTCTGTGGTGTCCATCTGGATCTCTGGGCAGGAATTGAGCACAGATACCAGCAGACCTGACTCTGTTTCTGTCCCTGGACCCTCCTCCGCCTCTGTTCCTTCAGTGCCCTCAAATCCATCACCATCCTTAGACTCCAGAACCTGGGTATCTTCTAGGGCACACAAAGCTTCCTGGATCCTGTCAGAAAGGAAGTTGCCTGGGGTCATTAGCATGATAGTTTCTTTTCCCAGTTCAGAAAGGGGAGACTCCAGCTCTGAGTCTTCACATAAGAACAAGGGGCCTCAAATATTTGGCTATAGAAAATGAGATGAGTTGTTTCCTACTTTTCTTTCTTCAAGCCACCCACCCAAATCTGCCTCTATAGCTTCATGGCCTTCTTCAATCTCAGGGGAGGGGCCTGCTTCACTACAGTTTAGAAGCACTGTGGCTGCTCCTGGGGAAGGGTCTCTCCCTTTTGGCAGATTCTCCATCTCAAGAATCAGTGGCAGAGATGGGGGCACAGAGGGCTGCTCCAGAGCACCAGGGGTATAGAGTGGTTTAGATGCTTGTACAGGATCATTTCTGGTCCCAGAAAAGATACCCACAAGTATAAGGTGGATCCAATCAGGATCTATCAGCTTGTTGATCAGTGGTAAGATTACACTGCAGGTAATGAGCTCAACTACCACATGGCATCCAGTCCTAGTTTCCAAGTGGGGCTTGGGCACCAGACCTTGAAACAACAAATTCACAATGCCATGTGTATGTGTGACCTCAGCACTGGGGCTGTGCACAGCAGAATGTGAGGCAGTAGCCTGGCAGTATGCCTCCCAGAGCTGGGAGGGGTGAACTGGACCACTCTGCTTCCCTTCAGTGGCCTCCTTTGCCTGAATGTAGCTCTGGAGGTGACAGCCACAGAGAGTCAGAACCCTCTGGGCAAGAGCACGGATGTCCACTGTAGGCCCATTCTCCTCCAAAGCTCCTGTACCAATCCTTTCATGACCTCTTCCATCTCTTCCTCAAAGGCTGGCTCCTGGATCACTGAACGATACCAGGATAACACAAAATCATGAATAATCATCTGGATGGTGCGGCCCATCTCCTGTTCCAGCTGTCTTTCTGCCTCGCGGCATGGAGGGCAGGTGGCCACTGGAATGAAGAGTTCCAAGTGCAGTGGACCTGAAGCACCCACAATGGCACTGGAGCCCAGCCACCCTCCCAGCACCATGAACAAAGCAGAGGTGAGGCACAGAAGCCACACATTGACCAGAAGGTGGATGACCAGGAGCCAGCTGAGCAAGACCCCTACAACCATCAGCTTCCAGCTGCTCCAGAGATTACTGAGGTTACAGCAGGACTCAGCTAGGGTCTCCTAGGTTGGGTACCCATTCTCTGCCTTCATGGCTGAAAGAAGTAAGGCTTCTCTAGATGACAGCCCCCTTCAATTTACTTCAATTTTACTGCAGGTAAGGGGGCATGAATTATGATCTTGATAGATGATCTGGGCTTCTATGCAGAGATTTGGCCTGGGCTAGGGCTCTTGAAGTCCTATAGGCACTACAAAGCGATGGGGCAGCACTGTTTCTTAGGCCTCAGTCACCAGAGCCCTCCACCAGTGGGTTCCAGAGGGGAAGAAGCTGTTCTGGCTGGATCGAATCTCCCTGGCTTCCCGAGTGTCCTGGCCGAGGGCCACCTTGCAGGCTCAGAGGGCAGTGCTGAGACACTTACTCTGGCTCTCAGTGGAGATCGGGATCTGAGCGCTCTGGTCGCATGCCCAGGTGAGCCTGAACCAGACTCAATGGGGAACTGGCCAACTTTGGCCAGCAGCGACTCAGGCTCAGGTGGCTGAGCAACCGCACTCTGGAGTCCCAGCTTCCTCAGGACTGCCTGACTACTGTCTGCCTGGGACAGCTTCCGGGTCGTGGGCCCTCATTGTAGTTTTGACTTGCATTTCCCCAACAGTTAAGGTTCAGCACGTATTTTCATGTTCCTGTCGGCTATGTATCAAAATTCCCTAGAGATAAAAAAAACTAATAGGATATATATAATCTGCCTTCTGAAAGGTAGAGATCTAGGAAGGCTGGTGGTAAACTTTGACAACCTGTGAGTCAGAGGGCCAACAGTATAGATTCAAGCCCAATTCTAAAGGTATGAGAATGATGAGTCCGAAGGGCAAGGGATGATTGATGTCCCAGCTCAACTAGTCAGGCAAATTAGGCATAAATTCAACTGTCTTCCTTTTCATTCTATTAAGGCCCAAAACAGATTATTCAATGCCCATGCACATTGGGGAAAGCCATTTCTTTTACTCAGTCCACCAATTCAAATGTTATTCTCTTCAAGAATTACCATAAAAAGGCAGAGGATTTAACTCAGTGGTGCTGCCACCTGCCTCGAAAGCACAAGGTCCCAAGTTTGATCCCTGGTATCAGAAAAAAAAAAAAAGAATTGCCATAAGAAATGAAGAAGCGATATATAACATTTAACCAGATATCTAGGCTGATATCTGAAAAAGACAACTATAGGCCAATATTGCTAATGAACATAGATGCAAAAATCCTTAGTAAGATACTGGCAAATAGAATGCAGAAGATCATCAAGATGATCATACACCCTGACCAAGTGGGATTCATCCCAGGGATGCAGGGATGGTTCAACATAGACAAATCAATAAATGTAAATACTCTATATCAATAGAGCCAAGGACAAAAACCATATGATCATCTCCATAGATGCAGAAAAAGCATTTGACAAACTCTAACATGCATTTATGGTAAAAACCCTACAAAAAATTGGAATAGATGGTCTCTACCTCAAACTGATAAAAGCCATCTATGAAATATCAACAGCCAATATCATGCTAAATTTTCAAAATCTGAAAACTTTCACACTAAAGTCAGGAACAAGACAAGGATGTCCACTATCACCACTCCTGTTCAATATAGTTTTGGAAACATTAGCCACAGCAATTAGACAAGAGAAAGAAATAAAAGGAATAAAGATAGGAAAGGAAGAAGTCAAATTGTCATTATTTGCAGATGACATGATACTCTATATAGAAGACCCCAAGAACGCCACAAAAAGTCTTCTAGATTTATAACCAAATTCAGTAGAGTAGCTGAATACGAGATCAACACAGAAAAATCAATAGCTTTCCTGTACACGAACAACAGACTCACTGAGAGAGAAATAGGGCAAACAATTTCTTTCACAATAGTATCCAAAAAACTGAAATACCTAGGAATCAACCTAACAAAATAATCAAAGACCTTTTTTCTGAAAACTATAGCACTCTGAAAAGAGAGACTGAAAATGATATGAGAAAATGGAAAGACATCCCTTGCTCCTGGGTAGGAAAGATCAACATAGTGAAAAGGGCCATACTTCCAAAACTGCTATATAGATTCAATGGAATCCCAATTAAAATCCCAGCAGCATACTTCATGGACCTTGAGAAAACAATCCAAAAATTCATTTGGAACAAGAAGAGACCCAGAATAGCAAAAGCAATTCTAGGTAACAGAGACATGGCAGGTGGTATTACAATGCCCAACTTGAAACTATACTACAAAGCTACTGTGATAAAAACAGCATGGTACTGGCAAAGAAACAGACCTGAGGACCAGTGGAACAGATTAGAAGATGCAGAAACAACTCCAGACACACTCAGCCATCGCATCTTGATAAAGGAGCCAAACACCCTCACTGGAGGAAAGATAGCATCTTTCATAAATAGTGCTGGAAAAATTGGATTTCAACTTACCAAAGATTAAAACTAGACCTATATCTCTCACCATGCACTAAATTAAAATCAAAATGGATTAAAGATGTAAATATTAAAATAGAAATGCTGAATCAGCTGGAACAGAGGTTAGGTAGAACTCTTGAAGATATTGGTGTAGGAAAAGATTTTATAAACAAAACCTCAGTTGCCTCTGAACTAGCACAATCAACAAGCGGGATTGCTTCTTATTAAAACGCTTCTGCACAGCAAGAGAAACCACCACCAGTGTGAAGGGACAACCTACAATGTGGGAAAAAATCTTCACCTGCTGTTTCTCAGATAAAGGTCTACTATCTCAAATCTATAAAGAACTTAATAAAATCACACCTCCCAAATTTAAAGACCCAATCCAAAAATGGGCATCTGAAATGAACAGACATTTCTCACACAAAGAAGTAGAAATAGCAAATAATCATATGAAAAAATGTTCAACCTCACTGGTCATTCGAGAGATGCAAATAAAAACAATGCTGAGATTCCACTGCACTCCAGAAGGAATGGCTGCTATCATGAAATCAACCAATAACAAATGCTGGCAGGCTGTGGAAAGAGGAACCCTGCTCCCCTGCTGGTGGGAGTGCAGGCTGGTGCAACCACTCTGAAAATCAGTATGGAGATACCTCAAAGAACTAGGACTGGAAGTCCCATTTGTCTCAGCCATTCCCCTGCTGGGAATCTTCCCCAAAGAGTTAAAAGAATCATGCCACAGTGATATATGTGCACCCATGTTCACAGCAGCACAATTTGTAATAGCTAAAACTTGGAAGCAGCCCAAATGCCCATCAACTGGAGACTAGATGAAGAAAATGTGGGTTTTTTAAATAAAATGGAGTACTACTCAGCCATAAAAAATGAGAAATTAAAGACATTTATTGCTAAATGGATGCACATTGAGGCAATACTCTTAAGTAAAATAAACAGGACACACATGTGTAAATACCGAATGGTTTCTCTAGTGTGAGAAACTGAAAGTGTAAATAAGGACTAAAAGGTATAGTAGATAATGTAAAATAGAAAGAAAAGCGGCAAAGGGAAAGGGAAAGTGGGAGGGGTAGGGGAAAGGAAAGAAGGGAATGGAATTAATATGAGAAAATGAAAAAATGGAAATAAAGTCTTTGTAAATAAGGAGGGATGGAGTTGTTGAAGGTAGGGCAGGGGAAGGGGGAAAAATAAAAACCAAGAGAGATTATATAAGGGTGCAAATTTCCAATGATGAATGTCATAATATTGTATACCTAAAATGTATCGATTAAATAAAATTTAAAGAAAATTTTAAAAATAGAAATGAAATAGTCATCACAATTATAATCCTTGTTTCTATAACTGGTCATGTAGTCACAGCTGGAATCTTGGGTACTTTTCTCATTGCTGAGACAAAATATCAAACATCCAAACTAGTTAGGTGGCTCCAAAATAGTTGGCTGGCTCCAAGGCAGAGTGTCATGGCAGCGGGGTTTTACAGAGGAGAAACACTTCATATTGGGCAGAAGGAACCAAAGCAGCAAAGTAGCAACCAAGCAACAAGTGATGCAGCAAATGAGCAACAAGCAATGACTGCAGCCCTCTCTCTACTCCTTATATTCTGTCCAGGCTACATGCTCTTGGAGTGGGTGACACTCACATCCTGGGGGGGCCTTCCCATTATTTATACCTAGAACTATGCCAAATCAATCCATGGACTAATTTAGTAATCACACACCTTTGATCCTAGCATCACACACTTAATCTCAAAATCACACATTCTAAATCCAGCTACCTCTAAAAAGCCCCAACTATGACCACATGAGGTATTGGGGGGAGATCTAGATACAAGACATTACAGCTAATATTTATAATTAGATTCTTCTCCTATCCATTGTGTATTTTCTTAGTCTTCAGCAAACACCTGAGCAGGTTTCCGTTCCTTACGTGGCAGGGTGACTCATATCTTCAGTCCTGAATATTTTGGGCCATTTATCACCCTACCTGGATTGTGTTGTTGAGGTTTCCCATTAATAAGAAGATATGGTAATACTAGGAGATATGGTAAGGCATCTCCTGCACTTTAAACATATTCTTCATTATCTCTATTATGGAGTAGTAGCCCAATTTCCCTGGGGTAGGCTGGATAAATCAGCTCCACCAACATGAATCCAGGCTATATGGGAAACATCATATCCTGAACATTGATTCAGAGCTGATTAAGAGCACATACAGCCTTCCGGACAAATTTCCCCAGCCCTGCAAGGTATTTCCACATAGCTAATTCTGTAATTTCACTTTCAAAAGCCTGTTTCACTGTTCAATAATTAAGATGAGGGCTCTGATCAGAAGAGAATGGGATCCCATAAACTGGGATGCAGATGTTTGAGAAGATTCAGACAAGGCTGAGGATTTTGAGCTCCTAGACTTCGATGGGATTATTTTGCCAGAGGAACAGTTTTCCCCACTCACAGTGGCAGAGGCATCCCAATCCTCAACCCCTGTGGTGTTGGCCTCTCCTAATATACTTGAAGAAACTAATCCTGTGTTGACCAAGCATGATAACGCTGACACTCCTTAGGACCCACTATTACCACCCACTTTTTCCTCTAGGCCTATAACCAGGCTCAAATCGCAGAAGACTCCTAAGGGTGAGGTACATAGTGTGACCCATGAGAGGTCTGCTATTCTCCAAAAGGACTTCTTGAGTTTTCTAACTCTTATAAGCAGAGGCCTGATGAACAAGTGTGGAAATTTATGGGTGTGGCAAAAACATACATCTGGATCACTCTGAGTTTGTTGATATGGCCCTTAGCCAGAGATTCTGAATTTAATGTTGCAGCTCATGAAGTAGAGAAAGGTGTTAATAGTTTATGTGGCTGGTTGGCAGAAGTATGGATCAAAAGGTGATCCATTGTGAATGAGTTAAATATGTCTGACATTCTGTGGTTTATTGTTGAAGGAATTCAGAGGCTTAGGGAAATGAAAACACTGGAGTGATTTGTTATGTAAAACCTAATCTGCCACACTGGGATGAGCCATAAAATATAATACCTTGAGAAATATAATACCTTGAGAACCTTCACTAATACCCTGAGAAACAGATTCATGAGAGGAGCACTGGCATCCCTGAAGAACCCTGTCATTGCTCTTCTGTGTATGCCAGACATTACAGTGGGGACTGCAGTTACTCAGTTGGGAAACTTCAGAGGAATGGGTTTTATTTGATCCCAGAGTGGCAGGGGTCAAGTGACAGCACTTAAATGCCATAGGCAGAGTGTATGAATTTATTGTAATGGGCAGCAAAAGCAGAGCAATGATCAGAATGGTCTGACATGTGCAGACCTATGGCATTGGCTCATTAGCCACGGTGTTCCCAAAAGTAAAATAGACAGGAAGCCTACAAAATTTTTACTAAATTTATAAAATCAAAATTTAAGGCAAATGAACACTAACCTATTTCAAATTATAGTAACAAGGAATCATGATCCTTCAACCAGTTCCCAGATTTCAGCCAGTTTACAGACCTCTTGAATGAAGGGGAGGCCAGGTCCCCTTGGGAAACGATGCTGGTACATCACCAAAAATGTGTATAGTCAATATTTCTCCAATTTTTCTCCAAAAGGACCTAAGGCCTTTTACCAAAGTAACTACAATGGGGGAGGGGAAATGATCAGACATTTCAGGAACTATTGAACTCTGCTTCTGAAATAATGCTGATTCCAGGTGTCCAAAACAGTGTGGCCCTCCAGTACAAGTAGGGTCCTATACAGGTCAGGGGATCAATGGAGTTTTAGCAGAAGTCTGACTAACAGTTTGTCCAGTAGTTTCTAAAATGAACCCTGTAGTCATTTCCCCTGTTCCAGAATGGATAATTGGGATACATATGCTTAGCACTTGGCAGAACCCTTAACCTGAAGTGTGAGGGTTATTATGGTTGGAAAATCCAAATGGAAGCCATTGAAGTTGCCATTGTCTGGCAAAATAGTAAACCCAAAACAATATCACATTCTTGGGATTGCAGATTGGTGCCACTATCAAGGATTTGAAGGATGCAGATGTAGTGGCTCCCAGCACATCTCCATATAATTATCCCATTTGTCCTGTGCAGAAGATGGATAGATCTTGAAGAATGATGGTAGATTACTGTAAACTGAATCAAGTGGTGACTCTGATTGCAGCTGCTGCACCAGATATGGCATCCTTTCTTGAGCAGATAAACACATCTCCTGGTATTTAGTATGCAGCTAATGATTTGGCAAATACCTTCTTCTCCATACCTATCCACAAGGCCCATCAGAAACAATTTCCTGAAATTTAGCAGAAAGAATACTAAAAGTTCTTGGAGAAAAACAGCAAATAACCTATAATGGCTAACTTATTCGATAAAAGCATATTTCTCAACACTATTGTTAAAGGCCAGAAATTCTTGGAGTGATTTTTAAACCCTGCAAAAATATAACTTTCAACCTAGAATTCTGTATCTTAAAACATTATCCTATGAAATTGGTGGGAAATAAAGATTTCACATAGCAAAGAACTCCAAACTACTAAACCAGCATTGCAGAACATAATTAATGTTATCTTAGACAGAGATAAGGGCCACCAGCACTAATGAGCCTCAGGGAAAGTATGCATCTAATTCAGAGAATTAACAAAAGGGAAAAATAAAGGAGGAAAAGCAATGCAATGCCAGGACTGAATAATTACTTTACAATAATACTACTCAATATCAATGGTGTTAACTCACTAGACAAAAGACAGACTGACACATTAGATCAAAAAACAAAACCCAACCATATGTTACCTGCAAAATACACACCTTGTCCAAAAAAGAAATACATAGACTGAAAGTGAAAGGATGAAAAACAACATGCCATGAAACAGGAACCTTACAGAAGGCAGGAGTAGATAAAATGGACTTCAAGCCAAAACTAACAAGAAGCCAAAAAAGCCACCACATACTTGTAAAGGAGAAAGTTCAACAGAAAGACATGACTACTATATGTGCACTGAACATCAGCAGACTTGATTTCATAACACAAAATCTACTGGACATAAAAAGACAGACTGATGCAAATATATTCATACTGGGGGACTTTAATAGCCATTTCCATAGATGGGTCAACCAGAAAAAAAACTCCACAAAGAAATATCAAAGTTAAAGCACTCGTCCAACAGATGGAGTTAACAGTTATCTACAGAGTGTTTCATCCAAGAATTACTGAATACACATTCTTCTCAGCAGCACATGGAACTTTTTCCAAAACAGACTATAACTTAGGTAATAAAGCATGCTTAAATAAATACAAAATAATTGAAACAATAGGCTGCATAGTTTTGGACCATGGTGCTATAAAACTAGAAATCAACAACAAAAGAAAATATAGAAACTATGCAACACATAATGATTAAATAATACACACTTAATCAGTGGGTCAGAGAAGAAACCAAGGAAGAATTTTAAAAGTTTCTAGAATCAAATGTGAATGAAAATACAACAAACAAAGAACTAAAAAAACAACAAAAGCACTTCTAATAGGGAAATTTATAGCATTGAATGTACACAGTAAAACAATAGAATGATCCCAAATAAACAAATTAAGCATAGATCTCATGGTTCTCGACAAATAAGACTAATCCAAATATGAAACTAGTAAAATAAAAGAAATTACAAATTCTAAGCAGAAATTAATGAAATTAAGACTAAAAATCAATACAAATTATTAAAGATTCAAAAAGTTGATTTTTGAAAAGATGAACAAGATTGATAAACATAATCAACCTTATGAAAGGAAAGCATGAAAAGACCCATAAAAATGCAATTATTAGAATGAATAACCGATAATGTAAAATAGGAAGAAAAGGTCCAAAGGGGTAGGGTTAGTGGGAGGGCCAGGGGAAAGGAAAGAAGGGAAAGGAAAAAATGATGAGAAATGGAAAAAATGGAAATAAAGTCTTTGTAAATAGGGAAGGGTGGGCTAGGAATGGGGAAAAAATAAGAACCAAGATGCATTATGTAAAGGTACAGTTCCCAATGAGAAATGTAATTGTGTTGTATACCTACAATGTACCAATAAAAGAATTTAATACAAAAAAAAAATTACA
>NW_004624893.1:2854082-2870132 GCF_000247695.1 Heterocephalus glaber | reverse complement strand
TTTTGCATCATTCTCTTAGTCTCCATTGCATTGATTTCTCCTCTGATCTTTATAATTTCCTCCCTTGTATGAGTTTTGGGTTTGTCCTGCTCTTCTTTTTCTAGAAGCTTGAGGTTCAGCATCATGTTGTTTAATTGGGCTCACTCTGTTTTTGTAATATGAGTATTCACTGTTATGAATTTCCCTCATAAGATTGCTTTCATTGTGTCCTATAGATTCCAAAATGTTGTATTGTCATTATCATTTAATTGAAGGAACTGTCTGATTTCTTCTTTAATTTCCTGGGTGACCCATTATTTATTCAGAAATGTGTTTTTTAATTTCCATGTGTTTATGAAATTTTTGTGGTGTCTTTTGCTATTGATCTCCACTTTCATCTCACTATGGTCTGTTAATATACAGGGGATAACTTCAATTCCTTTGCACTTGCTTAAATATGTTCTATGAGCGAGTATGTGGTCTATTCTGGAGAACAACCTGTGTGCTGCTGAAAAGAATGTGTATTCTGATTTTGTGGGTTGTCACACTCTATAAAATATGTTCAGTTCATTTGTTCAAGAGTTTGATTGAGTTCTAGTATTTCATTGCTTATTTTTGTCTAGTTGATCTATCTATTTGTGACAGTGGGGTATTGAGGTCCCCCACTACTAGTGTATTTGTGCTTACATTATTTTTCATATCTGTTAGAATTTTTTTACATAGTTGGGCACACTAGTGTTTGGTGCATAGATGTTTATGATTGTAATTTCTTCCTCTTGGATTGTTCCCTTTACAAGGATGCAATGTCCTTCTTTTTCTCTCTTAAGCAGTGTGGGTTTGCAATCAACTTGATCTGCAAAGAGGATAGCTACTCCTGCTTTTTTTTGGGTTCCTGTCACATGGAGTATTATTTTCCACCCTTTAACTTTCAGTCTATGAGTGTCTTTTTGAATTAAGTGTGTTTCTTGTATGCAGCATACTGTAGGATCTTGCTTCTTGACCCATTCTGCCATTCTATTTATTTTGATTGGTGAATTGAGACCATTAACATTTATGGTTGTAACTGATAGGTATTGACTTATCTTTTTCAGGACTTTTTCTTTTTGTTGGATTCTCCCCCTTTGTGTTTAATGCCTTTTCATGCCTCATGGATTCATTCTGCTGGGCTTCCTGGGCTTGTCATACTCCTTGTCTTTTCCTAGAATATTGGCTAAAAGTTTTGGAGTTCTGGTTTGGTATTCATGAAGTTCCTAAGGTGCTCTTTGTCATGGAAGTATCTTATTTCTCAATCAGTTTTGAAAGATAAATTTGCAGGGTACATCAATCTGGGTTGGAGGTTATTTTCCTTTAGGGCTTCAAATACATCACTCCAAGCTCTTCTTGCCTTGAGGGTTTGTGTTGAGAAGTCTGCTGTGATTCTGATGGGCTGTCCTTTGTATGTGATTAGTTTCCTTTCTCTAACTGCTTGTAGAATTTTGTTCTTCTGTTGGGTTTCTGGAATCTTAACAATTATATGCCCATGGGTAGATTTTTTTTTTTGATCAAGGCTATTTGGAGTCCTATATGCCTCACTTATCTGTATGTCAATTTCTTTTCCCCTGCTTGGGAAGTTTTCTGTCATTACTTCTGTGAACAGTTTTTTTTTAGTCATCTGCACTCTCTCCTGTTTCTTCGTTGACCCCAATCAGTCTTATGTTATTTTTCTTTGCATCTTCTGACAGCTGCTGGATTGATTTCTCATGGTCCATTAGAATTTTAAAGAAATTTTTCTTTTCCTTGTCACTAATTGTATTCTTATCTCTATATCTGAAATTCTGTCTTCACATTGGCTCATTCTGCTGTGTAGACTTTCAATGGAGTTTTTAATCTCCTTGAAATCTGTTTTATGGATTCCATTTGTTTCCTGTGTTGGGATTCCATCATGTTCCTCAGATCCTCTATTTTTTTTATCTGTGTCCTCTCTAGATTTATTAATCACATCTTGCACTATGGGCACAATCTCTGCTGTTATCCAAGAAATTATTTCTGATTTTATTTTTTCTAGATCCTCTTTTGTTGCCAGTTCAGGTAGTCCAGGTGGTTGAGTATTAGAGTGTTCCATCTCCTTTCCCTTTAGGGTTGTTGTAGGTGATGTGGAAGTCTGGTTTTGAGGCCTGTTTATGTGTCTTCTCATTTTGACCGGCGGAGGGGGGGGGGTGCTCCTGGCACACATGAGGCTCACCTCCTCTGTGCTGCGAGTGGTGGCACATCAACACAGAATCCTCCTCCTCTGGGCTGGGTGCAGTGGCACCATGTCTCACATTTTTTATCCTGAACTTTATCCTAGCAATAAAATTAAAAATATGGAAAACTAAATCCCTTTTTGCGGGCTCACATTAATTCAACTGCCTTCCTAAGGTAAGTAAAGGAGAAAGGTAAGGGAAGTAAAATCTAGCTACTAGGCATTTGTTGAAAGTTGTAATTAATCAAGAAACTAGAACAAAATAATCATCAACAACAATCTTAGGTAGATGGTTAGACATTAGCAGACCTGAGTGGTGGTGGGGAGATTGTATCCAAAATAGCATACATTGCAAGAAATATATCCATTTATAATACATCCAGAAATACATCCATGTATAATACCTTTATAATCATTTGTTAGGTCTCAAACTCAAAGCAATCCCTCAGAGCACAATGACATCTCAATCTTATACATTCTGCACATTCATTATGACATCTGGCCACCTGTCCATCTAACTCCAGAATAAAACATATTGCATTCTGGCTGCCCTTTCCTGAAACCTAATGAATCAGAATACAAAATGTTCTTCAGAGTTATTCCTGACTGTTATTGCTTGTGCTTGGATGTTCCCCCAAAACCTCATGTGAATGAAGTGGGACTTTTTCAGAGATGGCTGGATCTAGAGTTTGTGATGCTGGAATTGATTCATGGTGCAATGGGCACCAATGGGCACCTAGTGCTCAAGGGCACTAGGATTAAATATGTAAGTGTTACCCACCCCAAATTGTCTGGATAAGATAAAAGGGGCAGGAAGACACTATTAAGGTTCCTTTTTGCTTTGCTACAGTCTATCATGAACTGTTGCCCCTTTGCCATGTGTCACTCTGCCTCAGACACAGCCAATTATGGACTGAAATCTTTACAAACTGGGAACTAAGTAAACCCTTTCCTTTAACTTTGGGTGTTGGATGTTTTGTCTCTGCAATGAGAGAAAAGTAACTAACACACTGCCTTTAGCTGAAACCTGGTTTATATTGAGAATTTATCATTTGTAATTGTCTTAGATGATTAAAGCTCTTGAGGAAACTGACCATGTAAAAAGGAAGAGAAACCATTTCACAATTCCTAAGTAAATTTGAAGTAAAATGGTGATAAGCATCATAATTACCCAGTTGCCCAGAACCAAAGAGTAACTGCTGGGTGCATAAAGATGTATCCAAACCTGCACTTGGTGAAGATGCCTTCATGGCATGGCTTACATAATTCCTTGAGGGTGAAAATCTATATATCTACCTTACAATGAATTCTATCTGTACTTCTGCATGGCTTATGTGTCTTTACTGAACTCTTTCATCAAGTGCACAAAGAACCAGGAATCAAGGAAGTGAGGGGCTGGTTTCTTATTGCATTTAGTGAAAGTGAACTTTGATCCACATCATAGGAGATGGACAGCAAGAGTTCCTAACACAAGAACTCAGACTGGATCGAATTATGCAAGAATGACTGCAACCTGGCAGAAAGAGGTCCTGAGTCTGAGTTAACTTCAGTATTGCAGTGGAGGGATTAGAAGAGTTATTGGTGTGTGTGAGCACTCAGACTCTGGCAAAGAAGCTACTTGAGAATCACATATGCAATGTCTCATTGGAATATCCAATCTTTGTTCCATCAGACATCTTACTGGTTTAAGTTTCTGCATGTTTCTTGATTTATTTAGTGATATGGAGTTATTTTCTTTTATGGTTTCATGGGTTTCTTAGGTTTTTACTTTTGCATATTTGTTCTTTCATTGGCTCTGATTTAATATATGTCTAGGTTCTATCTCTCATCCCAGAACTTTATCTAGTTTTTTCACATCAAACCCCTAAGATAATATTATTAACATATTTCTTTATTCTTTTCCTGAGCTCATAAACTCCCCCTACCAAGCTTTTAAATTCACAGTACTTAGCTCCTTCACAGTCACCCCTATTGTCACCAGTATAGTTCCTCAATCTTCTCCATCCTAAGCATTTGGCTATTCCATATCTTACCTAACTTATTGCCCTCCCTATAAGCAAGTTCTGATAACCACATAGGATTCCTCAATCCCAAAGTTAACATCCTTTTCCCCATATTTCACCCTTGCTCCTGCAAAATATCCTCTAAAAACTCTCAATAATAATCCTATACCTCAAGTAAAAGTAATCCAATATAATCAGACCCACATCAGTCTTTCTTTCTCATCTACTACTATGCTCCCCTTCAACTTCCCCCATAGGGTCTAACAATACTCATGCAACCACCTCCCATTCTCTGCAAACCGCCTCATCTACCTCAATGCAGAGCAACCACAAATAATAAACTGTCACAGTGAGCATACAGAATAGACAAAGGGAGAAGAGTAACAGCAAGAGTGATCACATCGAAGTGTTATTAGATTGAATCTGTGGATGGTATTATAATTAGAAACATTACTTTCAGTAAAACATAGGGAAGAGTTGAAATCACTTAAAGTAAATAACGAAGAAATAATACTAGCACTGGATATACAAAGCTGAAAATAATACATGGGAGGCAATATCTTACTAAAAATCTCCATTTCAGCCATGAACTCTCCTCACTTCTCTAGTTTCCAACCTGAAGTAACCCCCCCCAAAAAAAGAGAGGAGAAGAAAGAGGGAGCCATACATATTTATATATATGGAGGTACAAGTAGGAGAATGAGATAACAAGGAAATAGATTTCTGAAACCCCACTCCTGATCTCTCTCAAGTCAGAGCAAGGGACCAAAAGAGAGAAGAAAGCAAATATTAGTAGGAGAAATCTATGAAAACTTCATAGAATGGATGAAGAAAATAGAAGAGTTCAAAGAAGAAATGAACCAAAAATTCACAGCAATTACAGTCAATATGTCCATGGTGAATTTTGGAAAATAGGTAAGAAGCTGGACAAGCTAACCAAAACAGTTCTAAATTTGAATAACAGATTCAACGATGATATGAAATCCTCAAAGAGATGTCAAATAGAAATACCTAAAATAAAATATCAGTATAGAATTCATGTATTGCAGAAATAACCAATGTGAAGACAGAGTGTTTGATCTCAAAGTAGCCAAAAAGAAAATAAGAGAACAAAGGAAGACTATCTAGCAGCTACTGAGTGACAACAAAAAGACAAATCTAAGGCTAATCGGAGTTAGAGAAAATCTAGAAGATAGCACAGACAGATTCACTAACATGCTTACATAAATTATAGGAGAAAATTTCCCAAATATAATAAAAGAGTTTAAAATACAAGTAAATGATGCTTATATAATCCTGAAAAATTATGGCAAAAAAGAAGCTCACCAAGCCATATCTTCATTAAATTCACAGTTATCCAGCAAAAAATAAAACAGAATTTTAGAGGCCACCAGAGAAAAACAAAGTATTACATATAAATGTAAAACAATTAGAAATACAATTGACTTCTCAGCATAAACCCTGAAGGTCAGAAGAGCTTGGCTTAAAGTATTTCAAGCCCTAAGAGGAAATACCTTCTGACCCAGATTAATTTCCCAGCAAAGCTACCCATGAAAATAGAGAAATTAAGTATTTCCATGAAAAAGACCAGCTCAGAAAATATATGAGTGCTCAAAAATATTCTTGACATAAAAAATAAACTGGAGATAGCTGAAAACACAGAGGAAACTAGTGAGGTCAATGGAAAAACAGAAAGAAAAAAAAAGAAAACAAAAACAAAACATACTCCAACAGATGAAGAAGTCAATGATAACAAATAATCAACACATCTCAGTAACATCTCTCAATGTTAACAAATTCAGTTCTCCTATCAAAAGACACAGGCTTGCAAACTGGATCAAAAAACAGTATCCAACAATCTGTTGCATTCAAAAAATACATCTAATCAAAAAACCCATTGATAGACTAAAAATTAAAGGCTGGAAAACAACATTTCACGCACAAAGACTGAAAATAAGCAGGGGTAGCAATTCTAATATCAGCCATGTTAAATTTTGGGTTAAAACTAATTAGAAGAAACAAAAAAGATCACTACATACTAGACAAGGGAACATTCCAAAAAGAAGAAACAACACTGATAAACATATATGGACCAAATAGTGTAGCATTTATTTTCATAAAAGAAAAACTACTGAAATTAAAAGGTCAAATGAACATTAACACAATCATACTATGGGATTTTATTTTATTTTTTTTTTACATTAAAACCAGATACTTATTACTTTTAAATTGCATTTGCCATTTCTGAACAATACAAAGTAGAGGCAAATAGTAACACTTCATAAAAATATTGAGTCCCTATTCCTTTCTCTAAGACCCTCCCTCAAATATTCCCTCCCGCCCCTTACAGAACGCTGTCCTGAATAAAACACTTAAATACATCATAAATAGTAAATTATGAAAAAAATAGCAAGAATTGTTTCTTTTCTTCTTGTAAAAAAGAACATGGTAGCAAAGACAGGGAGCCAGAAACTGGCTGGGGGTGTCTAATGGAGACAGTTACTTGGGGTACAGGCTAACCTATTACCACGGTAGGGTGGGATGGAGAAGAGGCTGCAGGACTTCAAAAACCTTCCACAGACACCAGGCCGCCTTCTTCCCCTGACAAGAGCGGACTGATGGGAAGGACAACCACAACTCAGAGAAGGGGAGGACAGGGCTCGTGGGCCCCCTTTCCAAAGTCCCTCCACAGAGCGGGAACAGAGCACGGACGGTTACGGAGTCATTGAGGCAAGTGTCTGCTGGCTCCCCTGAGCTGAAGAGAATCTTCTCTCGCTTCACTGAGGCAGATTGCCTGTTCAACAGACACAGGCCTCTGTCCACCGCAGCTGCACAAATAGCAGAACACTGCTCAAAAAGACAAGAAGAACAAAGAAGAAATCTCCTTGGAAGAATGGTCTAAAATTCATCTGATACATCTTCATATTTAGAAAAATGACTAGAATACATTTCAAACTGCAAAGTATTAGTAACCATTATGCCCTGGCAGTGAGTGGGGTCCTGCCTGGGGAGGGCTCTCACCTCCTAACTCATGGCAGCCCCATTATTTTAACAAAAGGGGCAAAGATGGCCACAGGTCCCATTCTTTTCATCTCTCGGCCTTAAGAATGTCCTCATCCTATGAGGAGCTGACAGGAGCTGCTGCTGGCAGAGCAACTGCCACATTTCTGTTTCACAGCCACCAGGGCTCATCTGTGGGAACCCTATGAGCAGATATTTCTGACTTTTGGAGTTCTGACCTAAAACTGGCTTGAAATTGTGCTGTGTGCTCTTTGTTCTTGTCCTTTTGAAAGAAAAAAGGAGGAAGATAGAGACAGTTAAACACTCTTATTCCCCCAAAACCCTTTACAACAATTCCGGGGTCTTCCTCCAGTGACCAGAGGGAAGAAGGCAGGGGATCGGGTACCAGCAGTGTGTCCTGAGGAAATGAAGAGTCCAGCTCCTGGAGAAGGGTGCACGACGGGAGGAGAACCATAAAATCCAGCAAGCCCACTGCCAGCACAAACAACAGGAGTTTGAAGAAACTCGACTGTGGAAGCCGAGGCTGGCCCGGCAGAACTCTGTGCCAGCTGACTCTGAAGTGGAAGGGCTGCTGCTGTCCTCAACTGTCCAAGGCATCAAAGGCCACTCAGAGGCCGGGGAAGAACTGCTTCCTCCTCATGAAGAAGGCAGAGCTCCCCTAGCTCCTTATTAAACTCCTGTTTGGTTTTTTTTTGATGACCAAGAAGAAAACTAAGTGTTCTTGGGCAAGGGCCAACATCTTGATATCACAGAGACAGTGGGGTCTTGTTTCCAGTCTTCTGAGGTTTGTTGCTCAGTGAGGGAACTCCTCCTCTGTAATTTCAAGCTTTTCCAAGGCTGAACTCGTATTTAGTACGTGCAAAGTCTCTCCAACTACATGTGAGAAACCAGGGCCAGAAACAGGTGAGTTCTCACTGACTTCCTCCATGGGTGGAGTCTGAGGCAATACATCAGGACGACCAAAGTGGACGTGGGGGATCTTCTTGAACACTGTGTTGCACATGAAGTGCTGGAATCGTTCAGCATAGAAGCCTGGACAGTGCACTGATAATGTCACCATCATATACCAGTGCTTTCCAAGAGTGCTCCAACTTCTTTACAAACCTGTAAGACTGCAGAGTATCAATGATGCCAATATAAAGCAGGAGCTTTTCCCCTTTATTATTGTGGGCAGGGATGCCACCCATGTGGTCATTCGTCTCCATGGTACCGCCGCAGTGAGCCTCGCCCTGGATGGACTCCATGGCTGTGGAAAACAGAGCCTTCTGGGAGGTCGGTCTCCACGTGTCAACTGCGTACTGCATTTCGGTGTTCAAGGGCTCTCGCTGTGCATGATCTATGTTGTGGATCGACATCAAGAGACTATAGTCCATTATCTTGAAGCTCTGAAGAACCAGGCAGTCATGCTGCAGGTCTTGCACAGAGCATTGCACATGTCAGCATCCAAGAAGAGAACGTCGGGCATGTCCTGCAAGAAGTCCAGGTCTTTAAAGGTGGGCAGCGGCTTCTCTCGCTCTTTCTGAGAAGCACGCCGTTTGTAGGTGGTGCCCTTGAGGTCGTACTTGATATGCATCTGGATCGACCCGGGTAAGAGATTGCTCATCACCACAATCCGAATGTTCTTGCCCCCCCGTCTGCACACAGTACAGTCCATAGAATTTAGGCAGCAACATGCGAGGGCTCTGGTTGAGGTTCATGTAGTAGCCGGGGAGCAGCTTCTGCAGAAACTCTGCTTCTTTATGCTGCACCGTCTTGATGATGAACTCGTCATCACTGGACACATAGAAGATGGAATCACTAGCTCCAGAGTTGCAGAGTTTAATCAGTGGCTCGCTGCAGAGAGAGTACAAGTAATCATCAGGCCGGATGCCAAACAGTTCCCAAAAGTAGCAGAAGGCAACAGGGGCATAGGTCTTGAACCGGAAGTCATTGTAATGATGAGCAGAAGTCAGGTTGCTCCCCTCACTGGGGAAGAAGATGCTCTCCACCACGTAGAAGTCCTGCATGAGGACATCCCGCTCTGGCTTGGTACTCAGACTCCCCACGGTGTGAGTAATGCCTAACTGGATGGCACCTTTCAAAGCTGATGACGTTGTCTTTTTATATGTTGTCTCTCCTGAAGAATCAACACTTCAGTGGCCTATTTTCTGATAGTCATGCCAGTGGCATAAGACACCTCAGATGCCACAGGTCTCTTGATTCCAGATGCTGCTGCTGAGGTCGGCCCCAGGACCCCGGGATCCAAAGGTGAAAATCCGACCGCCAACGGCCCAGAGGAGGCCGACGCCATCTTGGCAGGCCCCTCCCCCTCAGCGGCCTCTCTCCTTTCAGTGGGGCTCTTCCTCTTCTCAGAATCAAACCACTGCTTTGGCCTCCTCCGCCGCCGCCCCCACCGGCACCTCCATCACTGCCTCCGTGGGGGCCTCTGTCTCCTTTGCATAATCTAGGCCCTCAGCCTCGGAGAAAAAGCCGTACAGAGTTTATCTCGCCGGCCCGGGGCACAGGCATGGCAGATGGCGGTAGCGATGGGGGAACGGGCGCAGTGGGCGGCGGAGGAGCGGGCTAGGCCTCGGCGGGGACAGCGACAGGAGGGACTGGGGCTAGCGGGGGCGGCAGCCCTATTAATCCTGCCTCGCTTCCTCCCGGCGACCCCCAGCTCATCGCTCTCATCGTGGAGCAGCTCAAGAACCTGGGCCTGTTTGACAGCTTCCACCGGGACTGCCTGGCCAACATAGACACCAAGTGAAAAGCTTTTGCCTGCCTGATAGCAAGATTGTGAGCTTAAAATTAGACTGTACAGCCAGTTTACCAAAACCTGAGGCAGAAAGTGGATAATTTTATGTCAACACATCTGGACAAGCAGGAATGGAATCCTACAATGAACAAGAACCAATTGAGAAATGGTCTGAGACAGAGTGTGGTTCAGTCAGGGATGTTGGAAGCAGGAGTGGACAGGATTATATCTCAGGTGGTGGATCCCAAACTAAACCACATCTTCAGGCCACAGATAGAACGAGCAATTCATGAGTTCCTGGCAGCCAAGAAAAAAGAAGCTGTGCCGGCACCGCCTCCAGAGCCTGAAAGCCAGGACCCTCCAGCTCCGTCCCAAGATACCTACTAAGAACAGGCCTGAAACCTTTTGAAAGCTCCATTTAATTAATGGTGAAGAAATGGATTCCTGTTATTTAAGAGTACCACTCAGTCAGCCAGTGTCACCACTGATTTCAAGATCTCTGCTTTGACCATGGCGCAGTGTCCAAATTGAACAGGCATCAAGTCTGGCAGTGAGAAAGTTGTTCATGTGCCCCTGCCTTGTGCCGCCACCTGACCAGCCTGTCCAATGGTGTTACATTCAGTAGACACTACAGAATTATAAACACTACAGTAACCTAATGTGGTCCTGAAATGAACTTTTATATTTGAACATGGAGACTACACATGGGCTTTAGAGTTTGCACTCTCAGATAAACAGAAACTATAATGAAAGAACATAGTCAGTCCCAAAGGTAACTTCAAAGAATAATAGTACATTTAGGTGGGAGTAGGTATTTGACAGTGCTTACTTGATATTGTGTCTCAGAGTTAAAAATTAGAATGTACAAGCTGATAACATTGATAGCCTTAAAATTGTTATGACTTTCTTGTATATGACTCTTCTAGCCAGTTTCCTTTCCCTTGTCAGGGGTGACAAAACATACAGCCGTGGAGTGATGAGGAAGCCAGACATTAGATATAAAGAAAACCACTTTCAGGCTCTTTGTCTAGGCATCTTTCTGTCCTGCAAGGGCTAGTGAGTCTTAGAAGTTTTCTGTTCTCACGGTTGAATTTTTAGAAAAGTGAATGATCAATAAAGTGTTTTATAATAAAATCATTTGATACTCCTAAAAAAAAAAAAAAACACTCAAACCTTCCCCATGTCTCCTCACAGAGCCCGCGTTCTGCGGGCCACCTTTCAGCCCCCTCCAGTGCCTCCCTCAGACACCGCGGGCGACCTCCGGGACGGCTCAGGGCCGCACCATTCGCCAGGCATGGGGGTTCACAAGTCCCGTCTCGCACCCCCTCCGCAACTCTGGCCGCTCTCCGGGGGAGATACTTTCCCCTTTCACAAGGGAGCAGCCTCAAGTTGCCAGCCGGGACTCCATGTCCGGACCAAACTACACCTAAAGGAAAACCGAGGCAAGAACAGTCCCGGAGAAGCCGCCCCCTCCCCCTCCTTCTTAGCCACAGCCTGTTTATCGCTCAACCCCTCTACTCCACTCAGGGTGGCTAAGGAAAGCCAGGCACTGCGCATGCGTCCGACCTTCTCAGCTTTCCATCCTCTCTATAATATGGGATTTTAATACCCCACTTTTGCAAAGAGATAAATCAACTAAACAAAAAAACAAAGAACTATCAGAGCTCAACCACAACCTTGAACATATTGAATTAATGGATATATACAGAATATTCCACCCCTCTACAACAGAATATGCATTATTTTCTGCAGCACATGGTACTTTTCAAAAATTGATCACATTCTAGTTCACAAAGCCTACTGAAGTAAAATTTTAAATTATATACTCCCACCAACAGTGCAGAAGGGTTCCCTTTTCCCCACAGCCCCACCAACATTGTTATTGGTTGATTTCTTGATGGCAGCCATTCTTTCTGGAGTGAGGTGGAATCTCAGCATTGTTTTCATCTGCATCTCTTGAATGGCTAATGATGCTAAACATTTTTTCATATGTTTATTTTCTATTTCTACATGCTTGTTTGAGAAATGTCTGTTTATTTCAGATGCCCATTTTTAGATTGGGTTTTTAAATTTAGGAGGTCTGATTTTTTAAAGTTTTTAATATTCTAGATAGTAGACCTTTGTCTGAGAAACAGCTGGTAAAAATTTTTTTTCCCACATTGTGGTTGTCTCTTCACTCTGTTGGTGGTTTGTCTTGCTGTACAAAAGCTTTTTAATAAGATATCCCACTTGTTGATTCTTTGTGCTAGTTCACGTGCAACTGAGGTTTTGTTCATGAAATCTTTTCCTGTGCCAATGTCCTCAAGAGTTCTACCTAACCTCTGTTCCAGCCAGTTTAGTGCTTCTGTTTTAATATTTAGATCTTTGATCCACTTTGATTTTAGTTCAGTGCATGGTGAGAGACATAGGTCTAGTTTTAATCTTCGCCAAGTCAAAACCCAATTTTTCCAGCACCATTTAATTTTTTTCTTTTTTTTTTTTGTATTGGGGATCTAACTCGGGTCCTTGCACTTGCCCGGCCAGTGGCAGAACCACTGAGCTAAATCCCTGGCCTCCAGCATCATTTATTAAAGAGGCTATCTTTCCTCCAGAGAGGGTGTTTGGCTCCTTTTTCAAAGATAAGGTGGCTGAATATGTCTGGAGTTGTTTCTGCAACTTCTAATCTGTTTCACTGATCCTTGGGTCTGTTTCTTTGCCAGTACAGTGCTGTTTTTTTTTTAATCATAGTAGCTTTGTAGTATAGTTTCAAGTTGGGGATTGTAATACCCATTACTTTGTATTTGCTGTCTAGAATTTCTTTGCTATTCTAGGTCTCTTCTGATTCCAAATGAATTTTTGGATTGTTTTCTCAAGTATGCCACTGGAATTTCAATTTAGCTTCTGTTTTTCACACAAATCCTGCGTCTGGGTAGTCTCTTGTGCGCCATTTGTAACAGGATTATGTTGAAAGTCTTTTCTGCATCTATTGATGTGATCATGTGGTTTTTGACCTTGATCTTTTGTTAGGTTGGTTCCTAGGTATTTCAGTTTTTTGGATGCTATTGTGAAAGGAGTCCTTTCTCCAGTTCCTCTGTCAGTCTGCTGTTGGTGCACATGAAAGCTATTGATTTTTGTGTGTTGACTTTGTATCCAGCTACTTTACTAAATTTGGTTACTAAGTCTATGCGACTTTTGCTGAAGTTCTTGGGGTCTTCTGCATAGTATGAAAAAGTGGATAGGGGAACCAGAGGAGGAGGAAGGAGGGAAGGAAGGGTTTCTTTACTTTTTAAAGAAGCTGTAATATGTATATGTGACCACTCCCAAGATGATGGTAAATTGCATGAATTGGAAACATGTACTAATAAAATTTTTAAAATATTTTTAAAAGAAGGTACTCATCATAAAGAAATGATAAAACATTAAGATTATTGATTTGATATTGATGCTGAGTGATCACTACTTATTGTATACATGAATGAAAACAGCACAGTGTACTTCATAAATATATACAAATACATGTCAATCAAAACAATGAAGTTTTTCTAAAAAATATAAGCAGCATTGCAAAAAAGTTGGCACTCCCATCCGGAGCTGGTGTGATAGTGAACACTTGTAGTCTAAGTTACTTGGGAGGCTGAGGTTGGAGGATCCTGTCAAATCAGGAGTTAGAGGCCAGCCTAGGAAACACAGTGAGATTCTACACAAAATAAAATCCCAATCAACAACTCAATTTCAGATGGTTTTATCAGAGAACAAGTTCTTCTTAGGCATCTGCAAGTGATCTTGAGGGTCCAGTCAACATTTCAAAAGATTAGGATCCAACAGAGGGGTATGTTCTAAATATGTAGTGGATTCTCTAAATGAGAGTCATGTTGACTGAGTCCATGCCTGCTTTCAGTTCTGCAGTTTCTGCTCAGGCTGAAAAAAAAAGAAAAACCTTAGCAAGCAGTATCAGCTTAGAGTGCGATCCAGGTGAGTATGATCCATGAATTAAGAATTTCAAAATGAGCCAGTGTCTCTTCTTCAGTAGTAAAGCCAAGATATTGAAGAGCCAGACAGCCATGGGCCATGACCAGTGACCAGGATGGATTTTTATAAGCTGTTTTCAATTCTAGAGTCTATTTGATCCAATGAAAGTATGTATTTCATATTAGAATGTCATTACCCTCAAAAGGTCAGACTCTGAGAGTTCATAAGCAAATTAAAAATTGCTTTTTCAAATTCCAAAAGTAAATTTCAGTCTTCAGATTGCCTTTCATTTCATGTTGCTTCCCTTTGTCCAGAAGCTCCAACAGATAAAACATATAGCTAATATCATTGGTAATAGAGATTTAGTTTACTTGTAATACTCAGGTTGAAATTCTAATATGCTCATGACGGGCAAAAAGAAAAATATTATGCCTCACTAACACTATATTTTCCTTCCCCAGATGAGGATGAATCCTTTGGAATTCATAAAATTATAAGAATTTTTTCACATATGTTGCTGGCAACTGAACATGTCTACTTCATAATCGCCAGTGTGATAGAGGTTGAGCCTTTGGGAGGTAAAGTATTGATGAAATCTTTCTTTTGTTTTCCATTAAGTTTATTGGTACATTCTAGGTATAAAATACTGTTACATTCATCATTGGGATATTGTACCTTTACATGGTGTATCTTGGTTCTTATTTTTTCCCCTTCCCCTGCCCTCCCTTCACCCCCTATACCCTTCTCTATTTGCAAAGACTTTGTTTCCATTTTTTTCCTTTTCTCATATTTTTTCTTTTCCCTTCTTTCCTTTCCCCTACCCCTCCCACTTCCCCTGCTCCTTTAAACGTTTACTTCCTATTACAAAATATCAATTATACATTTTTAAAATTGCAATATCAAGACCTAGGAGACATTAGCACAGATTTTATAGAATGTAAAAGGATATAGAAAGCATAATACAAAAATCTTTTTATAAATAAATTGGACAACTTCTAAGAAGTACCTTGGAAGACAAATAAATGAAACTGACCCTGGAGGAAATATAAAATTTGAATAGCACCTATTAAAGAAAGTATATTCTTAGCTTGAAAACCTATCTATATGACAACAACAGGTTCATATACATTTTAACTGATAAATTATATCAAATATTTAAAGCAGAAAGAAAAAGCCATATGATCCTGTCAGTAGTTGGAAAAAAAGTATTGGACTAAATTCTACAGCTGTTCATGATAAAAGCTATCAGGAGACTAGAAGTAGAACAGAACCTTCCAACAGATAAAAGACATGTACTCCATACTTCCAGGGAAAAGGCCTTACATGAATGGAGAAGATACAAAGCTTTCTCCCTAAGGTGGTGAACAAGGGCAGATATGCCTACTCTTCATCTGTCCATTAAACTTTGAAACATAGGCTGAAACCAAAATAGTCTGGCAATAAAATGACACAATTACATGAATGGAGAAGATACAAAGCTTTCTCCCTAAGGTGGGGAACAAGGGCAGATATGCCTACTCTTCATCTGTCCATTAAACTTTGAAACATAGGCTGAAACCAAAATAGTCTGGCAATAAAATGACACAATTAGGATAGGGTTGGCAAGGCAGAAGCTAAATCTTTATATGTAGGTGAAATGATCATCTACAGAGAAAATACTAAGAAGTCTCTAGGAGCCCCTAGAACTTGTATTTGAATTTAGCAGGATTAGAAAACACAAGGTATATATAAAAATTCAGGTCTATGGATACTTGCTATAAATGAAGAATTGGATATTAAAATTTAAAAGTTATGTAGGAGTACAAAGGACCTAGAAAAGTTAAATGAAAATGAAAAGTGTTGGAAGACATTTATCACCTAATTTTAAGACTTCCTCTAAAGCTACAGTAATCAAGGCAGTGTAGGTGTAAAGAAAGACATATAGATCCTTGGAATAAAACAGAGAATCTAGAAATAGAACCACATATATATGGTCAACTGAGTTTTAAAAGATTATTTAACATTAACATTTTAGAGAACATAAACTCAATTCAAGAGCAGAGGAAAAAATAGTGTTTTCAGCAAATGGCACTAGAACACCTGGTATCTGTATATAAAAAATTAACCTCAACCCTTTATTTCTATACATAAAAATATCTTGAAAG
>NW_004624893.1:2842896-2853384 GCF_000247695.1 Heterocephalus glaber | reverse complement strand
TTATCTGTATGTCAAGTTCTTTTCCCCTCCTTGGGAAGTTTTCTGCCATTACTTCTGTGAACAGTTTTTTTTTATGTCATCTGCCCTCTCTCCTGTTTCTTCATTGACTCCAATCAGTCCTGTTATTCTTCTTTGCATCATCTGGGAGCTGCTGGATTGATTTCTCGTGGTCCTTTAGTGTTTTAAAGAGATTTTTTTTTCCTGTTCACTAATTGCAATCTTATCTTCTATATCTGCAATTCTGTCCTCACATAGGCTCATTCTGCTGTGTAGACTTTCAATGGAGTTTTTAATCTCCTGGGAATCTGTTTGTATCTGTTTTGTGGATTCCATTTGTTTCCTATGTTGGAATTCCATCATGTTCCTAAGCTCCTCTATCTTTTTATCTGTATCCTCTCTAGATTTATTAATCAAGGCTTGTACTATGGACATAATCTCTGATTTTATCAGAGAAATTATTTCTGATTTCATTTTTTCCAGATCCTCTTTTGTTACTAGTTCAAGGAGTCGAGGTGGTTGAGTATCAGAGTGTTTCACCTTATTTCCCTTTTGGGTTGCAGTAGGTGATCTAGAAGTCTGGTTTTGAGACTTATTTATGTGTCTTCTCATGTTGACAGGGGGTGGTGTGCTATTGGTGCTGGCGCAGCTCACCTCCTCTGGGCTGGGAGCAGTGGAATGGTGGCCAGGAAGTGCCTACCTCTGGGCTGAGAGTGGTGGAACAGTATTGATGAAATCTTAAAGGTAGAGCCACTATGAGGAGGTCAATGCTCTCATCAGAAGTACAGCTAAAAGAATAGCTGGGTGTAGTGGAATTTCTATTTTTAATTTCTTGAAGAATCCAATACTGATTTCCATAGTGGTTGTACTAGTTTACATTCTTACTAAAAATATAGAAGAGTACCATTTTTCCTGCAGGCTCAGTTGCATTTGTCATTATTTGATTTCTTGATGCTAGCCATTCTTTCTGGAATAAGATAGAATCTCAGTGTTGTTTTAATTTGCAGTTCTCTATTGGCAAGTGATGTTGAACATATTTTCATGTATTTATTAGCCAACTGTACTTCTGCTTTTAAGAAGTACCTATTCATTTTAGTTCCCATTTTTTGATTGAGTCTTTTACTTTGGGAGGTCTAATTTTTATGAGTTATTTTTTAGATATTCTAGATAATATTCCTCTAAGGAGCATGTGGAATTTTTTTCATTCTGTAGCGTTTCTCTTTGTTGATTGTTTCCTTTGCTAAGAAGAAGCTTTTTAATTTGATATACCATTTGTTGATTCTTTGTTATTTCTTGTACAACTGAAGTTTTGCTGAAAAGTCTTTAATTATGCCTGTGTTCAAAACTTTTATCTATTTTGTCTTCCAGCAGATTTAGTGTTTTATTTTAATATCAAGATCTTTGATCCATTATGATTTTATGTTAGCACATAGCGAGAGTTATGTGTCTAAATTCAATTCTTTGCATGAGAGTAACAAGCATTATTTGTTAGAGATGTTATTTTTCTGGAAGGATGGAGGGGGTGAAGAGAGGGCAGAGGAATGGGAAAAAAATAAGAACCAAGATACATCATGTAAAGGTACAAGACCCCAATGATGAATGTAACTGTATTGTATACCTAAAATGTACCAATAAACTTAATGAAAAAAAAAAAGATGTTATCTTTCTCCCAGCATATGCTTTTGGACCCTTTGTCAAAGATCAAATGGCTGAATTTGCCTGGGGTTCTTTATTCTCTATTCTATTCCACTGAACTATGTGTCTGTTTTTGTCCCAACATCATGCTTTTTTTTTCTCTTTTGGTCACTATAGCTGTGTAAAATACCATGAAATATGGAATTGAGATGTCTCCTGCTTTGCTTGTGTTGCTCAGGATTGCTTTTTTTTCTGCGTCTCTTCTGGTTTTATATGAATTTTAAGATCACTTTCTCTAGTTCTGTGAGGAATGCTGTTCATATTTTAATTGGAATTGCATTAAATCTACGTATCAGTTTTGGAAGTATGGTCATTTTGACCATATTTGTTTTGTGCATGCAGGAACAGTGGATATGTTTCCATTTTCTGTTATCTTCTTTGATCTCCCTTTTCAGAGTACTATAGTTTTTGTTATAAAGAACTTTCACTTCTTTTTAAAGGTAAATTTTATTTAATTTTCCTGATGACATTATTTTCTTAATTGCCTTCTCATTATTGGTGCACAGGAACACCATTGATTTTTGTGTATTGATTTTGTATTGTGCTGCTTTGCTGAATTTGTCAGTTCTAGGTGTCTTTTAGTGGAATTTTTAAGGTCATGTATGTAAAGGACCATTTCATCTGTGAACAACCACAGGTTGAATGCCTCTTTTCTTTTTTTTCTTTTTTTTTTTTTTTGGAAGCAGGGATCGATCTGGGGTCTTGTGCTTGCAAGGCAGGTGGTGGAACCACTGCGCTAAATCCCTGGCCCAATGCCTCTTTTCTGATGTGCATCCCTTTTAATTTTTTCTCTTGCCTACTTTGTTTGGCTAATGTTTTAACTACTATTTTTTAACAGGAATAATGAGAGTGGACATCTTTCTCTTGTTCCTGATTTCAGAGGAAAAGCTTTCAGTTCCACACCCCACCCTGTCATATGATGTTTGCCATAATTTTATCATAAATGGCTTTTATCACCTTGAAATAAGGCCCTTCTGTACCTATTTTATTCAGGGGTTTTATCATGAATGGATGCTGTATTTTGTTGGAGAGTTTTCCTGTATCTGAGATGATCCTGTGATATTTGTCCTTGCTTCTGTTTACATGATATATAACATTTGTTGATTTGCATAAGTTAATCCATTCTTGCATCCCTAGGTTCAAGCCTATTTTATCATAATGTATCATCCTTTTAGTGAAATATTGCATTCTTTAGCCAGTATCTTGTTGAGGATTTTGGCATTGTTATGGTATATATTATGTTTAAATTATGGCTGGATTTTCAGTAATCCTGGAACTGTTAATACTTTGGAAACTCTTAAAGATGAAATAAATTCACTATCCAGAAAGATATGTGCATGTCATTGAGGCGATACTCTTTTATTTGTTTGTTTGTTTTTTTCGGGGTTTTTTTTTTTTTTTGGTACTGGGGATCGAACTCGGATCCTTGCGCTTGCTCAGTAGGCAGAGAAACCACGGAGCTAAATCCCCGGCCCGAGGCGATACTCTTCAGTGAAATAAATAGGACACACGTGTAAATATTGAATAGTCTCTCTAGTGTGAGAAACTGAAAGTGTAAATAAGGACTCAAAGCTATAACAGATAATGTGAAATAGGAAGAAAAGGGGCAAAGGGGAGGGGGAAGTGGGAGGGATAGGGGAACGGAAAGAAGGGAATGGAATTAATATGAGAAAATGGAAAAATGGAAACAAAGTCTTTGTAGATAGTGAGGGATGGAGGGGTTGAAGGGAGGACAGGGGAAGGGGGAAAAATAAGAACCAAGAGAGATTATGTAAAGGTGCAAATTTCCAATGATGAATGTCATTATATTGTATGCCTAAAATATACCAATGATTAGAATGAATAATTGATAATGTGAAATAGGAAGAAAAGGTCCAAAGGGGTAGGGGAATTGGGAGTGGCAGGGAAAAGGAAAGAAAGGAAAGGAAAAATTATAAGAAATGGAAAAATTGGAAACAAATTCTTTGTAAATAGGGAAGGAAGGAGGGGTGAAGGGAGTGCTGGGAATGGGGAAAAAATAAGAACCAAGATGCATCACATAAAGGTACAAGTTCCCAATGGGAAATGTAAATGTATTGTATATCTAAAATGTACCAATAAAAGAATTTTAAAAAAACAATGATATGTGCACGTGTCTTTTACGGGGCAGAGGCAGAATGTTATTGGTTATACCTTGATGTACCCTTAAATCCTTATGAACTCGCAGGCAGGGATTGTGTATGATGGTTGGAGTATGAGGGTGCTACAGCAGGTTTGGTATCAAAAGATAGGGATTGGTTGGAAGAGGCAGGTAACTGGTTTTGTGACCTGGAAAGTGATACCTCCTTCCCATATTCCTTCCTTCACTCTATGCTTCATGACCATCAAGAAGTAAATAGCTTTTCTTCTATTATTCCCTCTACCATGCCATTCTGCCCTGAAGCAGGCCAACCATGGACTGTAACTGTGGGCTGAAATAAATCTTTCCTCCTTTAATTTGAGGGAGTTGGGTATTTTGTTCTAGTTACCAGAAAGTGACTAAGACATGCCTCTATGTTCATTAAAGAATTTAGCTGCAATTTTCTTTTTTAAGTTGAGTTTTTGTCTGGTTTTGGAATCAAGGTAATGCTAGGTTTCAGGATAGTGTTTGGCAGCCCTCTTTCTTTTTCAACTTTAAGGAATTTGAGTATTATTGGAATTAAATCTTTCTGAAATTCTTTTAAAATTTAGTAGAAAGTCCATTGGGTCCTGGTCTTTTCTTGGTAAGTTTTTTATTAGTGCCTCAATTTTATTACCTATATTAGTATGTTCTGAGTTTTATAACTTTGTAGTTCAACTTTGGTAATTGATTGTATCTAAAAATCTATTTCTTCTATATTCTCCAAGTTATTGGAGTATATGCTTTTGAAGAATGTAGTAATAATCTAGATTTTGACAGTGTCCATTGTGATTTTACCACTTTTCTTCTTACAGGAACACCGAAGTGATTCTTTATTTTAAGGTCTGTGCTGCAATACAAGGGATAGAGGCATAGGAGGCATAGGAGGAAGTCTTCCCAGACTAAAACCCAAGAAGCACTTGGGAAGTGCTACTTAGGTAGCAGCTTGCAGGCCTGTTTCAGCGAGGGTAAGAGCTGAAACCAAGGACTCTTCTAAAAGTCTTACTGTGAATGTTAGGTATGCAAACAAAGGGTTCAGATCCCTTCTTTCCTGATCTTACCCATTCCAGGGTGTCCACTCCATTCTCAAAAATGCAACAGTATTCTCTGCAGTGGTAGGACTGTGGGGATGCATGTTGCCTGACTGGACTCAGAATGGAATATTGTGGTTTGATAGCCAGAGGGGACATGGAAGCAAAGTGTCACTGTCCCTTGAGGTGCAAGTGGGAGCAAAAGGAAGCAAGGGAGAGGAGAATACAACCACTGCCTAAGCCACACCCCAAAGCTGGTATGGCAAAATAAGAGTCAGATGCTTCTTACCTTTCTCATTTCCCTTGAGAAATTTCCTTCTCCTAAATCTTAAGGGGAAATGCGGGGAAAAGGTCTGTCTTATGTAACTGCTTCAAAGATGATCTGGGACAATTGATCCTGCCTACCAGAGGAATCTCTCACTGTCTGCTCTAGTGATTTGTGATGTCCTGGCTCCTCCTCTGGAGACACTGATTAGAAGCCCTCCATCATCATCAGCTCAACGTGGAAGCTCTTTAGTCTGGAAGATACAAACATTACCAACAATTTAAGGATACGGGTAGTGTAACTACTCCTAAGGAATATTAGTGGAGCTTCCTTTCAGCTGTTGTTGTCATAACTTGACCCTCTCCAACAGTGAATGCCCTTACTCCAAGTGCTTCTGGTCTAAAAACTGCCTCCAAGACTGTGTCTAAGAGACATAAGGACAGTCATTTCATAGGACATAAGGACAGTATATTGCCACTACTTCCCATACTTTGAGATCTTCCACCATCAACTTCTCCAGCCTGACCATATTCTCTTGGAGCAGAAACTTGACATCAGAGGTGTCTCTATAACCATACCACCCTGAATGTGACTGATCTCATCTGATCTTGGAAGATAACCAAGGTCAGTCCTGGTTAGTACTTGGATGTGGACTGCCTGGGAGAGAAAAATTGCCCCTCCAGCCATGTGGGGATTCATGACTGTTCCACTCAATCCATAAATCACAAATAGCTATTCTAAGCTCCAGTGACCCCTGGATTGCAATCAACCAATCAGCAGCCACTTCCATTTTTATTGTCCTTGCAAATGGAGCCCACCCTAGATGTGCTTAGGCTTGGAAGCGTATTCAGTCTAGATACATCCTTGAATATGAATAGCAGCCCATTAGCAGGTCCAGAGTGTGACTATTTCAAAATCAAACTTTTCTAATCTGCCAACACCATTTGTTCTCTCACTATAAGACATCTTCTGCACCAAAACTGACATGTGGGGAACAGGATAAAAGTAAAGAGGATAGAATATACGACTCCCTTCTCTAGGCCTGTGGGATTGTAAACATCAAAGCTGAAATGGCTTTTGGAGACAACTCAGAGTTTATGAGTAGATGATTATGACTAGCAGATTGAGAGCTATACTTATGAAGCAATGTGTAATATTCACTACCAAATGCCATCCTTCATCAAGAACAGCAACTATGATTTAGAACAAGCCTTTATCTCAAGTTTTGCTTGTTGGCAACAGGAGAGAATCTTATCCTTATCCTGATATTAGCAGTTATAATCCTGGTTTGCAGTTTCAAGGAGCTCAATTCCTGTTTTTGGTTGAACAAAGTAGTACCTGTTGCCAAACATAAACTGTGTGTGAGTGCATGCCTCGGGAAAGGAGAGTTCCCTTTCACATCCAGTGCAAATTGCCAACTCTTCAACTGGTGAGGTATTTGCATGGGTGAAACCTATTAATCTTTTCTGTATGATCATAACTTTTCTAATTACATTAATATAGGTCTTTCTTTTTTGATAAGACTGGCTGTTTGTCTGTTATTTATTTTTTCAAAGAACCAGCTCTTCAATTCATTGATTTCTTTGCATTTTTTTAGTCTCAATTTCATTAATCACCACTCATCCTTAAAATTCCCTTTCTTGTACTCGTTTTATATTTGGACTGTCCTTGTTTTTTTAGGACCTTAAATTGATTCATTAGATTATTTATTTGGGCTCACTCTGTTTTTCTGATGTGGGCATTCAGATCTATAAACTTCCCTCTTATGACAGCTTTCACTGTATCCCATAGGTACTCATATGTTGTACTGGCATTATCCTTTGATTCCAGGAACTAATTTCTTCCTTCATCTCTTCTATGACTCATTCATTATTCACATGTGTATTGTTTTGCCTCCATGTGTCTACATAATTTCTAGTTTCATTACAACTCTTTTATATTTATTTAAAGTTTTGTGGGGTTATGTGTGGTATATTTTGAAGACAATTCTGTGTGCTTCTGAGAATAAAGTGTATTTTGTTGTTTTGGGATGGAGTACTTGGTAGATACCTTTTACATTCACTTATTTGAAGGTATGATACTTTGAAATTTCTTTAATTTTTAAATTTTAATTGTCCTATTCGTGACAGTGTGGTATTGAGAACCCCACAACAATTGTGTTGATGCTTATCTGATCTTTATGTCCAGCAGTGTTTGTTTTATCAAGATAGTTGGGGAAATATTTGTGCATATATGTATATAATGCTCATCTCTTCTTGTTGAATTGTTCCAATTACCAATATGTACTGACCTTGTCTCTTCTGATCAGTTTTGCATTGCAGTCCACTTGGTCAGGAAACTGGGTAGGTGCTCCTGCTTGTTTTCAGGTTCCTGATGGAAGGAATATTGTTCTCCATCTTTTGATCTTTAGTCTCTGAAGTTCTATTTGGAGTATATCTGTTTCTTGTATGTACAATTCTGTTGGATTTTGTTGTTTGATCCATTCTGTCAATCTGAGCCTTTTGATTTTTTGTTTTTGTTTTGTTTTGTTCTGTTTTGTTTTGTTGAGACAGGGTCTCCCTATGTAGTTCAGGCTCGTTGAGAACTCACTATGTAGCCTGGATGGTTTTGAACTCATGGCAATCCTGCCTCAGCCTCCTGAATGCTGGGATCACAGGTGTGCAACACCATGCCTGGCTCAGGCTTTTTGATTGAAGAGTTAAGACTGGTAACATTGAGTTGTTAATGAAAGGTGTTGACTTATTCCTGGCATTGCATAATTTTCCTGGCGCTGATTCGTTTTTCCTCTTCGGGTTAATGACCCACACAATATCTGATGTATTTATTCCACTAGACTTTTTGGCATCATTGACTTCATTGTTCCTTTCTAGGATTTCCTTCAGAATTTTTTGGAATGCTGGTTCAGTGGTCATGAATATCTTATGATGTTCTTTGTCATGAAAAGACCTTATTTCTCCACAATTTTGAATTACAGTTTTACAGGATACATTGCTCTGGGTTGGATGTTGTTTTCTTTTAGGGCTTGAAACACTTCACTTCAAGCTTTCCTGGCCTGTAAGCTTTGTACCAAAATATCTGCTATTATTCTAATAGGTTTGCCTTTCTAAGTGATTTGTTGCTTTTCCCTAACAGCTTCTAAGATTCTAGCCTTGTTTTAGACTTCTGGGATTTTTAAAATTAAAAATAATTTTACTTTATTGGTTCATTTTAGATATATAATATAATGACATTCAACGTTGGAAATTTGTACCTTTACATAATATATCTTGGTTCTTATTTTTTTCCCATTCCCCTGCCCTCCCTTCAACCCCTCTGCCCCTCCCTATTTACAAAAACTTTGTTTCTGTTTTTTCATATTCTCATATTAATTCCATTTCCTTCTTTCCTTTCCCCTACCCCTCCCATGTCCCCTTCGCCTTTGCCCCTTTTCTTTTTTTATCAGTGGAAAGCAATTTATTAAAACTAATAACTTGGAGACAACAATTTTAGCATATTAAATATTCATTAAAAAGAACAGAAATGAGATTTTTCCCTTCAGAAGATAGATATGCTGAGATTAAAATCTGCTACATGTATAACAAATCATTTTGAGGTAACTTTAACAACACCTCCCCCTCAACTGCCACTGGAGTACTGGGGATTGAGCTAGGCAAGTGCTCTAGTACTGAGCAACATCCTCAGCCCTTTATATTTTTGTATTTAAAACAGGGTCCCTAGGTTTGCCTTGGGCTTAAGATTCTCCTGCCTCAGCCTGCTGAGTAGCTGGATTATAGATGTGGTCGACATACCTAACACACAAAAAGGAAAAAAATTGAAGAATGCCCCCAAACAAAAAAAACCAAACATATGGCTGGGGATTTAGCTCAGTGGTTCCACTGCCTGAGTTGTAAGTGCAAGGTCCCCAGTTGGATCCCTGGTACCAAAAAAAAATAACATAAATAAGTAAAACCAGGGATATAACTTTGAAATTTGTCATTGATTCAGAAAACAAGATTTCATCTCAAAAGAATAAGAATGATCTTCTGTCAAATTCTATTTTACCCAGATGTGGTGGCACATACCAGTAATCCTAGCACTCAGGAGGCTGAGGCAGGAAGGATTACAGAGTTCCAGGCCAGAATATGAAGTGAATACTGAAATACTGAGTACTAAGAATCAAAATGGCCTTTGGATCAGGGACCTTAAAATATAGAGAAAAAAATCACCTGTTTTCCCATTGTCACAATTGTGCTTAAATAATGAAAACTTTATCTAGTACTTCAAATATAATTCTTGCAGTTCAATCTATAAAACTAAATTAGTCCTGAAATTTTAGACTTAAAAGCTTAGTTGGTTAAAAATTTATCACTTTTTAGGCCAGATGAAAATGTATTTATAGTATAAAATATATTTATTGTTTGGGGTACATTAGTATTTAAATAAACAGTGTTAAATTTTGCATGGCAACAGAATTTTATATTTAACAAGATTAAACCAGAGAGAGAGAGAGAGAAAGAGAGAGAAAAGGAAAGAAAAGAAGCAAGGAAAGAACTGGAACTTTGCAGAACACCCTTTCAATAAAAGTACCTTCACAGTTTAACCAGGCTCTGTTTTTGAGCAAACCAAAATTAGGAATAGTAGGCAAAAGCTAGGAGACACTGCCCTAATATGAATAGGCAAGGAAAATAGTGCTTCATCTTTGAAAATCTCCCAGTATGTGACAGAAACTTTCATGCTCTCTTGAAGGAAGATCATTGATTAATTTTTCTAAGTTTAGATGTCAAAAGTGCTTCTCCAAAGGAGAATATTGCTTTAGTGAGGGGACACGCATGAGAATCAGTTTGTTTGGCTCTGGTTATAGCAACATTAAGACACTGCCAATCTTTCAAAAGTTCACCAAGGGTTCCATTTGTATTACTTCTAAAAAAAGATACAAGGATTATTCTTTTATTTCTTCCTTGGTATTTGTCTACTGTGTTAACTTTGACAGTCCAAAAAGAAGAATGTGTCAATACATCACTGATGATCTTTAATTGCTGCCTGTATGGTGCAATGATACCAATATCAGAGGGATTACATCCAGCCTTAATAAAAGTTGAAGTCAATAAAACTATGAGTCTGCCTTCTATTATATTGCTCACACCACCTTTTGCAACTTTTTCTGGTGCTGAAATCTTGTCTGTATTAAGAAAGCAAACAGGATTATTTGGCTCAAATACTTCATTCAGCCAGAAACTGTCAGAATAATCAGCATACAATTCCAGTTCCAGCTTCACATCTTTACTTATTATTTTTCTTAAATTCTTTTATTTGTACATTTTAGGTATAAAATACATTTACATTTATCATTGGGTGCTTGTACCTGTACATGATGTATCTTGGTT
>NW_004624893.1:2787945-2824153 GCF_000247695.1 Heterocephalus glaber | reverse complement strand
TGTTCACTAATTGCAATCTTATCTTCTATATCTGAAATTCTGTCCTCACATTGGCTCATTCTGCTGTGTAGACTTTCAATGGAGTTTATAATTTCCTGGAAATCTGTTTGTATCTGTTTTATGTATTCCATTTGTTTCTTATTTTGGGATTCCTTTGTGTTCCTCAGATCCTCTATTTTTTTATTTGTGTCCTCTCTAGATTTATTAACCATGGTTTGCACTATGGGCACAATCTTTGCTGTTATGTGAGAAATTATTTCTGATTCCATTGTTTCCAGATCCTCTTTCGTTGCTAGTTCAGGGAGTCCAGGTTGTTGAGTATCAGAGTGTTCCATCTCATTTCCCTTTGGGGTTTTTGTAGGTTATCTGGAAGTCTGGTTCTGAGGCCTGTTTACATGTCTTTTCATTTAGATGGGGGGCAGGGTGCTGCTGGCACCCACGCAGCTCACCTCCCCTGTTCTGGGAGCAGTGGTAGGTTGGCCTGGAAGCCTCCTACTCTGCACTGGCGGCTGTGGCACATTGACCCAGAAGCCTCTTCTGTGCTGGGATCTGTGGCATGTTGACCCAGAAGCCTCCTCTGAGCTGTGAGCTGTGGCAAGCTGACCTGGAAGCCTGCTCTGTGCTGGGAGTTGTGACATGCTGATCCAGAAGCCTCCTCTGTGCTGGGAGCTGTGGCACACTGACCTGGAAACCTCCTGTGTGCCATGAGTCCAGATCCTTGAACAACTGTGATGTGCTACTTGATTTTATGCTGCCATTTTCTTTTCCAAAGTGTACATTTTAAATAGATGTGTTTTCAACTACATGAATCTCAGTAAAATAAGAACAAAAATGTACACCTTCAGGTGGTGGCATATTCTATATGCTCATCAAGACTCACCAAATTATATAGTTGTGAGTTATGCAGTTCACTATGGGTGAATTTTAGCTCAACAAATAATAAGCATATATAAATTTTTATTTCTAATTAATTGGGTTGTTTTAACCAAAGGTGGAATCTTTCTTTCATAGGTTTCAAGATACAGTATAAAATGAATCTATACATCTATTTTAACAATGTTTGTTTGTTTACACAATTATATTATTCTTCTCCAGCCTGTATACTGGATTTCATTAAATACAAAGTAAATTTACAAAAAAAAAACCCCTACCATGGTATTCCTTCATAATGCCAATCTATATTCTTTAACAACCTCCTCTTCTTAATATTTATAATGGTTACTTTGATCATATAAATATTGTCTTTTTCAATGAAAGAGTAATTGTGTTAGCTTGTTTGCTTATCAAAATAGTAAAAACAGTACATGTGAAATGGCTCCTTGCATTATTTCTCATTAATTTTAGGCACAATAAAATATTTACAGGTAAAATGCTATGCTCTGAACATTGCTTTACTATAATAAGTTAGATTGATAAATGCATACAAATATGAAATGATGGATAGATAATAAAGCAAATATGTGGTGACCTTATGGGAGCTCATTATAGGGGATATATTTATGAAAACAACAGACAAATTTCCCTGCCTTTGTGGAGCTGACTTTCCAGTGGAATTCAGACAATGAACAAATAGAAGTATATTTCAGGTTTGAACAAGTATTACAAAAATTTTGAAAAGGGAAATGCATCACTCATACTAATGCGTCCACTTCCAGGTCTGTCATTTCTCAATATCTTGCAATCTGGATTGCATTTCCACTGTTTTAAACTCCCATGTGAACCATTCTGTACAGTCCTCATTCCTCTCTCTATGACCCCTCAGTAGCATTCAATATTTTTACCCACTTTCATCTTAAATGAAGGTGTCATCTTGATACTCCATCTTGAGCCTGTTTCTCATAGCCCTCTTTACCTGTGGTTCCGCATACCTTCACAGCTTCAGGTACCAATTATATTTTCAGTCCTGATTTCTCAAAGGAACACCAGAAACACCTTAAACTGAGATCATATCAACACCTTCAACTTCATATGACAAAGATAATCAATCACTGACCCCTTCAGAGTCATTTCTTTTTCTGAGTTCCATGTATTTAAAAGTAGTATTACCCAGGCAGGCCACAAAATTCAGTTCTGTCTTGGTCTTTTTTTCTCCTCAGGATCAACAAGTCACTGAGATCTGTCACTTATTTCTTAATGATGTACCTCACAAGTCCAAAGATCTCATTAACACAGGAGTCTAGGAAGTTGAGCAATAGGCTAGCGCACTGTACTTATATCTTAACTTTTCTGGGATGCCTCTGTGCTGCTTGAGATAATCCCAAAAGTGATAGTAAAATTCCTTTGGACTAGAAGTAGATATTCACCAGGTAGAGATAAAAAGAATATGATCAGCAACAGCTCATAATGATGAAATCCTGATGAAAACCCAATAAAATACCCCCAAAAGACATACATTTTGGAGACAGGGAAAGGGATCAAGGGGAGGGAAGAGGATAGGGGGTGTGGGTGGTCTCTCTAAAGGGAGACCTGAGACCCCAGAAAGCACTGACCTTTAAAGAAAGAAAAGGAGACAGCCTGGGGAATGAACAGAAGTTTATTCCTCTGACACTGTTCGACAATTCCAAAGGAAAGAAGTAAGGTTTTTATACATGTAGGAAAGCAGCTTAGTTATTTTGGCTATTGTCTTGATTTTAACCTCTGGTGACAAGTGACTTTAAGTGACTCATAAAAGCTACAGGTGAATTTACAAGTCCCCCCTTTCCTTTCACCAATCCAGTACATCAAAGAGCACACCGCAGCCTTCTTCTTTATCAGATGTATCAAGAAAGCAGGATGACTTCAGCAGAAATCAAGCCCACCAGCCCACTGCAAACATCACAGATGTAAATAGTGAATCATATCTCTCTCACCACCTGTAGAGTCATTGGGTCTTGGTTCTCTGAACCTGGACAATGGTAAATAAGAAAACTAGGAAAACCTGTTTTTCTCCCGTGAAACTTTTACAACATCTCTTAAAATTTTCTGGCATTCTTTTAACAAACAGACTTGTGGAATTTCCCAGAAACAACTTCTTAATTTTCTCAGTTAACAAACTTCTTGTGATCAATTCTTACAACTAGGTAACTAAATTCTACAATTTCCTACAAGGGAGGGATGGTAACTGGATCAAAATGACCAGTATATGTTATATATATGTACAATTCCCCCTAAAACAATAACTGTTGTGTATTGCAAACATATGCTAATAAAATATTTTTAAATCTACATGTAAACTTTGAAAATAAACAATATGCAACAGAGTACAAATAAAAAGTGTATTTGTAAAAAAACAAATGCATATATAAACATTTTGCAGGAATGTAAAATTCTTGAAAGCATGTAAAAGAGTGTTTCATCTCTGAAAATGAGAAGTTAGTATGAGGGAAGAGAGATACTCATTTTACATCATTCTGCATATGATTTTTAAAATTATGATTGTGATGCATAGTAAATATATGCACTGTGGAGAACATATACATATTGGATATTGATCTTTTTGTTTCCTCTTCCTCTCCCCTGCTCTCCCCTTCACCTCCATTTTCCCCCATGCCCAGATCCCATTCCCATCTCCACAAAGTCTATCTCCCTGTTTCCTATCATCTACTTTTTCTTTTGAGCTTTAAAGTATTTATGCTTTGGGCTTCTCAGAAAAATCATGTTATATTTAACTGTCTTAGTCACTTTCTCATCACTGGAATACGATACCAAACACCCACAAATTAAAGAAAAAAAGTATATGTTGGTTCATTTTTAGTCCATAGTCTGCTGCCTCTGAGGCAGGACAGCATGACAGAAGGGTAGAACAGAGGAAAATCTACTCATGGTATGGCAGAGAGTGAAAGAAGTAGCCTGCAAGGGAGATATACCCTTCCAAGTCACACTCCCAGGGACCTGTCTCTTCTGACCAGACCCCAATTCCTAACAGCAAGTTACCATAATTCAATCACCTTCCAAAAGCCCTGACTGTGAGTGTGTGAAGCTCTTGGGGAACATCTACATAAAAACTGTAACATTAACTTGCCATGTCTGATTTATTTCACATAGTATTATGACTCAGGGTGTATCCATTTTCTTACAAATGACTCAAATTTATCCCTCTTTATGGCTGAGTGATATTCTATTGTGGATACATACTACATTTTCTTTGACCATTCATCAGTTGATGGGCATATAGGTCTCTTCCAAGATTTAGCTATTATGAGTTGTGCTGCCATATACATGAATATGCATGTGTCACTGTAATATGTTGTCTTTAATTCAGGAAGATAACCAGGAGAGAGATATAGCTGAGTCAAATGTAATTTCTATTTCTAGTCTTTTGAGGATTCTCCATGCTCATTTATATTTCCACCACTATGGTACATGGTTTCCTTTTTCCCTATAATCTCACCAGCATTTATTTTTTGCGTACTTGCTAATAGCTATTCTTACTAGGATAAGATGGAATCTCTATCCCTAGGAATTAACCTAACCAAGGAAGCATATGTGAAGTTTCAAAACCATGTTTATGTAATCATTCTATAATAGGGAGAAAAAAGTATTCTAATTTAAAGGAGAGAATTACTATGGCACTATAATAAGCTTAAAGTTTGTTTCAATGTTTCCAGACTTCCTTGTCTGGACAGATGGAAGCCCAGAGCCCCTGACTGTGGAATCACTTCCATGCAGACTTAGCAGGCTCTGCTCTCCTAAACCTATGGCATTTTGCTGACTCTATCCAAGGAGAAGGAGCAAAAGAGTATAAGGGCTAAGGACTCTTTCTCCACTTGACACCCAACTTCAGCAAGATTCCACTGAGAGTTTAAACCAATAGACTCTAAGATATAGTAAGGCTTGGATATTCACACATAGGAATAAGAAAATAATTCAATCACACATGTACTCAGGGGCTATGGAAGATAAGAAGACCAGTGTGTATACCCTAGAAGGAGGAAAACATTGATCTCATCAGTTTGAAACATACTCACGTACAAATACCCTTTCAAGAGCTAAGAAATCATTGAACTGAATATAGCATAAAAATAAGAAGAGATGCATTGAAGAGGGTGGGAATGACATTTTTACATCATCCATGTAATCCCTCTCCTGGAATCAATCTGTACAGTGGGGAGAGAGATGTCCTCCACTTGTGGGAAGGAGAGGGAAGTGAGCAAGTGTAACACTGAGTTGACTTCAGCAAAACCCAGAACCAGTCAGGCTCCCACGGACACAGACTGGAGGCAAATATTCATACACTGAGCCTTCAGGCATGCTGCAGCATCAAGCTGGACATAAAACCATAATTTATAGACAAAAATAGATTACTCATTGCCTGGAGCTTATGGTAAAGGGGGAAAGGGGAATGACTGCTAATGGTCACAGGATTTCTTTTTGTGGTGAAATTAGACTTGTGATGATATTTGCACAATTCTGTGAATATCCTGAAAACAGTTGAACTATATACATACAGCAATGGCATTTATGGTATATGGATTATATCACAATGAAAGTTATTTTTGTAAAAGGGGCTAATATGTCCTGCTTCACAGTACTATTGAGAGAATTAACTAAAAACGTATGAAAACATCTTTTGCAAGGTTGAGCCACAAATATGTCCTGGAACTAAAGATAAATTTTGCCTGCTTCTCCAATTTTCCTAAAATTACATGTAATATACTTATTGTTTAAATATGAACTGTCTTCCACAGACTTATGTACTGAAAATTTCATCCTCAAGGTAGCAATGTTCACAGGTTAGACCTAGAATGTTCATTGGCTCATAAGGGTGATAACCATATAGCTGAATGAGCTATAAGGAAGAGGGGCCCATTTGAAAGAAGTAAGTCACTGGGAACGTGCCTTTATCCCAGCCCCTTCTCCCTTTTTTCCTTTCTGTCTCTGTATCCCAGCCGCCATGAAGTGAGCAGCTTTGTTCCATCATGCCCGATGATTCTTGAGACCCCAGGCCAGAGTCCGGCTGGAGACACAGCACAGGACCACCTAGAATGAGGCCAGCTCCAGGCCTCAGGAAGTTTCACCACTCCCCAAGCCTTCTTCTCCTACCTGTCTCCAATCAGGCCTCCTGGCCTCTGTGCCACCAAGCAACTTTTTGGTGGGGTTATTAACAAGGGTTAAGTATTACATGAAATAAGAAAATGTCCTGTGAAATCTACTGCTCGTAGAAAGTTTAAAATAAGTCTCTCATGCATAAATGCAATCAATGACAGCTTTTTTCCTCCTTACCATAAATGCTGCTGATCTGAACTGGCTGCTGTATCAGATAAGCTCCATACCTACATTTTCCAATGGGTCTCATTTAAGACTGCTGTACTTATCCTATTAGAGGAAGGAGTCCCAGGTACTTTTTCCAGATACAGAGACTGAGAGAAAAAGCCCAACCCACTGACAAAAAGGCTGCTGTAGAGACTATTTCCTACAAAGTTTTCTGGTGTTTCTGATAGAATATTTATAAGGCAGTACAAGCACAGAATCAAGAAGTTTATGTAAGGAAGAGAGCAGAGGCAAGGAAAAATATAAAATCTCAAGATATTTTCACCCTGAATTTTCTAGAGCCTCAGAAGATGGACCCTTGGAAGACTCTACTTTCCCCATGCTTTGCTGGGAAATTTTCTAAACTTCTACTAGAAGGGACCAGCAATTTCTGACAAAGTCATAATATAAAAAAACAGACATCTCCAAAGGAATATCCAATACCCGACTATTAAGGGCTCTGACTGGTGGTCAAATCATATTGATCCATGCTATGAGATTAGTATAATAATAATTTTATACATGGAGTAGATCACAATTTGGGGAGAATTAAGTAACAACATTTAAATTAAGGAAAAGTACCTGTAGATTAAGAAGAAGCTGATCTAGCTTTAACATTGATATTTTTTAAAACCTTTTCCAATGTATTGGGAAACTTAAGTAAGCTATACTTTATCTCTCATGTATGTGTACAATCACATTCTTATGTTCTTTGTACAAAATTGTAAGAGACCAGATAATGAGGATTGAGGCCTAATTGACCTTTTCTGTGAGTACAAATGACAAAAATGGCAAGCTGTGCCACCTTTGACAATTCGCAGGCAAGCTAGCATGTTGCAAGTTCCAGGAAAGAGTCAATACAGCTGAGATCTGGATGTTTACCTGGGTCCATGCTATAGATAACAAGAGGCAGATGAATCTTCTATTAATCTAATTGTTTATTCCTGTGTCTTAAGTGAATAAAAGCGAGGTGAGTCAAACACTTAGGGCTCTTTGTCCAGTAGAGGCAAAGAGCTTCTTGGTTCCTTCATTCCAAATTATCTTTGTGTCTTTTGCCCCATGGTTGGGGATAAACTGGTAGGCTGGTTCCTACGCAAAATACTCCCATTCACCTCAATAGGAACACTCATGGATCTATAATGGACACAGGAGGGCCAATGAATGCTCTGGTTCACCAACTTATTCACAAGATTCTGAATATGATTGGGGAATTAGGACCAGAACGTAGCCTCTGAGGAGAGGCTATTTTACAGTATTTCAGGGTGTAGAGATAGGAAGCAATGATCCAGTGATCCCAGCCAAGCTGGCAGAAGCTGACTGTATAAGAGTGGAGGGGACACTGGTTATTTTCAGACTCATCCTGTTCTCAGGTGGGGCCAAAAACCTCAGGTGCAATGCTGCCTGCTTAGTGGGCCCTCCGTGAGAGAAGAGAAAAAGATTAAAAAGATTCAGGCCACTGGGAAGAAGTTCAGCTTTCTGAGCAGTTTTATGAGTGTCACTGAGACAAAGTAGCAAGAAGGCAATATCCATGGATGAAGTGCCATGCCTACGGAACTCAAGAACATCACTACTTTTTTGTTGCTGACACAGGAAATCCAGTCATAGACCCTCCTTTCCTTGCAATTCCAGTCCCTCTGCTGAATGTGTTGGGTGATATCCATCTCTGCCTGGGTTTTAGACATCAAGGAAGGCTTTGAGGAACCTCTTCCCACAGAGTGGTTGTTTGAGCTTTTCAGGACCCAAGGATCCACATTGCAGGTGACTTTGAAGTGAGCTAGGTTGAGTTGATGGCAGTGAACTACAGTGGCTCTCACTGGCTGGTAAGCTACCCAGTTGCATCATAGAAGAAAGTTCAGGGTTCATATACACCAAGAACCTTCACAACAGAACACAGGGGCAGGGGTTAGCTTCTTACCTCCTAGCCTGAATAGCCCTCATAAAACTGTTCCATATAGACTGACAGATGTTCTCAGCCCTAAAAATAACTCAAGATAATGATAGTACCTACCATTTCTCAAGTGCCTACTAATGTATTAGATGCTTCACATGCATAAGGTCTTTAACTCAATAGTCTGAGATAGCTTTTATCCCAATTTTGCCGACCAGGAAATTGAGGCTCATGGAAGCCATATCAAAGACAAACAGCCATGGACTAAGGATGTGGCATACAAGTAGAGTACTTGCCTATCATATATGAGGCTGTGAATTCAATCCCCAGCACCACAAAACAAAATAAAAAGGACATACAGTTACTATATGATAGAATCAAGACTAGAACCCAAATCTATTTCCATTAATAATTTGTATTTCAGTTTGAAATCACTCATAGTGCTAGACTCAGGAGGGAAAACACTCAAATAGAGAATTACTTGTTGTGTATAGTGTGTGTGCATGGGAGTACACCAATTATAGTATGGTATTGATTATTAAAGGCTATAAATTAAGAGAATTGTTGAGACATAAGTGGATTAAGAGTCACCATATCACATCACTATACAAATGAAGCATTGGGGCAACAATAAAATATTGGGTGCTATGGCCGCCATCATTTCAAATCCAAGACAAAGATACCAAAAAATAAGTTACCTATCTCTCACTAGTGGGGAGGGCTATTGTTGCTATTTCTTTCTTCCACAAACTACAAGAATTCTTCTTTAGTATCTTTTCCTGATGTGGGCTTCTCTTATCTTTCAATTTTTGTCTTTTTCATTCCTTGCTGGAAATAGTTCTCCATTTACCCCATTCATTTTACTACTCTTTCTTAAATTTGCAACAAGGCCTTGATTACATAATGTCCCTTGGTACTTAAAAGCTTTAATCCAAACTGTAATGCTGACACCCAGTGGCCAAAGCACTGGAATGCAAGGTTTACAGAGCTCTAAACTTCTCCTCCCCTTCCTGGCAAAGGTCAAGAGCAAAGAACATAAAACCAAAATTGGAAGGGGAACAAAAGTTGGAGGGAACAGGGAGGGAAGGGAAAGAGACAAAAAAATTAAGATGTGTTATGTACATGTACAAACTTCCCACAATAAATATAATCATTATGTACTGCAAACATGTGCTAATAAAAATACATTTAAATTTTTTAAAAAACAAGCACTGGCAGGAGAAATCCTTCCCTCACCTTCAAACAACTTAATATTTTCATGTGAATTTATGCATTATGCACCTAACATTCCCCCCTCCATTAAGTTTATTGGTACATTTTAGGTATAAAATACATTTACATACATCATTGGGATCTTGTATCTTGGTTCTTATTTTTTTCCCCTTCCCCTGCCCTCCCTTCACCCCCTATACCCTTCTCTATTTGCAAAGACTTTGTTTCCATTTTTTTCCTTTTCTCATATTTTTTCTTTTCCCTTCTTTCCTTTCCCCTACCCCTCCCACTTCCCCTGCTCCTTTAAACGTTTACTTCCTATTAAAAAATATCAATTATACATTTTTAAAAATAAAATATCAAGACCTAGGAGACATTACCACAGATTTTACAGAATTTAAAAGGATATAGAAAGCATATTTCAAAAGTCTGTTTTGAAATAAATTTGACAACTTCTAAGAAGTACCTTGGAAGACAAATTAATGAAACTAACTCTGGAGGAAATATAAAATTTGAATAGCACCTATTAAAGAAAGTATATTCCTAGCTTGAAAACCTACCTATATGACAACAACAGGCTCGTATACATTTTAACTGATAAATTATATCAAATATTTAAAGCAGAAAAAAGAAGGAACACTTCTCCCCTCATTTTAGGAATTCAACATTGTGCTAATTCTAAAACTGGATAAAGATAATAGAAGAAAAAAGTATGAACATAGATAGAAATTTGTTTAACAAAACAAACTATTAGAAGACAGATCTGGCAGTATGTAGAAAGTGGTTTTATTATAGGGACGGCAGTGTTGGTTCAGCATTGGAAGATCCACCCCCAAAAGTCATCATTTTAACAGAGGAAAGGAAAAAGCCATATGATCCTGTCACTAGTTGGAGAAAAAGTATTGGACTAAATTCTACAGCTGTTCGTGGTAAAAGCTATAAGGAGACTAGAAGTAGAACAGAACCTTCTCCACATCTTAAAGACATGTACTCCATACTTCCAGCGAGAACACCTTATATGAATGGAGAAGATACAATGTTTTCTCCTTAAGGTGGGGAACAAGGGCAGATATGCTTACTCTTTATCTGTCTATTAAATGTTGAAACCTAGGCCCAAACCAAAATAGTCTGGCAATAAAATGACACAATTAGGATAGGATTGGCAAGGTAGAAGCAAAATCTTTATATGTAGATGAAATGATCATCTACAGAGAAAATACTAAGAAATCTCTAGGAGCCCCTAGAACTTGTATTTGAATTTATCAGGATTAGAAAGCACAAGGTATACATAAAAATTCCGGTCTATGCATACTTGCTATAAATGAGGAATTGGATATTGAAATTTAAAAGTTATGTAGGAGTACAAAGGACCTAGAAAAGTAAAAAAACAAAACAACAACAAAAAATAGTGTTGGAAGACGTTTAGTACCTAATTTTAAGACTCTAACCTTCTTTCTCCACTGAATACATGAGCCTGGAATTTTTTCAGTAGTACTGAGAAGTTCAACATAAAAGCTCTTTAATGTGTTGATGTTCCAGAATATTTTAAAAGTTCACATTCCAATTCATGCCCTCATTTCTGGAGCACTAGCCATCATTTACACAAGGTCCAAGCCAGGCTTCTAATTGCTTTTTCAAGTTATTCTTCACTCTCATCCTACAGTAATCTTTGTAAGCACCCACTCATACACCTGCCCTACACTGTGTGGAAAAAAAGCCAACCCAAACCTCTAGCAGGCCTTCTGGTAAGGAAGTGCCCTTTGCTTTCAGACCTTGACATCACTTGTTTCAGGAAGCAGGGTAGAGTTGCTAAGGATCAGAGCCAAGAAAGATCTGCTCAGAACTTTTCCGGGAAAGGGGTGATTCACATGTCCTATGTGACTGAACCTGTTATCTTCTTTTGGCTCCTTTCCAGAGTCTCTAGATACTAATGTGTTTCACAGTCAGCCCAGGATATTTCTAGGAAATTCTCTTTTTCTAGCTTAATTATAGGAATCCTTTTTTCGGCCTCATATCCTGTGTACCATCCTGTTTTTTTAGCTGTTTGCTATGCTTAGGAATGGAATCCAGACCCCTTGAGCCTAGAAGTCCTGCCTCTTATCAGCTTCATATTCTGCAATGCTTGCAAAGCTTCAGCCACACTGATATCTTTGTTCTTCAAGTATGATAAATTTTTCCCTCCTCTAGGACATATTCTTTCGGCCTACATAAGGTTTGTCTTTGCTGTTCACATGATTAGCTTCTTACCTCAACTCAGATGTCACCTCTTCAAAGATATGATCCTTAATAATCCCATGGGAAGAGATGATTGCATTGCTATTCTATACCATAACAACCTATTTTGTTTTCTGAGAGTACTTACCATAATTTGCAAGGATTTAACTTTATTTTCTTATTTATCTCCCTTATGAAAACATGTGCACCGTGACAGTAGGGGTTTTACCTGTGTTAATTACATTATGTACCTGGCACTCAGCAGGTACTGAGCAAATATGGTTGAATGAATCTCCACCCATAGCAAGCTATTTTCTCTTTCAAAGCCAGAATGCACTTTTCTGCCTACGTACATATTCATTTTCCTTACTTCTTCCCCAAGTTCCAGCTCAAACATTACCTCCTAAATGAGACCCTCCAACATTCACCCTATATCTCCTTTCTTGCTCCATACAGTAATCTAATTTTTCTTTGAAGCTCCAGAAACCCTATTGCTTATCCTCTCCAGAGCACTCATCGTACTATAACATCATGTGATTATCTATCCATTCTCTTACACTAGGAGCTTCTAGATATCAGAGTAATAGTTATTTGCTTCAGCATACCCAACCCAGAGTCCTTGCTATTCAGTTAAAATATGCTGGACATTCAGTACAGCATGGTGATTAAAAGCAAAGGATCTGGGGCCCGAGAGCACAAGATGGACACCTACTTCTACCAATTACTAGCCATATGATAGTGCTAAAGTTATTCTGAGCTTTGATTCCTTCATCTATAAGATGGTTGTATTAATGTGGCCTCATCTAGTAGTGTGAAGATTACAGAGATAATGTTTGTAAAACACGTACAATGTGAGGCACACAATAAGCTCACAGTAAGGGATAGTTAGGAGAATACTGGTTGTTTCACTTGTAGGAGGGTGAGTGTGAATCCTTTCTGTTGTCCTCTGAGACTAGTGAAAGCCCCAGACTGATCTCATCGGGTTTCCAAGAGTTCCTTGAAGCTGATGGTTGCCTACACTCCCTAGAGAGCCCTGCACTTCAGGAGCCTGCTGCTGCCCTGAAATAGAACTTATGCTAATGTTCAAAGCAAACTTGGATGGGGACAAGGAATACTCCAAAGCATATTTATTTCCAAAATTACAAAGTAGCAACATTGCCCAAATAGAAACTTGCTAGGTTTTCAAGGCTATTGGGTTACTGCATTTGAAGAGTTGAGAAGTTATGGAAAGACTTTAGAATCAGGTAGTCTTGAGCTCAGATCCCATCTCTGTCACTCACTGTCCATGTGACATTTGCAAGTTATTTAACTTTCCCATGCCTTGATGATCTTTTCTTTAAAATTAAGCCAATTGCACCATGACAATAAATGGTAGCCAGCTCTCTTAAGGATTGGGTACAATAATATGCCCACACAATCTTGAATACAGAGCCTCAAATGTTAGGTTGTTTCTGTCCCTTCTGAAGCCACGTATGTGTGTTTCCCTAACTCAGCCTCCTCTACTCTTCACTTCTAAGAACAAAATACCCCATACACAGCCCTGTACAAGAGTGCAGCTGTATATTTCTCAATTACACTTTTAAGATCTATAACTAGCAATAAGACTTTTTCATTTTTTTTTGGTTGAGACAGGGTCTCGCTGTGTAGTTCATGCTGGTCTTGAACACACTATACAGCCCAGGCTGGCCTTGAACTTGCAAACTTCCAGTGATCCTCCTTCCGCAGCCTCCCGAGGGCTGGGATTGCAGGCATGTACCACCACATCTGGCAATAAGACCTTTTATAAATGATAGGAGCTGACATATTCCTCAGTTGTCCTGGGGCTTGAAAAAAGGTTCCTCAGTAGGCTCTAAGACAATCTGTTCTTAAGACGGGACAATAAAAGGAAATAGGCTTGATGGCAGCTTTTCCCAAGCTTACAGTATATTTTATCTATCTATCTATCTATCTATATATCTATCTATCTATATCCCAGATATATAGGGTGTGTTATAATTTAAGATAATAGTTATTCATTTAACAAATTGTAAATTCATTATTGAAAACCTTCTATAATAAGCTAACATTTAAATAAATTTTTATAACTCAGTTTCTTAAGTAACCAAAAGGCTAATAGAAGAAAACAAAAAATTTGTTTTGATATAACACAACCTTTGTTTCATAGGCTAGTTTCTCTAATTTTTTTTTTTATTAAGAGTGGATCGACACTTTTTAGAATGTCATTGTTTTAAACATAGAATTTGGTTTCACATTAATGTTATAAACTTTCATTTTAAAGAATTCTTTAAATAATTTTTGAAATTATAGCCCACCTTATCATGCAAAGCTTTGTTCATAAGTTTCACCCCTCACGAACATTTTTTGACCTACATTAACTTTCTGATTTTATCCTCTTTTTTTTTTTTCACTCTTGTAGGCAAAAATCTTTACATATAAGATTTTTTTTATCAAAAATATTTTATATATCTTTCTTTATCCCTCTCTTTTCTATTTACTGGTTTATTTCTACCTTTACTCATTTTTTTTTTACATTTAAAGAGCAAAGTAAATTTAGTTTGTGCAATAGATTTGAGCTAAGAAATGTAACGATCGAGTTAACTAATATTTCTATGAAACAATGTCAGTTTCTGCCAGAAAGGTGCATTAAATATATGATTAGTGGTCTTTTTTCTTGTAAGCTAATGTGAATTACCATTTAGGAGAAAGTACATCATTTACTAATACCAAGACTAAGAATTACAGTTTAGTCACACCTTCAGAATTTCTTAGGCAAACATGACAGAACTGAAAAAATTTTGAATAGAGCAGACAAGAATTAATGTCTATTTTACCAAGAGCATGACTTTTTGAAAAGGAGTGTCTCTTACTGACCAAGAAGAGTATAGTTCTTATCAGTTAAATGACTATGAGCAATAAACAAGGTGGTAATTTAGCAAAACAATGTAGTTACTTTTAGCATATTAAGACAATAATTATGACTGACATTATCCTAGGACAATTACATTTTTTTCGGTACTGAGGATCAAACTCAGGACTAAGTAAGGTTTACTTAGACAATTTTTCTAGTCAAAATCTCACAAGACAACAGAAAATTTAAGAAATTATTTTGACAAAAGTAAAACCTATTTTAGCTATGTTGTAAATTTTACTAATAAAAGATCAATATATTAAGCTTTATCATTTGAAACATAAAGATTTTAACATTATCCCTATGTGTTACATTTTGAATTTTTAAAATATTTCTTACAACCAACTATCTCTAATTTGAAATGTTTTACTCAAAATATATACTGTTTTATACATGATCAATTTAAAACAAAAACATAACTTAGATAATTATAAAATTATGCCACCATACTCATAGGTCACCAGTAGTTTAAAAAAATCATATTATTACTCATATTTTTGTCCAAAATTGTGTCATATGTAGATGTAAACACTGTACATCTAGAAAAATACATAGCAGCACAGTTTGCAATAGCTAAATCTTGGAAACAGCCAAAATGTCCATCAACTGGAAACTGGATAAAGAAGATGTGGGTTTTCTTTAATAAAATGAAGTACTGTGCAGCCATAAAGAATGAGAAACTAGAGACATTTATAGCTAAATGGAAGCACATTGAGATGATACTCTTAAGTGAAATAAATAGGACACAGGTGTGTAAATACTGAATAGTTTCTCTGGTGTGAGAAACTGAAAGTATAAATGAGGACCAAAATGTACAATAGATAATGTGCAATAGGAAGAAAAGATCCAAAGGAGAAGGGGAAGTGGGTGGGGGTAGTGGAAAAGAAAGAAAGGAAATGAAAAATATAAGAAAACTAAAAAGTGGAAACAAAGTCTTTGTAAATATGGAGGGGTGAAGGGGTTGAAGGGAGGGTAGGGGAATGGGGAAAAAATAAGAACCAAGATATATCATGTAAAGGTACAAATTCCCAATGATGAATGTCATTATATTGTATACCTGAAATGTACCAATAAACTTAATGAATTTAAAAAAATAACATACTTTGAGAAGGGAAATCCTGAAATCTTTTCTTTTGAACTTTATAGGGCTTTTCTATAAAAACAAAATGACCCCTTTAAGCCACATTTTAAGTATTTAAGCAAGACTAGACAGTAAAATAGTATATCTATTACAGAGAAGCAAGCAACACTTTTAAACATCTCTTGAAAATATTAACACTAGGTCATATAAACAAACCCATTTACAGACCAGGTAAGTTATATCTAGTAACTTTTTGCAATAAATAAGTAAATCAAACAAACAATTGTTAAATGAGTTGTGTTTATACAACTTAATTCTTAAAATGATGAACAAATACAATCCTCAATCATTTTGAGACAATTATTTAAAGCCCATTTTAACTTGTTGACTTACAGTTTGACAAAAGTTTCTATGTATTTTCAGATATTTATTATCCCTCTACAATAGTTACTCTAAAACTCATTTAAGGGTCAGACATCCTTTGACCTTATATCACACTATTATAAATATATGTTAGCAATCTATGAAATACTTTTAATAGACCCAAATATACACATTCTATTATAAACATTTATCCCATTTATATTTAACTTACCTATAAAAATCAAGATATCAGATCAACATAATTAACATTTAGTTATTTCTTTATCAAAGGAAATGCTAAAGGAAGCTATAGTTGAAATACAGAAAACAGTGGACATTGTATCTTAAATTTTAATAAAAATAAATACAATCCTAATTGGCTAGCAATTTAGGCAAAACATATTTCACCAATTTTAAAGATATCTTTACTCTTACCAACCAGTTAAAATTAGCTCATTGTTTAGCCATGCAAACTAAAAGCATTTGGGCTAATATCATGAGTATCCATTTATCAATAACCACTTTAAAAAGAACTTTTAACGCATGACACACACCTAAAAGTTAATGCACAGAAACATAAATATTAACCTAAATCATACATAACTTTTACATTACTAAAGTTAATGTTCCTATTTGCATGTTTTATGTAAGCCTGCCCTCTAATGTTTTAAGTGATTTTAGTAGCCCTTGAATATATGTATTTTTACATATAAATGTATATATGTATAGAAAACCCTAACAGAGCCAAGAGCCTGTAAGAGCAAACAAGTAAAAGAAATTGATATGCTCTCAAATTTTTTTGAAATGAAGCAGTTGCAAGTACTTTAACTAGGTATTAAATAGAGATAAACGAGATGAACATACAAGGAAACAGAACACATAAAACAATTACATTAAATCAAAGTGCACTTTTAGATGCATTGGTCATGCTGAATTATAATTTATTTTAGGTTTAGCTTTATAACTATAAATAGACTAATCAGTATTTTCCCTAAGGGGTACCAATTAGCACTCCTTTTTAATGTGAGTCATAATGGTATTTTAAAAAATATTCTAAGCTACCCTTTTCAATGTGAGTCATAATGGTATTTTTAAAATATTCTAAGCTACTCTGAGTACTGTTTTTCTATTAGTTAACATTACAGACTTACAACCAATAAGAGTCAGAAGAGAAGAGAGAAGAAACCAAGTTTGAGGCCTTGTCTTTTTTACTCTTTAACTTGTATTTAGAAAAAAATTCAGCCTTTTAAAACCCTTTTAAAATCATAAATTGATCTCAAGTTCATAAAGTAAAACATAAAGGTGACATTTTGGGGGACAGATGTTGAGTTACCCATAATCATTCAAAATGTACTACATGCCCTTAAGATCTCCCTTGTGTACTTTTGGGGAAAAGAGAGAGAGACAGAAAGAGAAATAAAAGAGGAGGGGGGAGATAGAATCCCAGAGTCAGAACTACCCACAAGTGGCAGTTCTGCCCTGTTACCACAGGATTAGAACTGTCCGGGAATGGCAGCTCTGCCCTGCTTTCTGTCATGCCTTGTTTAGGCATCCTTGCTAGTCTTGCCCATGTCCCGGACAAGTGTTCTTGTTCCTGGCACACAGCTACTCCAACCTTCATCAACAGAGCAGAAAGGAAGGAAAAAGAAATTGTACACAACAACTAGGCTTTATTTTTTTAAAAAATTACCCCAGAGATCTTTCTATGTAAGGACCTTTCTATGTAAAGAACCCATAAAGGGTTTAAAAACTCTGAGATGCCACTTAGCAACTATAAATCATATATCATTTTATATATGGGGATAAGCTTGAGGCTAGAACTATTATAAGAATATCAAAACCAAATAAGATGAGGGAGGAAACAAGCTAACATCAGAGAAGAAATACCATGAGGCCTCAGAAAAAAAATCTTTACAGGCATGGCTAAATAGATGACTCTAGGACCCAGGAAAGTAATTTCAGCCAGTTGCAAAGGACTAAAATGGAGCCTGTGCATGAGCCTGGGGACCTCTCCCACTAGCAAAAAAACAGAAACCATGTGCCTCTCCTCTCAACTCCCATGTGATTGAACACACTGGGAGGGTGCCTCTTTTCCCAGGTGGAGTGTCTTAGTTACTTTTCTTGTTGCTGAGACAAAATACCCAACACCCACAAATTAAGGAAGGAAAGTTTTATTTACCTCACAGTTTATAGAGGTTTCAATCCATAATCATGGGCTCCAAGGCAGGATGACTTGGCACAGGGGCATCATGGAGAATCTGTTCATGGCAAGCCAAAGACAGCAAAAGCAATAAGGGACTTTAACAGCATCTTTCTGCCCTTTTATCATATCCAAACTACTTAGGGCAGGTAGCAATCACACCTTTAATCCTAGTGCCCTTGAGCCAAGCATTGCACCATGAATCAATTCCAGCATGACACACTCTAGATGCAGCCACTTCTGAAAAAGCCCCACCTATGACTGCATGCAGTTTTGGAGGGACATCTAGACACAAGCCATAACATGGAGGCATAATAACTGTCCCTGGAACCATGAGAAAACTTCCTCAGCTCTTTCGCTGCCATTGATCCTTCTTCACCCTCCAGCTTCTGCTTCTCCCTGCTAACTAATATCAGGAAAAGTTAAAGCATTTGAGATTTCCTGAATATGAAAATCTTAGAGTGGGAGAGAAGGGACAAGGTGGAGATTAGGGGAAGTGAGGAAAAAAGAATGAAAAGCTTTCGTCTGGACTTACCAAAGCCATGGTCCTGATGCCCTTTTACCTCTTAGCTCTCCAAGAGAAAAATGCCGCTGAACAGGGTCCTAGTGATACAGAGCACCAAAGTAATCCAAATACTTTAAGGGAAATATTATAGCTCTCAACCTGCTAGATATCCAAAATGGAAGTCTGTGTTCTCTAAAATTGAAGAATGAATTCTAAGAACAATGAAGGTTAACAGTAGGAAGAATTTATTGAGAGAAAGATAGCTTCAGTCTAAGAGAGACAGAAGGGGGACCAGAAAGTGGATTGCCCACCCACCTCACTTCTCAAAGGTGTTTTATGGAGCAAAGCCATGAGATGAGGTGGGTACAAAGTGGGACAAAACTATGAGATCCAATGGAAAAATCACAAAGTGGGCATGAGGTGGGGCAAAATCATGATCAACAAATAAGATTACAAGTACAGTCACCCAGGTAATATTGATTAAATGGGTATCAAATGGGAAAGCTAGTCACTAGCAAGCTTACATGGAATTCCCAGAAGGGATTTGCCTTTAGTGAATGTGCCTCAGTTGTTTTCTATGCTGAGGGCCCAGCCCTGTCCAACTGCCTTATAATATTTTCTGACTAACTTAGCTGTCTACAATATTAGGCAGTTCCTAAACCACCCTACCAATTGAATTAAGTTGTAGGTTCACTGACTCCTATCATAGAAAAATAATTATCAGAACACACCAGTAAGAAGCATAAAAGTATTTGTTAGGCAGAAATTTTTTAAGGTATGCACTCAAAGAAATACAGGAGAGTAGGTCCTCAAGAGAGAGAAGTAAGTTATGATCTAGAGCTGATTATATTTAAGGGTCTAGGAGATATCTTCAAGATGGGTGATCTAGAATTTGTATTCCTTCAGTTTGTCAAGTCATCCATCTGGCAGCCTCTGTTAGAATGTAAACCATTTAGATGTTTTTGAATTTGAGATATGCCTCCCACTAATGTTGTTGCTTCTTTGAGAATAAGCACAATTAACAAGTAAAAGGAAGTGGTCTATTCACAGCCAAAGAAGGCCAATTTGTAGGTGAAAGGGGGTTGCCCAGGCTTATTGTATTTTAGAAGAGAGAAAAAAGAAAAAATATAAACTGGGCTTGTGTCCTAGAGCTGTAGTTTTTCCTAAAAGTACAATTTTAAAATTATTGAGTTAAAGATACATTAAAGATATATTACAGTGATACATATATACCTATGTTTATAGTAGCACAACACATAATAGCTAAATCTTGGAGGTGGTCTATATGTCCATTAACAGGTGAATAGATAAAGCATGGTATTTATACACAATGCAGTACTATTTTGCCATCAAGGAAGATAAACTTTAGTCATTTACAGGAAAATAGATGCACCTTGACTCCATAATATTAAGTGAAATAAATCAGACTCACCAGCGTAAATATCACTTTGTTTCTCTTATATGAGAAACCTAAAATATAAATAAAAGACCAAAATAAAAGATAGGTAATAGGAAGTAGGGAGATAGACTTTTTTGTAAATGAGAAGGGGACCAAGAGATGGAGAGAGGTGGGAGGAAGGTGGGAGGGAGGGGATGGGAAGGGATGAAAAAAGAATTAAGATTTGTTATATACATGCACCAATTCCTCGGAGGGAATGTAATCATCATGTACTGCAAACATGTACTAATAAAAACTAATTAATAATAAATAAATAAAATTCTCACTGTTCTTGTCTCCTTTCTACCTATCTTCATTTCTTCTATCCTACCTCACTCTGACAGTAAACCCATAGACTCCTTTTCCCACTTCCATGCCTGATGCGGAATTTCTCAAAATGTGGCCAGCTGCTGTTAATTTGCATTGAAATTATCTGGGATAATTGTTAAGAATGCAAATTCCTGGTTCCAGACTCCAACAGGGGGGTTCCTGGGGGCAAGTGCCCCAATAAGTTCCTATGAACACTAAAATGTGGAAATGTATGGTGGCTGGAGCTTGAAGAAGATGCCTTACCAGTGGTTCCTGATCTTGGCTATACATTAGAATCACCTGGGGAGCTTCAGTTATGCTGAATGCCTGGGTATCACCCCCAGCGATTGTGATGTAATGGATCTGGGATGTTAGGGCAGGTATTAGGATTTCCTTAAGATTGCAGGTGATTTTAATGTGTAGCTTACTTTGAGAACTCCAACTGGAAATGTTTCTGGTTTACCATGGTAAGTGTTAAGTGGGCTTCATCGGAAAAAGTTGAGGCAGTGGGAAATGAATCTGTGGGAGCTAATCTAACCCAGCTGTTTAATGGAAAGAAACAAGGCTGGGCCAGTTGCTTAAGGCTGCTCCAGGCCAGGATTCTGCAGAAAGATGGCAGATATAGATCTGGCTTTATCTGAGTTTGTGGGGGCTCTAAAAAGAAAGTACGGTGTGTGGGTGGGTGGGTGAGGTTGTTCAAGACCTGACTCTTGGAGATGATAAGTCAGGCCTGATTTGTGGAAGGTCTTTACCTCATAACAATGGTATCTATGGACAGGCAATATTATTGTGAAACAAGCATAGCTTTGGTTGGAGGGTTGTTGTTTTTCATTTACCAGAGGTCTCATGTTTTTATATATCTATTGTGCCAACAATCCATAGGGAATGGGGTACAGCAGCTCATCCTTCTTTCCATTGAAAGTGTGCTTCTCTGGGCACAGCCGGCTGGTGCCACAATTGAGCCCAGGTACCTTCTTTTTCCTTCTCCCTATCATTTTTCTTCATGCATTTCAGGAACCTATCTTTGGCTCTTAGAGAGCTTGATGTACATGAATATTCCTAGCTAGAATCTTGCCCTTAACTCTTTTGTTTACAATGCCAACGGTATTCTGGGTAACACTGTAGACTCTTTCAACACTGCCGTGATACCACTGGTGGGGCATTTCTTTTTCAGTGGTACTCATTCCCTTGATATCTACAACTGCAGCCTTCTTCTTGTAGATTCACATATACATAGTGAAAAAAAAATGGATGTTTCCTAAATGGCCTAGAAAACATACCAGGTGCCTCTCCTCCTTCCTTTTGTGTTTGTCATTTTTCTGGACTACTTGCAGATGGCAGTTCTGGCCACAAAGAAATGAGACAGACTTTGTAATCAAATAAGTCTGTCTTTGAGCTGTGAGCCTATCTCTTATTAGCTATAATTTAATCTGTCTAAGGGAAATTTATTCATTTTTCTTAGCCTCAGTCTCCTTGCCTGTAAAATGGAGATAATACATTTTACCTCTTAGGTTGTTGTGAGGATACAGTAACAAATCTATGTTAATTATACAAAGCCTTATTAGACACATGGTGTATGGATACATGCTTGCAATCATTTCTCTCTTTTCTTAACTGGACCCTGGGCCCATGTACTATAAAACAAAAGACAAGGGATTAGAGGTCTTCTAGATTTGAACTAAAACACTTGCTCAACAAACCTCCAGCTCAGGAATATTGCTCAAGGTTTCCCCAGATTTAAGTTTCTTTATCTATGGGGTTGGCTCCCTCAGAGAGTTGCTGAGGCTCGTATTGGATCCACTTATATTGTCTACAACAATAAACAAGTAAGAGATATACACAGATGGTTTACAGTAGGCAAAGCTTGAATAATGAACACATATGAAAATAATGTAATAATCAGAAAATGTAATGTAATACTACATAAGATGATTTCACATCCACTGAGTTAGAAATATAATAAAAATCCCTTTATTAAGTCCAAGTGATGATAAGAAAACTAATTTTCTTACACTGCTGGTAGGAGTATGATTTGATTTTAAAGCATAGTCTAGCATTATATCTAGTAAGATTAAAGGTGTTCCATTCAGCCATATTATTGCTAGAGTAAATGAGCTTTTAGAAATTTTTGTCTGTGGCATATAAAAATATATTTTACACTGCATCTCAGAAAGCAGAAACAGAAATTCACACACACACACACACACACACACACACACACATACACAGGAAGAGAACAGTTTTGGAAAAATACTTATCCTTACAACCTATTTGGAGAAGCATTATATCATGATGGATGAGAGTATAGCATCCCAAGATTATTTTATTATTATTATATATTTATGATACTCAATAAATATATTTTTAGCAAATATATATATTTTAACTTGATCATTTTTATCTCATTTTCTTCCCTACCCTTCCCTTTCTCCTGTTCTCTAGATCCTTTTCCCATCTCCTTTACTTTTCACTTTAAATTATTTATGTTTTTGTTTTCTCATATAAGACAAAGCATGTGATATTTAACCTTGTTTGATTTATTTTATTAAACATTATGGTCTCACGATCCATCCATTGTTTCACAAATGACTCAAATTTCAAATTTATCCTACCTTAGGTATACATATATTATATATATTTTTTTTCTTCATCCATTCATCTGTTGATGGCCATACAGGCCACTTCCATAATTTAGCTATTGTAAACTCTACTGCTATAAACATGACTATGCATTTATCACTGTAAAATGATGACTTTAGTGCTTTTGGGATGATAAATGGGAGGTATAGCTGAGTCAAACAGAATTTCTATTTTTTTGCTTTTTGGGAACTCTCTATACTGATTTCCACAGTGGTTGTACTAGTTTACATTCCCACCAACAAAGTAGAAAAGTTCCTTTTCCCTTACATCCTTGTCAACACTTTTTGCTTTTGAGCCCTTGCTGATAGCCATTTTTACTGCAAGATGGAATCTCAGTGTTGCTTTTATTTGTATTTCCCCAATTTTTGTGTACTCATTGACTATTTGTTCTTCTTTTGAAAAATGTCTATTCATTTCAAAGGCCATCTTTTGATTGGGTCTTTCATTTTCAGTGGTCAATTTTTTTTTAGTTCTTTATACATTCTAGACATTAGTCTTCTATCAGTGGAGTAACTGGCAATAATCATTTCCCATTCTATAACTTAGCTCTTCACCCTGTAAATTGTTTCCTTTGGTGTACAGAAGTTTTATAATTTCATTTGTTCATTCTTGGTAGTATTCCTTGTGCAGCTGGGATCTGTTCAGAGTCCTGGCCTATGCCTATGTTTGTAAGTGTTTTACCTATTTTATCTTCCCAAAGATTCAGTGATTCTGTTTTTGTATCTAGGTCTTTGATCCATTTTGATTTGATTTGATTAAAGTGTGATATGTGTCTAGATTCATTCTTTTGCATGTGGATAACCAATTTTCCCATCACCACTTGTTAAAGCAGCTGTCTCTTCTCCATCATTTGTCTTCAATCCCTTTGTCAAAGATCTGATGCCTAAAGGTCCATGGGGCTTTTTCTGTGTCTTCCATTCTACTTCACTGGTCTACATACCCATTTTTGTATCAGTCATATGCTGTTTTTATTATTGTAGCACTGTAGTATAAATTGAAATACTAGGTTGTAATACCCCCTACTTTGCTCTTTTCACTCAGGATTTCTTAACAATTTTGGTATTTGGATTAGAACTGCATTAAATCTATATATTATTTTTATAATGTAATCATTTTAACAATATCAATTTTGCCCATAAAGTAACAGGAATGTCTTTCATTGTCTAATGTGATCATCTTCAAAGTGCTATAGTTTTTATTATAGAAGTTTTTCACTTCCATGGTTAGTTTGATTCCTATGTACTTAATTTTTTTGAAACTACTATAATTTGGATTATTTTCCTCATCTCTTTCTTGGTAGGTTTTTTATTAGTGTTGAATGACATTATTAATTTTTGTGTATTGATTTTGTATCCTGTCACTTTGCTGAATTTGTTTCTTAGCTCTGAATGTTCTAGTGGAGTTTGGGGGTTTTCTATTTGGAGGATCTTATAATCTGAAAATAAAGATAGTTTGAATTCTTTCCTATTTGCAACCCTTTGATTTGTTTCTCTTGCCTGATAGACCTGGTTAGAGTTTTCAGAACTATATTGAACAGGACTAGTGAGAGGGGACAACCATTTCTTGGTTCTGATTTTAAAGGAAATGTAGTTTTTCCACATTTACTATGATTTTGCCTGTAGGTTTATCACAAATGGCTTTAATCAGTTTGAGCTCAGGTCCTTCTCTACCTATTTTTGTCATGGTTTTTTTCATGAATGGTTGTTGGATTTTGTCAAAGACTTTTTTTTTTTAATCTATTGAGATGCTCATGTGATTTTTTTCCTTACTTCTATCTATGGTGTATTACCTTTATTGATTCATGTATGTTGTGCCATTTTGCATCCCTGGGATGAAGCCAACTTGGTTATGGTGTATGATCTTTTAAACAATTTTTTTCATTCTATTTGCAAATATCTTGTTGAGGATTTTTGCACTTACATTTATTAAGAATATTGCTCTGCAGATTTCTTTATATGTTGAGTCATTGTTGAGTTTGGTTACAGGGTAATGACGGCCTCAAGAAATGAGTTTGGTAGTGCTCCTTCCCTTTCAATTTTATCAAAGATTTTGAGAAGTATTGGGATTAGTTCTTCTCTGAAATTGTTAAAATTCAGAGGTGTATCCATCAGGTCCTAGGCTTTTCTTGGTCTTTAGAGTATTTATTATGGCCTCAAATCCATTGCCTGTGTTTGGTCTATTCAGCGGTTTCATAATTTCTTGGTGCAGTTTTGGTGAATCTAATTTGTCTAGGAATTTATTCGTTTTTTCTTAATTTTCTTAATCTACTAAGTGGATTTCTCTCTGTGAAGTGCCCTTGCCTTTGGGCATGATTCAGTACACAGACACCTACTGAAATTATTCACAGTAGAAGACTTGGTCACTGCTAAGACATCATACTACAGCAAAACATGCATACTGATGTTTGTAGCAGCACAATTCATAGTAGTTAAATCCTGCTGGTGTACCCATCCACAGACAATTGGATAAAGAAAATGTGGTATCTTTATATAATGAAATAATACTCAGCTATAAAGAATGACAAATTTGACACATTTGTAGGAAAATGGATGCATGTGGAAAATATAATATTGAGGGAAATAAATCAGACACACAAACTTAAATACCATATTATATCTCTCATTTGTGTAAGGCAAAGAACAAATAAAGAGAATAATAAAGGATTGAAGGAAGGGGACAAGGGGATGAATCTCTTGCAATAGTAAGTGGTCCAAGGGAACAAGGATTGGCATAAGGATGAGGAGAACGAGAAATAAGTAGTCTGTAGACTAAAGATATGTTATATAAAGGAACCTAATAGCCTCAATTAATCTAAACATTATATGCCATAACATAAGCTATGATTAATAAAATCAACAAGAATGAAAAAGGGATAGGGGATCTGGAGGAGGAGGGAGGGAAGGGGAGGGAGGAAAAAGGAGATTTAAAAGAAAAGAAACAAGGTGTAATACGTACACGTAACCACTCCCCAAGATGACTGTAAACTGCATGAACTGCAAACATGTACTAATAAAAATAACATGGAGTACTACACTCAGCTATAAAGAATGAGAAACTAGAGACATTTATAGCTAAATGGAAGCACATTGAGGACATACTCTTAAGTGAAATAAATAGGACACGTATGTGTAAATACCAAATAGTTTCTCTGGTGTGAGAAACTGAAAGTGTAAATAAGGATCAAAATGTATAATAGATAACGTGAAATAGGAAGAAAAAAATCCAAATGAGAAGGGGAAGGGAAAATGGGAGGAGTAAGGGAAAGGAAGAAGGAAAAGGAATAAATATGAGAAAAGGAAAACATGGAAACAAAGTCTTTGTAAATAGGGAGGGATGGAGGGGTTAAAGGGAGGGCAGACGAATGGGGAAAAAATAAGAACAAAGATACATCATGTAAAAGTACAAATTCCCAATGATGAACGCAACTGTATTGTATACCTAAAATGTACCAATAAACTTAATGAAAAAAATAAATAAAATAAAATAAAGAAGCATTTGTCACTAAAACTGAATTACAAGGAGAGAAAAAGTACCTGTAATAGCAACATACTAACAACCAACCATATATTGCTATATAATTTAGAGCTTGTTTAGCAAGTTTTCTACTCTTTTAGTAACTGAGGAATACAGAGGATTAATCATAGTAGATAAAGGGCTGAAAGATAGAAGGTTAAAAGAGGAATTTTTAAAATAAAAGAATAAAAATTGAGAAAAACTAAAGGGTACTAAAAGGAAAAAAAAGCAGATGAAGGAAAAAGAGCAAGTAGCATTTGATGATATTATTTTTTAAGTTTATTGGTACATTTTAGGTGTACAATATGATGACATTCATCATTGGGAATTTGTACCTTTACATGATATATCTTAGTTCTTATTTTTTCCCCATTTCCCTGCCCTCCCTTCAACCCCTCCATCCCTCCCTATTTACAAAGACTTTGTTTCCATGTTTTTCTTTTCTCATATTTATTTCTTTCCCTTCACCTCCCCCTCCCCCTTCCCTTTGAGCCTTATCTTCCTATTTCACATTATCAATTATACATTTTGACCCTTATTTACCCTTTAAGTTTTTCACACCAGAGAAACTATTCAGTATTTACACATCTGTGTCCTATTTATTTCACTTAAGAGTATGGCCTCAGTGTTCATCTATTTAGTTATAAATGTCTCTAATTTCTCATTCTTTATGGCTGAGTAGTATTCCATTTTATAAAAAAAAACAAACACATCTTCTTTATCCAGTCTCCGGTTGATGGGCAATTGGGCTGTTTCCAAGTTTTAGCTTTACAAACTGTGCTGTTATAAACACGGGTTTGCATATGTTGCTGTGGTATGATTCATTTAATTCTTTTGGGAAGATACCCAGCAGGGGAATAGCTGGGTCAAATGGGACCTCTAATTCTAGTTCTCTGAGGTATCTCCATATTGATTTCCACAGTGGTTGCACCAGTCTGCATTCCTACCAACAATGAAGAAGGGTTCCTTTCTCCCCACAACCCTGCCAGCATTTGTTATTGGTTGATTTCCTGATAGCAACCATTCTTTCTGGGGTCAGGTGGAATCTCAGTGTTGTTTTCATTTACATATCTCGAACGACCAGAGATGTTGAACATTTTTTCATGTTTATTTGCTGTTTATAGTAGTGGAGGACCTCAGTACAAATAGATAGGTCAACAATAGATAGGTCAACTCAACAAAAAATAAACACCAAAATACTAGAACTCAACCAAACTCCTGAACAAATGGGCTCAACAGATGTTTACAGAGTGTTCCACCCCACAAAATCGGAATACATATTCTTTTCCGCTGCACACAGGTCATTCTCCAAAATAGACCACATACCTGCTTATAGAACATGTTTAAGTAAATGCAAAGAAATTGAAGTTATCCCCTGTATATTATCAGATCATAGTGCCTTGATGATATTATTTTTCTACCTGAAAAGAGGGAGCAGAAACGGGGGCTTGAGAACATATGAATAAAGGGGGAGTACGAGGAGGAGTGAAAGGGGGATTTATAAGTAGAGAGTAGAATAGTCTTTATGGAGGTTTATCCAATTTATAAACTAGCAGAAACCCTATATTAGAAGACATAAGCAACAACGAGGCAGAACCTGATAGGTCAGTGTAAGATACTGCATAAACAAAAATGATGGTTAGCACTCATATACAGTTGCTCATTTAAGTATGCCCCTCACGTACACTTTAAAATAGAAAAAAAGTTTTTATAATTTTTTTATATAGAAGAAAAGGTGGAGTAGGATGGGGAGACTTGTGAGGATTTGAGAGTGGAAGTGATGGAAGAGAATGGGCAAAGTGGACAGTGAAAGAGGATACAGGGAGATTGAGTGTAATCAGTGATCTAAATGAAAGTAATTTTTAAACCCTTATGAAACAATCCTTGATGAAGGAAAATCTAAGGTAATATGTGAAGATATTGTAGTATTTATATTAACCTTAAAAGTTCATGTACAAAAGAGTGGAATATATAGAAAGGGAGAGAAAATTGATAAAATAATAAAAACATTGGGAAGGAGCTGAGAGATAGGAGAAGGTAAGGGGGGGGAAGAATAACAAAGGTAAGGAAAGGATGAGACTGTAGATGGAATGTGAGAGAAGGGAGAGTGTATCCATCCATTAAAGTAACAGTCAAACATGGTTAAATATTACCCAGAAACAACCTTTGAAGTGAGCATATGTGAATTAACTACATGGAATATTTTTAAAGCAACAGTAGAAAATTTATACCGTACACACATATATACAAAGGCCTGCCACTCAAAAAATTAAACATGCAAAAAAAGAAAAATACACAAACACAAAACAAAAATATACAAAAGGCACCGTGCTCAGGAGCCTCTGGTGTTCTCAGAGTGCTGGCGGGTCATCAGTGCTCCTCTCACTGACAGCAACCTCAGGTTCCCAGATGAGTTTTTGCCATAAGCTCCGCTATTTACTTTACCCACTTCACCTGTCTCAGCCTCCTCCACTTCATTTGCAGTTATGTTGCAGGTCCACCTAGCCTTTCTCTGGCCAGTAACTTCAGTAGTCCCCTGTGGTCAGGCAGGAGACAGTATCCCCATTTCTAGAGCACACCACTCTGATGAATTTTCTCTGTCTCCTTTACTCCCAGGTCAAAGTAATACTGCCTGTCGAGTTTCAATTTGACCTGGGATTTTAGCGGTTTGGGGCACTGATGTGAACTATTTTCTCAACCCCCAGTGATCTCTCATCTCAGTTGCTCGGGTTCGCAAAGGACATTTTCCCAGCCCATGAATTCAGCAGCACTTCGGGCTCTGTAGAAGAGAGCCTTTCTGCATGGAATTCAGTAGGTTTTGGGTGGTGGACAGAGGGATCCCACACAGGTGCAGAGCTCAGCAGGCATTTGTGGGGTGGTGGGAGAGTGCCTCCTCTGGCACTGCTCCACCATCTTTTCATCACTCCCAGATCCCAGCAGCCACAGTACTTCAAGCCCTTTGATTCTTACTATTACACATGTCCCTTGATGCCTGGTTCCAGCTCCCTAACCAGGACCATGCCATTTGTTCCTTTCTGTCCCTAAAGCTCACTGGTCCTAACTCAGTCAGTGTCCTTTGAGTGATTTTCTGGCTTCTGCTTTCCTCAGTGTCCTGATATGAAGAGATTCTCTCTTTCTAATATCTCAAATATCTTACTCACTGGCTCTATCTCCCAGTGGGAGGAAATAGAGGCCAGGTGGGCACTGCATAGTGCTAGGCTGAGTGCTGATCAGCAGCCTGGCAGCCTCTGCATTGGGCTTCTTCCTTCAGGGAGATTTGAACTTTTCCCAAAATGGCATGTTCTCTGGACTTGGGCTGTTAGCAGTGTTGGGATTGAGAAGCAGGTGTCCCTCTTATTCTACACACATCTGTTACCAGATTTCATCTGGTTCAATTCTCTTCCAAGTTGCCTTCTTATGGTGGAGTTTTTGTTTACTACCACCCCCAACTGACCACCTATGGACCTTGGTGAGCATCTTCCAATCATCTCATGAATGCTGCTACCTCTAGCCCATTATGTTGCTCTCCACTGAACTGTGGATTTTTGTTTTGTTTTATTTCCTTCTTCATTTTCCATAGAACATGTTTGCAGTTCATGCAGTTTAAAATCATCTTGAGAAGTGGTTCCTGTACATGCCAGAGCTTGTTTCTTTTTTTTATCCCTTTCCCTCCTCCTCCTTCCCTCCTTCTCTAGTTCCCTTATCCCATTTTTCATTATAGATCATATTATTAATCTTAGCTCATACTATGGCACATAATGTTTATATTAAATGAATTTACTAAGTTCCTGTACATGACATATCTTTATGCTACTTATTTCCCTTTCCCTTACTCCTCACCCCTTTCCATTGCTTCCATGGATCACTTCCCTATTGCAAGAGATCTGTCCTCTTGTTCCCTTCTACCTATCCTTTATTATTCTCTTCATTGGACTTTGCTTCACTCAAATGAGAGATACCATATGGTATTTAAGCTTGTGTGTCTGGTTTATTTTACTTAATATTATATTTTCAGGTGCATAAATTTTCCTACAAATGTGTCATTCTTTATCACTGAGTAGTATTCCATTATATATACGTACCACATTTTCTTTATCCAATCATCTGTTAATGGGTATACCAGCTGCTTCCAGGATTTAGCTATTATGAATTACGCTGCTATGAATACTGGTATGCATGTATCACTGTAGTATGATAACTTAAGCTCTTTGAGGAAGATGCCTAGCAGGGGAATACGTGGGTCATAGAGAATTTCTAATTTCAGTCTTTGAGAAATCTCCATGCTGATTTCCATAATGGCAGTACTATACTAGTTTACATTTGCACCAACAATGAAGGAGGGCTAACATTTCTTCATATGTTAGTTGACCATTTGTATTTCTTCCTCTGTGAAGAGTCTGTTCATTTATCTTGACCATTTCTTGACTGTGTCTCTAATTTTAGGTGGTTTAATTATTTTGACTTCATTGTATATTTTAGATATTAGTCCTCTGAATGAGGAGTAGCTGGCAAAATATTTCACATTTTATAGGTTGTCTCTTCACTGTACTGAGTGATTCTTCTGTCATATGGAAGCTTTTTAGTCTGATACAATCCTGTTGGTGATTATTGCTGTTATTTCTTGTGTGATTGAGGTTCTGTTTAGAAAAATATTTTCCTTCACCTATGTATTTAAGTGTTTTAGATATTTTATCTTCTAGAAATTTTAATGTTTCTACTTTAATGTTTAGATCTTTGATTCATTTTTATTTATATTTAGTATATGAGATAAGAGTACAGTTTTAATCTTCTGCAAACAGATACCCAGCACCACTTGTTTTATAGGCTATCATACCTCTAACATATGCTTTTAGCCACTTTGTCAAAGATCAAATAGTTGAATATGTCTGATGAGGTTTCTGTATCTTCAATTCTGTTCTATTGATCTATGTGTCTGTTTTTGTTCCAGTGCCGCACCATTTTTATCACTATTCCACTATAATATAGCTCGAAGTCAGGTATTACTAGGCCTCCTGCTTTATTCTTGTTGCCCAAAATTACTTTTGCTATTCTGGGTCTCTTCAGGCTCCATATGAATATTAGCATTGTTTTCTCTAGATCTATAAAATATGCTGTTGGTATTTTGATTGGGACTGCATTGAATCTCTATAACAACTTTGGAAATATGGCCATTTTGACAATATTGGCTGTGCCTACTAAAGAGCAGTGGACATCTTTCCATTTTCTGATGTCCTCTTCAATCTTCTTTATCAGAGTATTGTAGTTTTCTTTGTAGAGGTCTTTCACTTCCTTGTTTAGGTTATTTCCTAGATGTGACACTTTCTTTCACGCTATTGTGAATGGTATTTTCATAATTTCCTTATGTTTTGGCTTGTGTCTAGATGTCCCCCCAAAGCCTCATGTGGTCATAGGTGGGGCTTTTCACAGTTGGGTGCATCTAGGATGTGTAAGCTGGGATTAAAGGTGTGTAACTACTAAATTAGTCCACTGATTGGTTTAGATAATGGGATGGCCAATACTGGTTGTGGGTGGCACCACCCAAAGTGTGGGTGCCTGGAAGGTATACAGGGGAGAGGCAGGCTCCTGCTGATGCTGCCTTGCTACTTTGCTGCTTTTCTGCCTTCTGCCCACCATGAACTATTCATTCTCTCTTATGCCACTCTAGCATACCAAAGTGCCGTGGAGTCAGCCAAATTTGTACTGAAATATCTACAAACTGCAAGTCAAAATAAACCTTTCCTCATTTAACTTTGGGTGTCTGGTATTTGTCTCAGCAATGAGAAAAGTAAACAAGACATCTTCTCATTCAGTTCATTATTTGTGTAAAATGCTAATGTTTTTTGTGTGTTGATCTGATATCCTGGTACACTGATGAATTTGTTTATTAATTCTAAGGGTTTTAGGGGGAGTTCTCTGGGTTTTCTATGTAGAGTATCATGTCATCTGCAAATGATAATTTGAGCTCTTTCTTTCTCATATGTATCACTTTTATTTCTTCTTCTTGCCTAATTTCTATGGCTAATGTTTCAAGTATAATGTTGAATACAAGAGGTGATTTTGGGAGAAACACCTTTAGTGTTTCCCAATTTGGTATGTTGCTGGCTACCAGTTTGTCGTAAGTAGCTTTTATCACATTCAGGGATGGTCCTTCTATACCTATTTTCTCCAGGGTTTTTATCATGAAAGGATGTTGGATTTTGTCGAAGACTTTTCTGCATCTATTGATATAACCATATTTTTTTACCTTGTTTCTATTAATGTTATGTATTACATTTATTAACTTATATAGGTTGAATCATCCTTGCACCTTTGAGATGAATCCTATTTGATCATGATGTATGATCTTTTTGATAATGTGCTGCATTCTATTTGCTAATGCCTTGTTGAGGATTTTTGCATGTGTATTCATTAAGGAGATTGGCCTGTAGTTTTCTTTTTCAGTTGGGTCTTTATCCTGTTTGGAGATCCCAGTGATACTGGCTTCATAAATGAATTTGAGAGCACCCCATCCCTTTAAATTTCTTTGAAGAATTTGAGGAGTTTGGTGATATGACATCCTTAAAGATTTTGTAAAATTCAGCAGTGAATCTATCATGTCCTGGGCTTTATTTGGTTGGTAGATTTTTTTATTTCTGAGTTAGTTAGTAGATTCTTTATTCCTGTGACAATTTCACTGCTTGTTATTCAGTTGTTAAGCATATTTATGTCTTCTTGGCTTTGTTCTGGTAGTTTGTATGTGTCAAGGAATCTGTTTATTTCTTCAAAATTTGCTAATTTGTTGGAGTATAATTTTGAAAGTAGTTGCTATATTCTGGATTACAAGAGTGTCTGTTGTGATTTCACCTTTTTCATTTCTAACTGCATTCATGTGAGTCATTTCTCTCTCCTGTTGAATCTGGCTAAGGGCTTATTTATTTATTCTTTGGAAGAACCATCTTTTCCATTCATTGACTTTTTTTACAGTGTTTTTAGTTTCAAATTCACTGATTTCCTCTCTCATCTGTATAATTTCCCTCCTTATTTTCAGTTTGGGGCTGGTTTGTTTTGTTTCTCAAGTATCTTAAATTTTTCCTAAGCTTTTTTTTTGGGGGGGGCTTTCCTTGTTTTCTTAATGTGAGCATTGACTTCAATGAATTTCCTTTTTAGGACTGCTTTCATAATGTCTCTGAGGTTTCAGTAAGTTGCACCATCATTGTCATTAAGTCTCAGAAATTTTTAAATTTCTTCTTTGATTTCTTCTGTGACCCATTGGTTGTTGAGAAGTATGTTGTTAATTTTCCAGGAGATTTTGCCTGTTCCAAAATTTCTTCTGTCAGTTATTTCTAGGTCCTTTGCAAAGTTGTCTGATAGTATACATGGGGCAATTTTAATTCTTTTATATTTATTTTAGCAGGCTTTGTGAACTAGTGTGTGATCTATTTGGAAAAAGTACCATGTGATTCTGAAAAGAATGTATACTTTGTTTTAGTGGGGTGGAATACTCTGTAAATATCTATTAAGTCCATATGTTCAAGGCTTATGTGGAGATTTTTTACTAGGATGTTATCTCCTCATGAATAATTTATAGCTTTGTATGCCTAGTGCTAGTATTTCATCCTTCTGTTATTTACTTGACCTAATTTATACTCTATCCCTATGTTTTGCTTAAAGAATGAATTATGCTTATAACAGCATCCACAGATTCAGTTTTACAACATTTCTATATGTTAGTTCTTGCAATTACTCTTCCTCACTTTGTCTATTCTCTATACACACTATGAGAGTTTATTATTTGCTGTTTTTCTTGAATGAGGTGGGGAAGGTAGGGTGAAGAAAATGGGAAATGATTGGATGAGGAGTTTCAGACACTAAGGGGTGTTTAAGGGGAATAGAGGCAGATGAGAAGAAAAGGTTGATATTGTATCTCATTCTATTGGAGGTACTTTTAGTTGAGTTGAAGCATTAGTGTTGAGAGTTATCAGAGGATATTTGTGCAGACTGGGGGAAGATATGGGAGAGAAAAGGCTGCTCACTTTGGGATTGAGGAAAGCTACGTGGTTGTCACAACCTGCTGATAGGAAGAGCAATAAGCTAGGTAAGATATGGAAGAGCCAAAGGGTTATGATCATGAGGATTAAGTCTTAATCCTTGAGAAGATAGGAGTGACTGTGAGGGAGATAAGTATAGAAAATAAAAAAAATTTTGAGGAAGAGTATATGTGTTTGGAAAAGAATAAAGGGATATGTTATTAGTATTGCCTTGGGGGTTTGAGGAGAAGAAACTAGATGGGGAGCTGAGATGAGGGGGGAAACCTAGGTAGCAATTAAATCAGGGCCAATGAAAGAACAATACAAGACTAACAACCTAACACATGAAAACAGAAAAGAACATAACATAAGACCACATTACTAAGTAAATCCAGAAATGTATAAGATATCTAATGGGAACACAGATTAAATAGTCCAGTGAGACATTATATAACTGATTCCCAAGTAGCTTCTTTGCCAGAGAGTCTGAGAGCTCACACCCCAATAACTCCTCTGATCCTTCCACTTCAATACTAAAACTAAATCAGACTCAGGACTTATTTCAGCCAGGTAGAACATATTCTTACAAAGTCTGATCCAGTCCAAGTTCTTGGGTTGGAAACTCTTGCTATCTCATTCCCTGGGTGTGATGGTGGAATCAGTGGAGAGATTCACTGACACCATTATGTCCATTGAGTCAGGATTATTCCTATGCAATCAAATCAGATACAATAGTAACAGGCTAACTCATCACAGTGGTACCTATCAGGGTTAGATATGAAATGACATACCATGAACCCCTGTTCTGGGTCTCCCTTTAGCCTAGAGAAGAAATCCATGGTTACAGTAAGTGCATCATAAAAGCCCAAGGATTGGCCCCCAGGACAGGGGAGGTAAGCCACTCCCAGGTGCCAGGAGGAGGTTTCTGGGCCACCGCACCATGCCATCCCCCCCACCCAGAGGTGGTGAGCTGCTCACAGCACACAGGAGGAGGCTTCCTGGCCATCGTACCATCCCCACCCCACCCAGTGCAGAAGAGGTGAGCCACTCCCAGTGACAAGGAGGAAGCTTACGGGCTGCCGTACCACCTCCCACCAGCACAGAGGAGGTGAGCTTGGTGGGTGCCAGCAGCACCCACTCCCTATTGAAATGAGAAGACACATAAACAAGTCTCAAAACCAAACTTCCAGATCACCTAAAAAAACCCCAAAGGGAAACGAGATGGAACACTCTGATACTCAACCACCTGGACTCCCTCAACTGACAGCAAAAGAGGATCTAGAAAAAGTAAAACAAGAAATAATTTCTCAGATAACAGCAGACATTGTGCCCACAGTGTAAAACATGATTAGTAAATCTAGAGAGGACACAGATAAAAAAAATAGAGGAGCTGAGGAACATGATGGAATACCAACATAGGAAACAAATAGAATCCATAAAGCAGATGCAAACAGATTTCCAGGAAATTAAAAACTCCACTGAAAGTTCATGCAGCAGAATGAGCAATGTGAGGACAGAATTTCAGATATAGAAGAAAAGATTGCAATTAGTGACCAGGAAAAGAAAAATTGCTTTAAAATTGTAAGGGACCATATTTCCAGAGAGAAGACCTTATATGAATGGAAAAGATACAATGCTTTCTCCTTAAGGTGGGGAACAAGGGCAGATATGCTTACTCTTTATCTGTCCATTAAACTTTGAAA
>NW_004624893.1:2762136-2776672 GCF_000247695.1 Heterocephalus glaber | reverse complement strand
ATAAGATTGCTTTCATTGTGTCCCATAGATTCTGATATGCTGTATTGGCATGGTCATTTAGTTGAAGGAACTGCCTGATTTTTTAATTTCCTCTGTGAGCCTTTGGTTATTCAGAAGTATGTTGTTAAATTTCCATGTGTTTATGACATTTTTGCAGTTTCTTTTGCTATGGATCTCCAATTTCATCACACTATGGTCTGATAATATACAGGGCATAATTTCAATTCTTTTGCACTTACTTAAATATGTTTTATGAGCGACTATGTGGTCTATTTTGGAGAACAACCCATGTGCAGATGAAAAGTGTTTGTATTCTGATTGTGTGGTTTGGAATACTCTGTAAACATCTGTTAAGTTCATTTGTTCATGAGTTTGATTCAGTTCTAGTATTTCATTGCTTGTTTTTTGTCTAGTTGATCTATCTATTTGTGACAGTGTGGTATTGAGGTCCCCCACTACTACTGTATTAGTGCTTATATGATTTTTCATGTCCGTTAGTATTTGTTTATATAGTTGAGTGCACTAGTGTTTGGTGCATATACATTTACAATTGTTATCTCTTCCTTTTGGATTGTTCCCTTTACAAGGTTGTTGTTTCCTTCTTTGTCTCTGTTAATCAGTGTTGGTTTTAAATCCACTTGCTCTTATGCCTGGCTCTTTTACTCAGCCTAGGATCAGGGAGCGAAGCTCAAGCCAGAATGTATTTTTATTTATGGTGGAAGTCTAAGTGGGCATTCTGCCCACAGGACAGTGCTGTTTATAAGAATTAGGTTACAGTGAGAACAGGGTGCCAGTGTGAGTTTCAGACCCTTTGTAACTCAGGCTGAACCTGGCCTCTGACTGAAAGAGCCACATCCATGCTCACCAGCTCCAGCCCTGCAGAAGGGGGCTCTTTAGCTTTCTCTCTGACCTCTAGCTGTCTTCTATGGGTTTTCTTCAGTCACATATTCTTGACAGTGTGGACTATGGCTTGCAGACAAGGTGCTATTCTGGGACTCAGATTCAAACAATCAGCCCTTCCTTACAATGGCAACCCCCAACCTCCTGTTCCACTTGGAAGCCTACAATGGTCAGCTTTCTTATTTACAGAATGCAACCTAAAAACTAACCCCATTCTTATCTCCAGAATTGAAAATGAGATACCATAATTTTTTTTTCCTGGAAATGACCCCTGGTTGGTCAAATGCATTGCAGTTCACCAAAGCTCCAGAAGAGGGCCTGATCTGTTTTTAGAGCCTTGCAGTTGGGAGTGGGCTTCGAAATGTGAACTGTAGGTGAGTGGAAAGAAAATACTAGGGTTTTAACCAGCCCTCACTCCTCACCCCTGATTTCACATACATAAGCCAACGTGCAAAAACTAAGTAAATAAATCAAACAATACAGAAGGTGGTTATTGGCATGACAAAAGTAGTCTTGACACAAAAACATGGGTCACCACTAACTGTGAACAACAGGAAGCCTTAAGGTTCAGCATGGGTTCATTTTTCCAACTACAACTTTCTGGTAAAAATGTATGAAGTTTACAAATAAATGTGTATCCAATTGGGGAGCATGGCCATGAAGTACACATGTACTAGGATCTTTTACATGATTAAAATTTACATTTTCTTGCAACTGTATTTATTCAACAAATATCTAATAAGCACCTCCTATGTGGTTGTATTAGGTGTTAGGAATACAGGCCCTGAGCTAGTCTGCCTGTTTTCAAACTGAAGTTCTAATGCTTAACTAGTTTAGTAATATGTGGCAATTGACCTAACCTCTGTCCTTCAGCTTCTTCATCTAATAACAAGGGTAGTAATAACACTACTTTAGAGTGTGGTTGTCAGAATAAAATGAGTTAAAGCATTTAATAAACATGCTGTGTTCTAAACACTATGCATAACCCTGGGAATACAGAAATTAATAAGTCAACTCTATCTGTGACATTTCTAGGCAATATGCATGACATTGGGGATACTTAGGGAACACCACCTAGAAAGGGATGTAAACATTACCATGCCATTTCCTCTGGTTACTGTTCTGAGTTCTTGAAAACATTTACTTGTTTTTAAAATATGTGTTATTTTAAAAAATCATTTTCCATAAAACAAGAGTATGGTGTATTTGATAAAAATATTTATTTATTTGGCACTGGGCTACATCCTTTTTAACATATCTCACTTGACCTTCATATCAACTGTATGAGTTACATACTATTACCTTCATTTACAGGTAACAAAATTGAAGATCAGAAAAGGTAACCTGCCCAAGGTTGCACAGCTCTTGACTCGCAGAATCCACTGATGTGTGCCCACACACAGCAGACTGATCTCAGAGCCTGTCTCCTTGAACTGTGTAGATTGCTCTAGCAGCTGTCAATAAGCATTTAGCCGCTGAAGAAGATGCATTCTGAGATAAGGCAGTCCCACCAGGATTCCTGGACTTGGTACTAAAATACATACTGTATGAAGTCAAAGATCATACCTACCTTGTTCATTTTTGTAAGTGTTCAGTAAAATTTGTTAAGGAATGGTGTCAATAGGAGCTTATCATTCTCACAAAAACCTAGGCTGATGGACAAACTCTTGTGGAAGAAGTGGCAATGTCTCCTCAGAGAAAAATGTCCCGAGTTTTGAGGCAGAGGAAAGTGAAACAATCACATTCTTCACTGATTTCAACTCATTTTAGAAAAATAATCACTTTCTCCAGATTCTAGAGGTTCCAGGGAAAGAAAGTTGCCCTTTGGCTTACATATGTAACAAGGGTCACTGCTCCTAGCACTAGCAAATGGGCATGTCACCAGTCTCCCTAGTCTGAAGACCTGGGCAGGTCTAACCCAACTGTAATTGGTTAAGATCCAGATTTAAAGGGGCTAATCAGCCTTGGATTATTGAGTGTGCACTAAAACATACTCATGAAGCTTCAATGCTATACCGAATGCTGCATTATCTATAGAATAATGAAACTGGATACAAGGAAAACACATGCCAAGACCTTGGTGGCTGGAGCACAAAAAAGAAGATGGGGGAAGAGTTTCATGTTTGGACGGTGTGATAAGTAGGAGCCAAAACATGATGACCAGGTAAGGGATGCTACTAGCCTTTGTATATCTTTCTGGCTGTTTCCTCAACCCAAAATTCTTTTTCCCCTTCCCTACCCCAGGGTACATTCACTCAACCAACCTTAATATCTCAGCACAAGCATCACTTCCTTGAGGATGTCTTCCTTGAATCCATAGATTAGATCTAAAGAGCATTTGCAGAAGATTTGCTGTAAGGTTGACCCTTGAGGGTCCTCTATTATGAGAAAGATTTTGATGGGTAGAGATAAGGCATTCCATTCCTAGTTCTGTTCAAAATTTTTCAAATATTTCCTTAAGAATGATGAGAAGAATGGATTGAAAACACCTTGAATAGTTCTCTAGAGCAGGATTTGAAAGGCAGTGTCAGCCCTTCCATCAAACCCTTAGAGAGAGTAGGGGAGCAGTCTTAAGGAACAACAGTTATGAAGAACAAATTCAGATACAAGTAATTCACACCAGTCATCCATTGTACATTGGATCCTTTGTCCGTATTTCATTAATTACAACTTTGTGGTATGTACTAGCATTCTGAGTTTGTAGAAAAAGTATCCAAATTCAAACAAGTTAAGTGATTTCACTTAACAGTTATAATACAAGATATTTGTGCACCCAGTTCTCCTGGCTACAAGTCCAGGACTTTGTCAGAACTTTGAGGAATCCAGGGCCAGGGATTTAGCTCAGTCATGCCATGCCTGCCTCGCAAGCACAAGGTACTGAGTTTGATCCCTGGTACAGGAAAAAAAAAAAACCAATACAAAAAAACTGTTGAACAAGAACTTTGAGGAACCTGTACTGGTCTTCAACAATATTCTCTCTACTTGGTTTCCCATGTTGGGTCTTTAGAATTTCATTTTCAATGAGGGAGTAGAGAAATTTCTATTCAAGCAGTCGCTACACATGCTCTTTATGGTATTTCTAGGATCCTTGAGCTGGTGGATCTCTGGAAACAGTGATCTAGAAGCAGAAATTGTAAACCTCAACGTAAGTGTACAAATTTCTAACTCTCATCTTGCTTATAAACCATAATCTGTTTCAAGTAAACCAGAACATGTCTTCATTTAGCAAAGTATGCAGGCAAGACCTAAGCATGATACTCTCTGAAGTGCCTTTGGCCTTCTCATGGACAATCTTAACTATTGTAGCCATTAGAGTTATTAGTTATCTCTGGATAAACAAGTCACTGGTAAACCATTAACCATATTCACATTCCCTAGTCTGCTATACTCTGATCTCAGAAGCCACTTTACAATTTTCAAATTTTATACGAAAGCAAATGACTAAATGATTTCCTACATTAGACAGAGGGAGGGTGGTCTTTCCCTGAAAGTGCTAGAGATTGGCTGCATAAGTATCTCTAAACTTTCTTTCCAATTTTAGTATATGTGCTGCTGAAGCAAGCACAGTATCTCTACACCTTCTAATGCTATGTCAGCTTCCCAGACATTGGGCTTGGCTCAATAAAAATGGAGCCTGTCCCAGAATAACTTACTACAGAAAACACATTCTGGATAATTGGGACAGAGGAAAAGGAGGTTAAGAATATGATATAAGGAAGTAGAAGAGAGGAATTTGAAGGCTTCCAACACAAAGAAATTATTAATACTAATTATCCTGGTTTATTAATAATTGTACATTATACAGATGTATCAAATTATCACCCTGTCCCCCATAAATATGTGCAATGATTATGCATCAATTAATAAAAATGAAATATTTAAAAATGGCCTGGAGTTCTACAGCTCAGTGCTAAAGAGCTTGGCTGCTATGCACAAGGCCCTAGTTTCCATCCCCAGCACTGCAAAAAGGAAGAAAAAAGAATGTCCTGTCCAAGGATTCTGCAACCATTGCCTTGCTTTGCAGGCCTATAAACCCTGTCTTCCTCCCAAAAGCCAGTATCAGGTTTGGTGTTATAAAGGAAAGGACCTAGAGCTTAGAGTAAGCCAAGCACTTGAGACAAATAATGGGAAATAAAAGGGGCTCTTTAAAGAAATGTCACTCTCTCTCTCTCTCTCTCTCTAAACAAATCCCTGGCACTGCCTCTACTGAGTCAGTTAAAGCCAGAAATGCCTCTGTCTCACATTTTACTTTTGATTCCTGGAATAAAATAGACAGAATGTTATTTATCTTTTTTGTCCATAAAAGTACTCCCTTCCCTTATGACTGTGGCAAGATTTCTGGAATGACCAGAACTTACAGACTCCATGGATCTGGGAGTGAGAATCTAGGATGGAGCCACTGTGTGTCATGAGGTTTGGAAGTGCAGATTCCTTATCTTAGCTTTTCTAACTTGGGCTCTGAGGTTTACTGCTCCATCTGTGCCATGCTGAGAGTCCAATTCTCTCTGTTCCCCTTTCCCTCTCCTCTCACACTGAAATTGAAAATTGAAGAAGCAAACAACTTGAATGACTAAATTAGGCCCAAATAAATTAGTTGTTTAATCTTGAAGACAATCCACAAGTTCAACTGTATCTATCCATGACCTCAAATCATTAGGATTCTGAAAAATTAAAATTGCATCGTATTTTTCTCTTTGTCTCTTTTCAGGTTAAATAAAAGTTGTGGAAACTTCAGGGAGAAGACTGGGGGGCAAAAAAGAGAATAATAAAATATAATACTCATTTCTAAATTAGGAATGTTTTTGAGAAATTCAGAGTTCTCAGAGTGTATGCATTGATCAGATCCTGAACTGGGCTCCCAAACTGAAAAGGCCCTTTCTTTTTAACAGAGGAATATATGTTTTTTCAGAAAAATTATACTCTGTCACTCAGTCATACATATATTTACTGAATATTTATTAACTGTCTACTATGTGTCAATTTTCTGGGTTCAGGACACAGAGAAGAATATTACTAATACTGTAAATATCCATGTGTAATTTGTAGCCGAGGGGAGACTGACTATATATTAAAAAATTCTCATAAATACATATCTTAAAGTGTGATAGTGATATGAAGTAAAATTATTTTTTACAATGGGAACATAATCCAATAGGGAATGAAGGTGGTATGAGAGACCTAATTTAGTTGTATGAGTCCAGAAAGGTTCATTTAAAAAGCGGTATTTAAGCTGAGACATAAAAGTTAAGTAGTTCACCAGCTAAAGATTTGGAGAAAATATTCCAAAAATTTGATAGGACAGTATTGATCCTGAGGAAAAAGAAGGAGGAAGTGCGAAGAGAAGGAGGAAGTGCAAAGAGAAGAAGGAGGAGGAGGAGGAGGAGGAGAAGGATTACCATCTGGTTATCCTGAAACAATTCAAAGGAAGCAAATTTGGCATGTGCACAAAATACATGATAAGGCTGAAGAATTCCCCAGGGGTGAAACCGTGGAAAAGAGTTTCAAGAATGATCAAATTGGGCCAGGGATTTAGTTCAGTGGTTCTGCTGCCTACCTCGAAAGTGCAAAAAAAAAAAAAAAAAGAATAATCAAATTCTACTATCCTCCATTGGAGGATTAGTCGTCCTTGTTACTGAGTTTTGGAGCACTGGAAGAATGTGTTTGAGAAGAGATGGAGAGAATGAGTTTGATTTTGCATTATTATAATTTCAAATGTATGTTAAATAGGTGATTTGATAGACTATTCTAAAGTTCAAATAATGAATGTAGGAATTCGAAACTGGGAGCTGTTGCCATATACATTATTATTGAAGGCATGGAGTAGTTGAATTCATTTAGATTTCAGCAGGCCCAATCTGGAACCCACTAGTCATATGAAGCCCTGGATAGCTAGTAATGCAGCCCCATGAGACTGTAAGTAAACAACATTATTATGTGATTTTTGATTATATTTTTCATTACTCAATTGTGCAGTGCTCAAGTGTGGATGGCATATACAACAGAACACTGTGTAGGAAAAGGTATAGTGCATTGCTATCTCCACCTTCTGCACCCACCACATACATTCAGTTGAGTATCAGTTGTCACAAAACCTTCTATAACTTGGAGAGTAAGATCCAGCAATTACTGATAACAGTATTTCAACCTATCTACTCATGTATATGCCAGTAAAAACAGGTGTTTATTAAGTAGGTATACAAGTTTTCTTAACTATTAAACTCGGGCCTTTTGTGTTATTTTGTAACATAATTTAATACGTAAAATCATTTTTATAGCTGTAGTATAAGAAGTATATACTTTTTATATGTGGCTAAACACAATCCCTGTTCACTCAGTGTGGCCCAGGCAAGCCAATATGTTGGTCACACATGATTCAGAGAAAATGAGAGCCTAGGGTGAAACTCTGGGTGATTCTCACATTTTAAGATTGGATCCAGATGAGAGGGTCAAAGAGGCACAAGGTGAGTGCTGAACCCAGAAGATAAAGAAATACAATGTTTCAAAAACAGGAGGGGAGAGAAAGAGGATGGAAAAAAAGAATTGAAGAAAAAAATGGAAATACTGTTTTTACAAATTGGAAGGGGACCAAGAATTGGAAAGAGTAGGGAGGGATGAGGGGGTAATAGATGGAAAAAATTAAGACGTGTTAAATACGTGCTCCAGCTCCCCAAGATATATGTAATCATTATGTACTGCAAACATGCACTAATACAAAGAACAAGGAAGTCATGAACTGTACTGAATAATGCACAGAAGTGAAGAAAATGAGAACAAGTGATCAATGAATTTAACATCAAGATCACTGATAACTTTACTGAGAGCTGTGTTTGCCAAAGTGGTGGTAGCATTCATTTGCTTATTTTAGGTCTGGAGGTGAAGTAGAGAAAAGATGATGAAGAAAGTGAGACTAGAAAATCCTTTCAGAACTATAGTTATAAAGGAGAGAAAAAAGATTTACTGAAGGAAAATGTACAATCCAGGAAGAATTTTGTTTCTTTCTTAATGTGAGAGTTGATGGTAATGTGTCATGTACCAACTCCATTTTGCATGCACCAGTGACCAGAAATGAGTCAATGTCAGGCTATAGACAGAAAGTTTGGGTCCACAGCTAAACAAATACATTCTTTGGGGTTCCCTGATGACATTCAACTTTACTGCTTTCAATTGCTTTTAAATAAGTGATACTTTAGCTTCTCTAATGTCCTCAATGGAAGAGGGACTTCCCTGTACAATTAATAGTCTGAGGCCCTGTCTTTCACTTGGATGAAATCTTCTCTACTTTTTTTTTTGTACCAGAGATCGAACTCGGGTTCTTGAGCTTGCACAGCAGGCAGTGAAACCACTGAGCTAAATCTCCGGCCCAACTTGGATGAAATCTTAATGCTGTCCTTAGTTTTGCTCAATGTCATCCACAACATGACTGCTGGAGTAACCTTTCTAAAACACATGTGACCATCATTGTCTTGCTTAACTTATTTCAATTGTTCCATATTACCTTCAAGATAAATCCCAAGATCCTCAAAAGGACAAACAAGGCCCTTTCTGAACTGATTCATAACTATCTCTTAGACCTCATCTATCTCCACATTCATATTTTCATCTTATCCTACACTCCAGTCAAGCAAAAGTATAAATCATTCTTTGAACCAGCTAAACTCTTCCTTAGTTCCCACTGTGGTTTCTCCTGTTATTTGAAAATGCCTTGCTCAAGTGCCTTCAGCAGAAGTGCTCAACCAAATTGTTTTAACCTCAGTTTCCTTGGAACTTTGTGAAAGGGACTATTTGGCCATATATGATGATAAGTGGGTGTTTATTTTGTAAAGTTGGAGAACACCTACATGGTGGGAATTCAGGGAATAGTTGAGTTCTTTCTTATATTAAACCATCACTCTTTTTAGGAAGTTTCTGAACTTTACCCCAGGAGAGTTTTATATCCCGAGCAAGAGATTGGTGCTACTAGAAGTTCCTGTGTGGGGGTATGCTAAGAAGGAAAGAAGGGTCTAGACAGAAAAACTAGAAGTGGGAGTATCGAATGGGAAACAGCTAACAGCACCATTTTGTTTGGAACTGAGGTTGTCATGGCACTGGAGGAAAAACATACTTTGATCATTTTAATCATCCGTTTTTTTACTAAAAGCCCATTAATATCACTGTACTCTTCCCATCCAAGATGCACAAGGCAGATAACTAAGTGCAGTGAAGCAGAAAAATTCAGGCCACTTCCAGAGAGATTATCACTTCCATCAGAGGCCTCGGAGTTGGAGATGGAGGGAGTGAGGTGGATTAGGATCCCCTAGCAAAACCAAGTCATTGAGACGAACAGCCCCAGAAAATTGCTGATGTTTCATAGTTGCTGTGGAAGGAGACAAACCCTGGCTAACATATTACAGAAACCTGATATGCAGCACAAGAAGCTTCCACTCTGGCCACTTTCAACCCTACCCAGAAGGTAGGGTTGAACACTCTAGTCATCTGAACTTTCCTGGGCTGGCTTGGGTAGGCATTTCTAGGATTCTAGTGTCCCAGGAAAAAGACTCCATCGCTTATAAAAGATCCTGGACTACACCAAGAGATAGGAAGTACAAAAATTAAATGCCATTATACTTCCCGTCTGATACTCTACTCCTTGTCAACAACAAAGCATACTTTCCTTTCACTGAACAGTTTTATCAGTTCTTTTAGGAAACAGGAAGTTGCAGGGTTGAACAGGAGATAAAACTTGGGAAAAGACAGGCTACTAATGAGCATTATAGGCCTGTTGAAATAAATCAGGTCACACAGAAGTGTTTACAAGATAGTGGAAGGAGTATGGGCCTGAGACCTACTTTATTCAAATTTGACCTTTACCAACTTATTAGCATCATGACCTTGGGAATATCTTTCACTGCACCTTAGTTTTTGCACCTGTAAAATTAAGTTAATAATTCCAACTTCATCCATTTGAAGATTAAATGCCTAATACTGAGAAGATAGTCAATCAGAGCTAATTTACTTCTCTATTTATGAGAAATGGAGGTAGAATAGAAGAAAGAAATAAAGGGACTGGAATACAACAAGCTGGGAAAGAAAAGGAGGGAGGTGGATCCCCAGGCCCCAGGAAGGATCTGAAGGTAGAATTGGAGCCCACAAGGCATGTGAAGAGACAGACCTCAAGACATAAAAAGGAGGCAACAAACTTCATTTTTCTCCCTGACTCCTAGTGCCCAGTGTGAGAGAGAAGACTTGAATCTATAGTGACACAGTGAAGGGAGGTGACTCCAGAGGCCTCCAGGGAGAAACACACCAGTGAAACAGAGCAATGGATGCTGAGAGCTACAGCAACACCTGATGTGTGACTTCAGTCCAAGATTCCACTAGAGAGGGTGTTTGTCCAGATGCCATTTTAGGGAGGGGCCAATTGATCCTGAGACTCAGAGCACCCATGAGTTGGCTTAATCTCAAGGCTCCCAGTGACCGGATGAGGCACAACCACGGGAGACATCCAAGGTAAGGGACCCTAGGTCAGGCTGGCAAAAGACACCCATAGTGTTGTAGGCTGAATACTACAGGCCCCAAACCCACAACCAGAGGTCAAGATCAGTCTGAATTTCTGTGAAGTTGAAAGCTCCAGAATTTGCACCCTGCCATATTACTGCAGGTTTGCTGGGATTATCCAGCACTGATCTGGCCTCTGTTTGCCTCTTTTGTCTACTAGTGACAATAGAAACCTACCCCAAGTGGGACACTATCACAAAACTGTAAACCCCAGAAGATAACCATGGGCTTGAAATCACTGAAAATCTTTGATTTTTATTTTTTTCTCAATTGTTTGGTTTTTTTTTTTTTTCACGAGCGTGAACATTGTTTTTAGGGTATTTTGTTTTGTTTAGTTTTGGTTTTTTCTTCTTTCTCTCCATTCTGTCTTCTTCAGCAGTTTCCCAAAGCTTGGGTAGTCTTCCTTTGTCATTCAACCTTTATTCTAATCTCTTCCTCTTCTTCTATTTCTCTGTTTCTTCCTCTTATCCCTTTTAAATTTTCTCCCCAGAGGGTAAAATTACTCTATCGAGGGAATAATTACTCTATATGAATTTCTAATTTGTTTTAGATTTTGTTATATAATTATATTGCATACCTATGGTGAAAGATGGTAACTAAGAGGTACAACAGTTTGTCATTTTCTAGACTATGCTTGATGCTACTGTTTTTATTGAATGTACTGCTTTATCCAAGGTGACATAATTGTTGCAATCAGTTGTTCTTCTTTGTATGCCAACACTGAGATTGTCTGGGGGTCATGAACAATACCACACTCCAGTATCAAAGAACTGGATGCTAGGCCAAATATGCAAGTGACTTCTCATCCCTAATGAATTTAAGAGGAAGGATCTTGGGACAGACTCAAAAGCCAAAAGCAAGCTATACCTGAAAAACATTTATGAAAAGTAGTCATTTCCTAAGGAGGTCTTGATACTAGCAATAAAGCTACCTACCTTAAGCAATTTACAAGCATCAATGCAGAAAATGAATTTAAAAAATAGAAAATGGCAACACACAGAAGCAACAGGCAATGCCACACCTCCAGCTTGACCAAGGCAAATCTGGGGAGCATTGAAGTGAAAGAAATCAAAAACCACCCAGCTGAATTTTCTGAAATGGTGGCAGTGGAAGTAGCAAAGCAGATGAATGAGTCTGTAGAAAAAGAGAAATCAGAAATAATTTCACAGATAACCAAAGGAATAAAGACTATAAAGGATATGGTTAGTAAATCTAGAGTAGATACAGATAAAAAAAATAGAGGAGCTTGGGAAAGTGATAGAAACCAAAAATATATAACATAAGAAAAACTGGATTATGTGAAACAGACATGAACAGATATCCAGGAGAATGAAATAATTCTATTGAAACCATACACAGCAGAGTCAACCGATGTGAGGATAGAATATCAGATCTAAAAGACAGATTGGCAGTTAGTGATCATCAAATAAAAGACTTCTTAAAAATAGCAAGGGACCACAAAAAAATCAATCCAACAGCTGCTAGATGATGCAAAGAAGAATAATATAAGATTGATCAGAATCAAGGAAAAATCAGAAAATAGTGCATAGGACATAAAAAACTTGTTCACAGAAGAAATGGTAGAAAACTTCCCAAGAATGTAAAAAGGATTTGACATACAGATAAATAAGGAATACAGAACTCCAATTAGCCATGATCTGAAAAAAATCTACAGCAAGGAATATAATAGTCAAGATTCCAGAAATTCCACACAAGAACAGAATATTATAAGATGTTAGAGAAAAGAAACAAACCACCTACAAAGAAAGCACATCAGAATCACAACAAACTTCTCAACACAAACCCTTAAATCAAAGAGAGCTTGGAGTGAAATATTTCAAGCACTAAAAGCAAACAACCACCAACCCAGATTGACATACTCTGCAAAACTATCTTTCAAAATTGATGGAGAAATAAGATATTTCCATGATAAAAAAAAAACACCTGAATAAATTCATGACCAGAAACCAGCACCCCAAAATGTTCTGTACCATATTCTGGAAAAAGACAACAATTCCATGAATATCAATAGAATGAACCCACCAGGCAAGGCAAACAGATGAACAGAAAGGAAAGAAAGTAAACCAACAACAGGGAAATAATATAATGACAAGGATAAGTAAATACATTTCAATTATAACCATCAATGTTAATGGTCTCAATTCACCAATCAAAGGAAACAAATTGACAGAATGTATCAAGAAACAAGATCCAACGATGTGCTGCATACAATAAAAATATTTAACTCAGAAGAAATGCATAAACCGAAAGTCAACAGATGGAAAATAATACTCCATGTGATAGGAATCTGGAAAAAAGCAGGGGTAGCTATTCTATTTGCAGAAAAAGTAGGTTTCAAGCCAAATCCTTTCAGAAGAGACAAAGAAGATCACTACATACGTGTGAAGGAAAGAATCCAAGAGGAAAACACAACAATCATAAATATATATGCACCAAATACCAGTACACCCAACTAAATAAAATAAACATTAATGGGCATGAAAAATCAAATAAGTACCAATCCAGTTTTAATGGGGGAAGTCAATAGCCCTTGTCACAAATAGACAGGTCAACTAGATAAAAAAAAATCAAGAAAGAAATATCAGAGCTGAACCAAACCCCTGAACAAATGAACTTAATAGCTATCTACAGAGTGTTCCACCCCACAATAACAGAATACACATTATTCTCAGCTACATATGGGATTTTCTCTCAAAATAGACACATACTAGCTCATAGAACATGCTTAAGTAAATGAAAAGGAATTATAATTATTCCATGCATATTATTAGATCATATTGCATTGAAATTTAAATTCAATGGTAAAAGAAACCATAAAAACTGAATAAACACTTGAAAAATAATAGCATCCTCCGGAACAACCAATGTGTCACAGATGAAATTTTTAAAAATTAGACAGTTTCTACAATTAAAAGTTAATGCCTGTTACAGTTTGTGTCTAGACATCCACCCAAAGCCTCATGAAGTCATCTGAGAGGCTTTTTGGATGTGGCTGAATCTGAAGTGTGTGATGCTGGCATCAAGGGTGTGTGACTACTAAATTAGTCCACTGATTGGATTGGCACAATTCTGGGTAGGGTTATAGGTGCCCCACCCTGTATGTGAGTGGTAGCCAGGATAAAATATAAGGGACAGAAAGGGTCACTGCCTGTTGCATGTAGTTTTCTGCCTTCTGCCTGCCATGAACACTTTCTCCCCTGCAATGCTGCTCTGTCATGGCACCCTGCCTTGGAGCCAGCCAACTATGAGCTGAAACCTCTACAAATTGTGAGCTAAATAAAAATCCTTTCAGTTTGGGTGTTGGGTACATTGTCTCAGCAATAAGAAAAGTAACTAAGGCAATGCCAATAAAACATACCAGAAATTATAACATGCAATGAAAGCATTCCCATAAGGGAAATTCACAGCAGTGATTTCCTACATCTGAAAAACAGAATGAGTTCAAATAAAAGCCTAATGTTGAACTTCAAGCTTTAGAAAACAAAGAACAAGTTGACCCCAACATGTACATGAGGGAGGTAATTATACAGATCAGAAATTAATGCAATTGATACTAAGAAAATACAAAGAATCAATGAATCAAAGAGTTGGTACTTTGAAAGACTAAATAAAATAGACCAACCCTTAGCTAACCATATCAAAAAAGGAAAGAAAATACTCAAATCCATACAATTAGGAATGAAAAGGGTGAAATCACAACAGATCCAGTAAAATCCAGAAGATCAACCTACTTCCTACGTACTTCAAGAACCTGTACTCTAACTGTTCCAGAAATCTTGGAAAGAAATACACGGAGACACAGAATTTGGGTAAAATAATAAAATTTCTACTTGCTGCAAGCGGGCAGGACCACCAGAAACCGGTCTGGTTAATATCCGCAGTCTGGTTAATATCCGCGTGCCCCCTTGTTCAGCATTTTCCTTTTAATATCTTTTTTAACCCATTATCGCATCCCTACTGGTCTTTGATGCGTAAATACAATTCCAGTTCCTATTTACAAATCACAGACACAAGATAGGCACATATACATTGTAAATTCACCCAGCCATTGCAACTTTGTTAGGTTAATGAAGTTACTGGT
>NW_004624893.1:2742148-2761511 GCF_000247695.1 Heterocephalus glaber | reverse complement strand
TTTTAAATTTCTTGTCCTAATGAAATATATTACTCTTTGTAGCCAAATAGGATCCCATGGGGCTGGCATATACATAGATATAGGATTACATTGACTTTGTTTACAATTGTTACAATTACCAGTGGCTCATCCAATAAGGGAGCTGTTGATCCAAACTTGTGGGGTTTTTTTTTAAATATAATTTCTCATTAGAATAGCCCCCACAGTCAGAAGTTACCCCAGATCCCCCATAATGTTCTTTTGGGCAGCCATCAAAGAATACTCTAAATGGATAGCCTTCCGGTTTCCATTTTACCATTTGAAAAGTTACATATTGTTCATCAAACTTTTCATTACTATGCCTAAACACCCATAGTTCAAAAACAAAGAAACAAAGCAGTGGTGATCTGGCACAGTGCAATAATCCATGTTGTCCTTGTTGGTGCTCCCATTCTTCAGCCGTAGGTTGACTCACCAGCCTCCAGAGTGGTGAGAGCAGGGCTTTGAGTATGTTATCTTTCTCGGCTCTCAGAGGCAGCTTTATTGTTACCTTGTGCAATGAAGTTTTTGTCTTTCTGATGTCCTCAAAAATGTATTACTGCAACTTTGCTAGGTTCCCACACAGCCTCTAGCAACTGTATAATTTCCTGTTTATTTTTAATTAGCTTTCCTTCTGCTGTGAGAAGACCTCACTCTCGGTAAGTCATGTCAATTTACCTTTTTACCCTTTGCCCATCAGAGTGCCCAGAGCTCAGCATGCTGTGCTGACTAGGAAGGAGGCCCAGCTAGGATCACCTCATCCTTTGTGGTTATCGCATATCCAGCATGACGAACCCCATCTTCCACGAAGCTGCTCCCATCCATGAACAGAACTAGGTCAGCATCAGACAAGGGTGTCATTTGTAGGTCAGGGCGGCTGGAAAAGAGCTCATTGGTAATACTCAAGCAGTCTTGATCGGGAGGGCCTGTCTCCGTGGGCAAGAAGGTAGCAGGATTTAAAACTTTTATAGGAATAAACCATAAGCGGGGGTTCTCACAGAGAAGGCCTTGGTACTGAGTAACCCGATTATTTGAAAGCCATCAATGCCCTCTTATATTCAACAGTTTCAAGACTGCATGTGGAACCTGCCCAGTCAGTTCCTGAACTAAAGTCAGCTTGTCTGCTTCTTGGATTAATAAAACTTAGGCGCCAAGGCCTGAAGGCAAGGAGGCCACACTTTTGCTACTGGATCTAAATTTTTAGACAACTATGCCACTGGTTGATTCCATGGGCCTACTTCTTGAGTTAATACTGCAAGGGCCACATGGTTTTTCTCAGTCATATAAAGAACAAAAGGCCACTTTACATCCGGTATGCCTAAAGCAGGGGCGGCTGCTAAGGTCAGTTTTAGTCTCTTAAACACCTTTTTTTTTTCCTATAGCCCAAAGCAAATGATTTTTTTTCCTTTAGAGCTTCATAAAGAGATTTAGTGATCTATGTAAAACCAGGAATCCAAATTTTACAGAAGCCTGTCACCCCAAGAAACTCCCTCAGCTGTCTCTTATCTCATTCATCTTTCCTCTTAGCCTGTTCCTTCTCTCTCGCTGACTCTCTTTTTACATACACTTTTTTTAGCTAATTGTAGCAACTGTGTTATATTCATACCCTCCCAAGTTTCTTGCTTTTGAATTTTCTTCTAATATCTTGAGCTGACTGGGTCACAAAGTCGTATTCATTAACTAACTGATGGTTATCAGGAACATTAGGATCAAAAGGTGTGTACATTCTGTAAACTTTACAGAGCTACTCATAAAATCTCTCAGGGCTCTCATTGGGCTCCTGCCATGTTTCTAGCACTTTAATCATATTTGTAGGCCTTTTACTTGAGGCTCATATCCCTGCCAGGAGGGCCATCTGATAATTGCTTAAGCTGTCCTGGTCTCCTGGGGTGTTGGGGTTCCAATCTGGCCGCTCATTCACTAGAAATTGCTGTTCATGTCAGGTGTCTGGATTTTGTGTGCCTGCTGGCATTCTAGGAGCATTGATCTTTTTAATTTTTTCTAAAACTCTCTGCATTTTTTTAGAGATTAACAAAGTTTTACAAAGTTCTTTACAGTCCACCCAATTAGGACAATGGGTAGCAAAAATGGAATCAAATAATTGAAGCATTTTGGAGGGGTCTTGGCAGAAAATAAATGACTTTCTTTTTCTCTGGACCTAGCCTCCTTTGTCTTTTTTAAGTCAAATCTCAAATACTGCACCTTGGTCTGACATATTTGTGCCTTTTTTCAACAGTCTTTTTTTCTAACTCACTATAAAGGAGGAGCTCATATTGTAACCTGTTGGCTCTTAAACCCTTTGAAGATGACCAATGTACACATATTATAGTAACATATTTAGAATTTAACCCTTTGATGACAACCAATGTAAACATATTTAAACTTTTTATAACAAACTTGAAACCAACATACATATTTTTGATAAATCACTTTTGCACGTCTTTTGACATACCTAGGCCTTCTGGCCTTGTATATTTTTTATCTTTTTAACAAGACAAACATACAAAATTTTTTATTATCAAAATTGTATCTCTTATCTCACTATAGACCTTTTATCACAAACTTGTGTTTAGCTGTTAAAATTTTAAAGTGTCCCTTTTTTGTTCTCAGATTGTTACATTTTAAATTTGGTTGGCTCCCAATAGAATGGTAGTAACCTTGAGTTTTGTTTTCTTTATCAACAAAGTACAGAAAAGAGCAAGTTAACCCTATAATTACAATTGAAGAATTTGCAATGTACAAGAAAAAGTTTAAGCACACAAATTAAACATCAACTCAAACTGAAACACAGATACATTTATCAATTAGCTAAAATTTATAACCCTTGTAAAATTTCTTACTTTCTCTAGGTTTGTTTTATGCCCTTCAGAGCTTTTTTAGCTGTTTTTAATCCATTACTTATTTTCTCTTTTTAATTTTTTTAAATTTGAGGGTAAGCCCTATTCGATTCTCTCTGAGTCTGACCACAGCATGCACCCTCTGGTGCTCGGAAGCCAGGCAGTTCTCATACTTTTGTCCCCACCGCCTCTGAACCTGTGAATTTAGCAACTCAAAAGGAGGGGAAAAGTTTAAATTCTCTTGGTCTGGATCTGAAAGGACCAGTTACTTTTCAGCATCTTCCCCTTTCTGACAGAAGACCAGGATATTGGTTTTTGCTTCTGGGGCACATACAAGAAGCCAAGGAGGCATTCTGTGGCACAATTTGAGCCATAAGTCAATATAGGGAAATTGATCTGGATATTCCCATGCAGGGGCGGTGACTGTTAGCCAGATGGACCAGACAAGACTCTCATCTAGGGATCTCTCAGTTGGCAAGCTTGGGCCATTCTAATTCACAAAAGGCTCTAAGTTTTGGGGTTTCATCTTAGTACCATAATTTCCAGTAAAACCTTTCTTAAAATTCTCAAGCATGCATTCCAAAACAGTAGGAAGAGATGTTCTGTCCCCACGATCAGCCGATCAGAGTGTTGGTGCGTGTATGGGTACCCTTGTACGGAGACGCAAGACAAACAAAAGTGGGGGATCAATCGCTCGCCTGCCTGGCTGCAGGCCTCTCGGCCATTTTAAGGTCCGTTGAGGCTAAGGTGGGCTGTCGCTAAGCTCACCATTGTGCCTTTGTTAAAAGCAACCACACACAAATTCTTCAACTTGGGGAGGACTCTTTAAGCGCAAGCGCTTCCTCCCTCTGTCTTGTTCCGCAGCTCGTTTCACACACTCCTATCCAGAACTCTTTCACTCACACATTTATTCAGAAGTTATCACATCCCCTCCCGGTGACCCCCTAACCATAACCAAAACAAATGAAAGAAGCTACCTCTCCAAATGGCAAAGCACAAGGGGTGATCGGGCCCCAGCACTATGTTTGCCCAAAGTTCAAAAAGTGAACCAAAACAAACGGGAGGAGCTATCTTCCCAAATGGCAAAGCACAAGGAGTGATCAGGCCCCTGCACTGTATTTGCCCAGAGTTACAAAACACAAATTCACAAAGCGAAACCAAAAGTTAACAACTAGGGGGTTTCCCAGGGTTTCTCACCCAGCAAAGGAAAGAGACAGATGAGACACCAAGAGCAGCAGCCCTCCTTCTGTCATCTTCAATCTTGGGTTCAGATGATCCTCAGCTGGTGAGCAGGTCTCCATGTCCTGTTGTGGAGCCTAAGAAATAAGTCCCAGGGGCGGGCCTTTCCTCTCAAGGAGACGGAGAGCCATTCCCTCCGGTGGGGTTCAAGACCAATGCCCAAAAGGGCTATTTCATTCTGGATTCCCGGTCAGGGAACCAAATGTTCCAGAAATATTGGAAAGAAATACATGGAGACACAGAATTTGAGTAAAATAATAAAATTTCTACTTGCTGCAAGTGGGCGGGACCACTAGAAACCGGTCTGGTTAATATCTGCTCCCCCTTTGTTCAATGTTTTCCTTTTTATATCCTTTTTAGCCATTATCTCATACCTAGTGGTCTTTGGGGAGTGGGGCTGAGCAGTTGCAGCCTGACTGGGACCTGCTTCCTCTGGCTTGCTCCACCAGCTTGCGACCAAGACAGGCTTGTGATCAAGACAGGCTTGCTCCCAAGACAGAGTGAGGAGGAGCCCCCCCCCCAGGGCACACTCACCAGCCACCAGCTTGGCCAAGTGGGGCCAAGTGGGGCCCAGCCTTTGCAGCCTGACTGGGACCTGCTTCCTCTGGCCTAGTGATCTTTGATGTGTAAATACAATGCCAGTTCCTATTTACAAGTCACAGACACAAGATAGGCACATATACATTGTAAATTCACCCAGCCATTGCAACTTTGTTAGGTTAATGAAGTTACTGGTTAGAGTCTGATTACTGTCACCTTAAACAATGAGAGTTACAGGAAAAGCAGATCTTAAAGGAGCACATTACTTATTTTGCTTCCACAACTACCATAATATTCAGTCTACTAAGTTATCTAAAACTTTTCCCTGTCATTCCTCTCTCTCTTTACTTTGGGATAATTCTTCTATCTATTCTAAGTTCTGTCCAGTTTATCTACATTTTTTAACACTAGCATTTGGTAGTGTTGAGCTGCAGCAATGCGCTGCTGTATAAATTTTGAAATCCATTGGATGACACAAGGACCAAACATTAATATTAATATTATAACAAGAAGAAGACTCAGAAGAGGTCCTATCCAAGTTTTTCCAACCTGGCCAAGTAAAATTAATCCCATAGGACAGCTATCCTATACCAAATTCCTCATCAAGAGCCTTGATCTGGTCTTTCAGTTTGTCTAGTGATTCTTGTACAACACCAGATTTATTAGCGTAATAACAACACTCTCTACCAAGAAATAAGTAAGTCCCTCCTTTCTGGGCTGTGAGCAAATCGAGAGCATGCCTATTGTGTAATACGACATTGGCCAGTGAATCTAGTCGGGTTTCTAAAGCCTGAAGTGTGTCTCCAATTTCCTCAAGATCTTTTTAAATTTCTTGTCCTAATGAAATATATTACTCTTTGTAGCCAAATAGGATCCCATGGGGCTGGCATATACATAGATATAGGATTACATTGACCTTGTTTACAATTGTTACAATTACCAGTGGAAAATAATAAGATGGAAAATATACTGTTATGCCCAGATCGTGAAGTCCCAAAGACCACCAGGAAGCCGATTCCGATGTAAGCACATGAGGGCTGTTTATTCAAGCTCAAGCAGGGGCTCCCAACCATCACCAACACAGCGGATCAGAATTGAGAGCCCCAAATTTCAAATTAGCAGGGTTTTTATTGTGGTTACAGCAAGGTTTGGAGATTTTTCACTTAGCAGTTACATGATTGGTTGGCATTTAGCAAGCATGAAGTGTATATTTCTGATTGGCTAGGCCCATCGGGGGTTTGAGGGGCAGTTACATGTAGGTTTTACAGGGGAAAAGAGGGACAAAGTTTAGTGGTTGACTGTCACGTACTGATGGTCAGCACATTGACAGATTGTTCTATAGATAGTGGACGTGGAACGTTCATTTCCTGGGCAAACAGATGGTTGAGTAATTAACTTAGGAACTTTGCTTCATTACAGATTGTGTCTTTTGTCCCAGAGCAAGCACATTTTAACCATTAATTTGTGAGGACAATAGAGACTAGGAGAATAGTGGATTTTAGCAAAATGGAGTCACTTTGGTCTCACATTCCCCCCTTCTCATGATGCTATAGAGGACCAATCATGGGCCTCTGGGGGTTAATTCTATTAGGTCTGTAGAAACTGGCTGGTATTGGGACCTGAGTACCATCAGCTGTACAGTGTTAATGCGTTCTCTGATGAACGAGACTAATCTATTGAGTATACAAGGTCCAAGGGTTAACAGCAGTAACAGAATAAGCAAGGGGCCCAGTAGAGTAGAGATCAGAGTAGTCAGCCATGGGGAGGAATTAAACCAGGATTCAAACCAACTTTGAGTTTGTTCTCGCTCTCGCTTTTGTCTAGCGATACCCTAACTTTGGCCATAGATTCTTTGACCACTCCTGAGTGGTCTACATAAAAACAACATTCCTCACCTATGGCAGCACAGAGCCCTCCCTGTTGTAGAAAGATTAAATCTAGCCCCCTTCGGTTTTGGAGGACCACTTCTGCCAGGGAGGTTAGAGACTCTTGTAGGTGGGAGATGGAACTTTCTAGTCTCTCCATATCTACCTCTATGGCCGCTCTCAAATCATTGTAATATTTGTTTTGTAACACTAACGATGAAACTCCTGTTCCTGTCCCGGCTAATCCCAAACCTAGGAGGACTGTCAAAGTGATGGCTGTTACAGGTTCTCGTTTAATTCTGGCTTGGGTCTCAGTCAAGTGACTGAAAAGAACTTTTTCTGAGTGATATAACAGTCTAGGAACAAATTGTACTAGTACACAGAAGTCCCCAGTCTGGTTGAGCACCTTTCCATGTGCACAAGGGATGAGCCCGGTGGAGCAAGCCCACCATCCATCAGAAGGGGGTACAAGATATTTTTCTGACCTAGACTGATAGGTTTGGTTGCAAAGGTGTTGGTGAGTGGTCGGGACACTGCCAACACAAGTTCCCTGTCCAGTCACTGATTGTAGGGTTAGCCTGGCTGTCCCCTTTTGTTGCCATCTACACTGGGTTGGTCTATCTGACTCAGTGAAGTTGTCTAGGTAAGCTATTCCTTCATAGTAAGGAGGTTTGATATCATAACATAACCAACAGGACTGAGTAAGATCTGGTCTAGAGGCATTTAAGGGCCTTGAAGGTGTGGACCATCAGTCCCCAGAGGGGGTCCTGGTCTTGGTTGTGGTTGACTTTTTTTGGCCCGGGTGACAGTCTGAGCGGGGAGTTGAGATGTGGGTGAGGTTTTCTGGGGAGGGGCTTGGTGGATCTAGGAGGAGCCAGAGGGACTAGCGCTAAATTTGGCCAGATTGGCTGAGGAGACCCCATGACATGTGGTTCCATTTAGTCTTACAGTGAATAGTAACCCATTGTCATGACCATCCTGATATAGGCAGAGTCCCCATGTCTGGCCCGTTTCCCATCTAGTGTACTTTTTACCTTGGTTGGTGAAAGAAAGTCTAACCGGGTTACAGAGGAACTTTGAGCATGTACTGCTAACGACCTTGAATTTACCATTACTGTGGTGCGTTTGAAGGCCGGTGGGTCCGGGGACTCTTTTTAACAAGATTAAATCATCTTTGACAGGCGGAGTCCATGAGACAGTGCCCGTGGACTCACATCCCCATTCTGCACAATAGAACTTATCAGGACCTCCGCATCTATTGGCTTGAGCTCGTTCTCATCCTCCCTCTGGACAGATGTAGAACGGGGTGACTTGTAAAACGGCTCTTTGGACTGGGTGACTACACCCAAGGGCAGAGGAGGTCAGCATTTTTATATCACAATCATTGATATTTTTTCCACATTCAGGTTTTCCCTTTGATTTTGCTTCACAATCTCTGATATCCCATATTCCTGCTGCTAGCAGGCACAGGTCAAAGTCTATAGCAGGCCACCAGGTCACCGGTGGTGTCACTTTAGATGAACTGTTAACAATGTCACCCGTGGATGTACTAATGATCACTCAAGTTAGATTTAGGGGAGCATGTGGGTTTTGCCTTCCCAACACTGGTGTTAAGAGTACAGTTACCATAATTATGACCGACGATAACGCAGCTTGAGTTTGAGTGGGTTGTATAGGTCTTTGGACACCTGCCATGATGGGATAAAGTCTTCTAGAACGGCGTGTGGATCTGCGGGGTGGACGTGAGTGTAGTGTACCCACGAGGCAATCCCGTTGACCTTGAGAGCAGTGGGCATGGTCAGGACAGTAACATAGGGTCCTTTCCAATGAGGCTCAAGGTCCTTCTGCCGATGTCGCCGGACAAAGACCCAGTCTCCTGGTTGATAGTGATGGGGCTCGGGAGGTGGTCCAGACTCGTACAGGGCCTTTAATTTAGGCCACATGTCCTCGTGAACATGTTGGAGGCTTTTTAAGGAAAATAACAGTTTTTAATCATCAAACTCAGTGAGCACTTTGGACTGAAGATTAGGGATAATGGGAGAAGGTACCCCGAACATGATTTAAAAGGGAGTCAGTCCTATCTTATAGGGAGAATTGTGTACCCTATAGAGGGCAAAAGGTAGGAGAGTCACCCAGTCACCGCCAGTCTCTAAGGTTAATTTAGTTAAGGTCTCTTTTAGGGTCCTGTTCATTCTCTCTACCTGTCCTGAACTCTGGGGCCTGTATGCACAATGTAATTTCCAGTCTGCCCCCAGTACCTGTGCTAAACCTTGACTCACCTTGGAGATGAAGGCGGGTCCATTGTCTGACCCTAACATTACTGGGAATCCATACCTTGGCAAGATGTCTTCTAGTAACCTCTTAGCCACAACTTGTGCCGTCTCATGTTTGGTGGGGAAGGCCTCTGTCCATCCTGAAAAAGTATCTACAAAAACTAGCAGATACTTGTAACCATATCTCCCAGGTTTTACCTCAGTAAAGTCCAATTCCCAGTATGCTCCAGGTCAGTTTCCTCTCAGCCTATTGCCTGGGTTGGCTTTATTGTGGGTAGCATTTGTCAATTGACAGGCTTTGCAGGTGGCAACGATACGCTCAATTTTGGAGTTAGCATCTCGAATCTTTATTTCAGCATGTCTCAGGAGGTCTTGCATTTTTTGAGTGCCCATGTGGGTGGCCCGGTGCATTTTGGAGAGAACTTGTTCTCCCAGTGTTTCAGGCAGGATGACTTTACAATCAGAGGATTTCCACCACCCGTTGAGGCACTGGGGCATAGGTAATTGTTTTATCCACCTTAAGTCTTCTTCAGTATACTGGGGTTTTTCTGGCAAGGCAGCACTTCCTGGATTGGGAAGCTGATTGGTTAGGGTTAAATCAGCCTCTAGGGCTACCTTTCGGGCTGTCTGATCAGCTAGGTTATTTCCTTTAGCAACTGGAGTGTCACCTTTTTGGTGCCCTGGGCAATGAATAATGGCCAATTTCTTTGGTAGCCAGAGGGCCGTCAAAAGGGCAAGGATCTCTTCTTTTTGATAGTCCTTCCCTCAGCCGTCAATAGTCCTCTCTCCCTGTAGATGGCCCCATGGATGTGCATGGTGGCAAAGGCTTACCGGCTGTCTGTATATATGTTTAGCTTTTGGCCCTGCCCCAGAGTCAATGCTTTGGTCAGAGCTATGAGCTCCACCCATTGTGCTGAGGTCCCGGTGGGCAATGGTTCTGCCCAAATGACCTCAGTCTCTGTCACCACAGCTGCCCTGGCGTACCTGCAGCCATCCTGAACAAAGCTGCTCCCATCAGTATACCAGGTATTTTCAGCATCTGGCCATGGCTGGTCTCTCAGATCAGCTCGAGTCCCATGTACCTGAGCCAGGATGTCAACACAGTCATGGAGTGGAGTTTCTAAGTCCAGATCTGGCAACAGTGTAGCTGGATTCAAGGCAGCTGGGGTCTGAAAAACAACTTAGGCTGGGTTTAGGAGTAAGCTCTGGTAGTGAGTCAGGTGGGCGTTACTGAGCCATCAATCTGGAGGCTGTTTCAGGACTCCCTCAATAGCGTGAGGGGGGGTGGTCACGTACAGTCCTTGGCCCAGTGTCAACTTGTCAGCATCTTTGACCATCAGGGCCACTGCCGTGATCATCCTCAAACATGGGGGCCATCTGGATGCAACTGGATCGAGATTTTTTGATAGGTACGCCACTGGGCGGTGCCATGGCCCTAGGTATTGGACTAATACCCCTTTAGCGATGCCTTTGTTCTCATCAACATACAGGTGGAAGGGTTTGGTTATATCGGGCAGGCCCAGAGTGGGCACCGACAGTAAGGCAGTCTTTATCTGATCAAATGATTTCTGTAGTTTTTCAGTCCATTGGAAGGTCTGATTGTCTTTAGTTACCTCATAAAGGGGTCTTGCCAGTTCTCTAACCCCGGTATCCATAAGAGGCAGAAGCCAGCTGACCCCAAGAATTCTCTGACTTTTCGAGGGGAGTCAGGTGCAGGTATTTTAAGAACTGTCTCTTTTCTGGCACCAGACAGCCATCTCTGTCCCTTTCTAAGTATGTAACCCAAGTAGCTCACCTCAGACTTGCAGATTTGGGCCTTTTTGGCTGATGCCTGGTACCCCAACTTTCCGATGGTGGCCAGGAGTCCTTTAGTTCCCTCAAGGCAGGCCTTCTGGGTTTCAGCTGCTATGAGGAGCTCATCTACATATTGCAACAAGGTTAGCTGGGGGTTTTGAAGGTGGAACTCACACAAGTCTTCATGTAGAGCCTCGTCAAAGACTGTGGGGGAATTTTTGAACCCCTGAGGCAGTCGAGTCCAAGTTAGCTGTCCATTGAGGCCTTGTTCAGGATTGCTCCACTCAAAGGCAAAGATGTGTTGGCTCTTGGGCACCAACAGAAGGCTGAAGAAGGCATCTTTCAGGTCTAGGACTGTATACCATTGATGACTCGGTGGCAGGGAACTCAAAAGGGTATAAGGGTTAGGTACCGTGGGGTGAATGTCCATAGCCCTCTTATTCACTTCACGGAGGTCCTGTACTGGTCGTTAGTCATTTGATTGAGGCTTCCGCACCGGTAACAAGGGGGTCTTCCAGGCCAATTGACAAGGCCTTAGTATCCCTTGTTCTAGTAACCGCCTAATGTGTGGGGTTATTCCCTGTCGGGCTTCTAGGGACATAGGATATTGGCAGACGTGGACAGGGTCTGTTCCTGGCTTTAATTCTATATATATAGGTGGTCTGTGTACAGCCAGCCCCATGCCCCCAGTTTCAGCCCAGGCTTGAGGGAACATTGCAAGCCATTTGTCCATCTCAGGGCTTGGTGGAGATGGCCCTTGATGTAACCAATATTCATCTTCTATGCTTACAGTTAACACTTGGATTGGTTTGCCTTCTTGATTAAGGACTTCCGTACCCCCTGGTTGGAAGTGAATTTGGGCTCCCAACTTAGTGAGCATGTCTCTCCTGAGTAATGGGTATGGGCAATTGGGAATGATCATGAACGAGTGGGTTACCTGGCCCACTCCCAAGTCTACCATTCTTCGGGTAGCCCATGAATATTTTTTCATGCCTGTGGCTCCTTGAACCCAGGAAGTTTTATCAGAAACATGGCCATGAGGTTCAAGTAGGACTGAATGTTGAGCTCCTGTATCCACTAGGAACTCGACAGGTCTCCCCTCCACTTTTAGGGTTACCCTGGGCTCGGGGAGGGGTGCCAAACCCTGTCCCCCCTAGTCACTCAGTTCATCTATAGCCAGGATGGGGGCCTTGGGGTGACTTCCCGGCTTTTTAGGGCATTCTCTGGCCCAATGGCCTTCCTCTTTGCAATAAGCACACTGGTTCTTTCCCAATCGGGGGTGATCTCTATGTTCCCCCTTACCTTGTCCTTCTGTCACAATCTTTCTCAGACAACGTTCACGTTCCTTTGGCTCCCCCGCAGTGGTAGCAAGAAGGATCCGAGCTAGGTTCCTAGTTTGCCGATCACCAGCCTTTGCCTGTTTTTCTTCTGCATTCTCTCTATTGTTATATACTCTCTCTGCCACTGCCACTAAGTCCTGAATACTTTTTTCTCCTAATCTGTCTACTTTTTGCAACTTTCTCCTGATATCCGGTGTGGCTTGGTTGACAAAATGCATAATGACAGCTGCCTTAGTCTCGGCGGCCTCTGGATCCATGGGAGTAAATCTGCGGAAGGCCTCTAGGATCCTCTCTAGAAAGGCCTCCGGACTTTCATCTTTGCCCTGCTGAACATCTCCTACTTTGGCCAAATTGGTGTGCTTCCGAGCAGCCTCTTTGAGACCTCCCAGTAGAGTCTGGTGGTAAACCCGGAGTCTCTCCTTACCTTCTGCCGTATTGAAGTCCCATTCGGGCCGGGACAAGGGAAAGGAAGTGTTGATGGTGTCAACATTGGTGGTGGATTGACCATTGTCACCAGGAACCAATTTCCTGGCTTCATTTTGGATTCTCTCTCCCTCCTCTGTGGTAAACAGGATCTGGAGGAGCTGTTGACAATCATCCTTGGTGGGCTGATGGGTGAACAACACAGTTTCTAACAATTGGATTAGATCTCTGGGATTATCAGAAAACTTGGCGTGCTGGGTACACCAGTTATAAAGGTCACTAGTGGCAAAGGGCCAATATTGGAGAGGCTGATCGCCATGTTCATCAGGGGGTCCAATTGTCCTCAATGGGAGGACGGTGGAATCCACCAGTCCTGCAGGCGAGGCCACGTGGCGGTTACAGGTATTTTGGGCAGGGCCATCTTTACCAGCGGCTCCTGCTGGAGCTTGTATCTCCTCACCGACCACTGCCAGGGCTTCTCCCTCCACCTTCACTGGGGGTGGTGGGAGCAGAGGAGCGGGTTGTGGGTAGTGGGGGGGGGCGAAAAAGAAGATCTTCATCGGTTCCCCCTTGAAGAACTGGGTAAAGCAGCGCCGTGGGTTTGGTTTGTCTTTTCCGGTCATCTCCTTGGGTGGTTTTCTCGTGCACCACTAGGACTACTGTTGCAGGCAGCTGTTTCTGTGGAGACGAAAAGGGCTTGACCCAAGAAGATGGGTCCTGTACCAAGTTTTCCCAGGTAACGATGTATGGTACCTGGTCAGGGTGTCCTGTTTGGAAACAAAAAATAATTTCCTTGACTTTTCTGATTGTTTCTAGATCAAATGTACCCTCTGGTGGCCAGTTTACTTTAAGGGCTGGCCATTCTGAGCTACAAAGAGTGGCTAGTTTTCCCTTTTTAACCTCTAGACTCAAATTATGTGCTTGTTTTCTAACTTCTCTGAAATGACCTGTTATCAAGGAAAGGGAGATAGTCACAGTCTGTCCCATTGTCTCCGTCTCAGTCAGATAACAATAAAACACAACAGACAAGCAACCGAGCCAAATAGATAAACAGAAAGCAAGACAAAAAAGTCCTCCACTCGATTGGAGGGAAAAACCGAAAGTGGGACAACAGCCTCACGCCATGCTGCGGGAGCGACCCGCTTCATCCTTCCAGGAGTTGCAGAGACTCTCGGGGCACTCCGTCCCCTTCAGGAGGGTCTGGAACGTCTTCCAAGACCCCGGGTTGGCAGCCCACCAGAGCGTCCGTTTAGACCTTTTGCCGACCTATTCAGAAAATGGGCCCCAAATTACCAATCATAGACAATTTATGGATACAGAGATATTTACCAGCTGGCATTGACCCTCCGGTTTGGGGGTCCTGGGGGTCTTGGGGATCCCGGACGAGCCCCCAAATGTTATGCCCAGATCACGAAGTCCCAAAGACCACCAGGAAGCCGATTCCGATGTAAGCACACAAGGGCTGTTTATTCAAGCTCAAGCAGGGGCTCCCAACCATCACCAACACAGCGGATCAGAATTGAGAGGCCCAAATTTCAAATTAGCAGGGTTTTTATTGTGGTTACAGCAAGGTTTGGAGATTTTTCACTTAGCAGTTACATGATTGGTTGGCATTTAGCAAGCATGAAGTGTATATTTCTGATTGGCTAGGCCCATCGGGGGTTTGAGGGGCAGTTACATGTAGGTTTTACAGGGGAAAAGAGGGACAAAGTTTAGTGGTTGACTGTCACGTACTGATGGTCAGCACATTGACAGATTGTTCTATAGATAGTGGACGTGGAACGTTCATTTCCTGGGCAAACAGATGGTTGAGTAATTAACTTAGGAACTTTGCTTCATTACAGATTGTGTCTTTTGTCCCAGAGCAAGCACATTTTACCCATTAATTTGTGAGGACAATAGAGACTAGGGGACTAGTGAATTTTAGCAAAATGGAGTCGCTTTGGTCTCACAATACAAGAAATAAAAAGATTCCTAGATACATATGAATTACCAAAGCTGAATCAAGAAGATACAAAAATTCTAAATAACCCAATATCATTCGGTAAAATTGAAGAAGTAACTTTAAAACTACCAACAAAGAAAAACCCAGATCCTGATGATTCACTGCTGAAATCTAAAAGAACTTTAGAGAAGATCTAATCCCACTACTCCTCAAACTTTTTAATGAAATTGAAAGGGAAGCAATACTCACAAAGTCATTTCTGGGTGCAAGCACTACCATGATACCAAAACCAGGGAACGATCCAACCAAATAACAGAACTACAGGCCAATCACCTTAAAGAACATAGACGCAAAAATCTTCAATAAGATACTGGCATACAGAATGCAACAAATCATCAAGAAGATTATACACACATGTCCAAGTAGGATTTATTTCAAGGATGCAGAGATTGTTGGAAATTTGCAAATCAATAAATGTAATACCCCACATCAACAGAACTGAGGACAAAAACAACACAATAATCTCAATGGACACAGAAAAAGCATTTGACAAAGTCTAACATCCAATCATGATAAAAAAAAACACTGAGGAAAATAGGTGTAGAAGGTCTTTATCTCAATTTATATAAAGCCATTTATGACAAAACAACAGCTAACATCACACTAAGTGTTCAAAAACTGAAAGGTTTCACTCTAAAATCAGGAACATGACAAGGACACCCACTATCACTCCTCCCATACATTACAATTCTGGAAATATTAGCATGAGCAATTAGAAAAGAGAAAGAAATAAGAAATATAGATAGGAAAGGAAGAAGTTAAATTATCATTATTTGGGGATGACATATTACTCTACATAGAAGGCCCCAGCAACTCCACCAAAAGACTCCTAGAATTAATAACCAAATTCAGTAGCATAGCAGGATACAGAGTCAACACTTAAAAATCAATAGCATTCCTGTACAAAAATAACAAACTCACTGAGACAGAAATTAGGGAAACAACTCCTTTCACAATACTATCCAAAAAAAAAAAAAAAAAAAAACAGGAATCAATCTAATGAGGGAAGTAAATGATCTCTACATTGAAATCTACAGTACTCTGAAAAAGGAGATAGAATAGGATATTAGAAAATGGAAAGATAGCCCTTGCTTTTGGATAGGCAGAAACAATATAGTAAAAATGGCCATACTTCCAAAACTGTTATACAAATTTAATTCAGTCCTGCTCAAAATGCCAATAGCATATCTCACAGAACCAGAGAAAACAAACCTAAAATTCATTTGGAACCTGAAGAGACCTAGAATACCAAAAGCAATTCTGGACAACAAAGGCAAAGCAGAGGGCATCACAATCCCAGACTTGAAATTATACTACAAAGCTTCCATGATTAAAAAAACCCCACCAAAACAGCATGGTACTGGCAAAAAATAGACCTGAAGGTCAATGAAACAGAATAGAAGATGCAGAAACAACTCCAAATGCACTCAGTCACATTATCTTTGACAGAAGGGGCCAAACATCTTCACTGGAAGAAAGCCTCTTGGATAAATGGTGCTGGGAAATCTGGCTTTGCACATATCAAAAATTAAACCTAGATCCATATCTCTCATCATGCACTAATCTGAAATTGAAATTTATCAAAGATCTAAATATTTAAAAACCTCTTAATCTTCTGGAAGATAGAATAGGCAAAACTCTTGAAGACATACATGTAGGCAAAGACTTTATAAATAAAACCCCAATTGCATAGGAAATACTACAAAGAATGAATGACTGGGATCAGATCTAATCATGAGGACATACTCTTAAGTGAAATAAATAGGACACACGTGTAAACACCGAATAGTTTCTCTAGTGTGAGAAACTGACAGTGTAAATAAGGATTAAAATGATTAAAACAAATAACTGATAATTTGAAATAGGAAGAAAAGGTCCAAAGGGGTAGGGGAAGTGGGAGGGGAAGGGGAAAGGAAAGAAGGGAAAGGAAAAATTGTGAGAAAAGAAAAAAAAAGGAAATGAAGTCTATGTAAATAGGGAAGGGTGGAGAGGGTGAAGGGCACACAGGTGATGGGGAAAAAATAAGAATCAAGATACATCATGTACAGATACAAGCTCCCAATGATAAATTTAAATGTATTGTATACCTAAAAAGTACCAATAAAAGAATTTAAGCAAAAAATAAAAAATAAAAATAAAATGCAAAAAAAAAGCTTTTGCTCTTCAAAAGGAACCACGAACAGAGTGAAGAGATAACCCACAGAATGGGAAAATTTTTAGAAGCTATTCCTCAGACAAAGGACTAATATTTAGAATATATAAAGGACTCAAAAAAGTCAGTTCCTCCCCCCCAAAACTTAAAGACTCAATCCAAATATGAGCATCTGAAATGAATAGATACTTCTCAGGTGAAGAAGTACAAAGAGCAAATAAATATATGAAAAAAATGTTCAGCATCACTGGTCAATCAAGTAATGAAAATTAAAACAATGCTGAGATTCTATCTCACTCCATAAAGAATGACTATCATCAAGAAATCAACCAATAACAAATGCCAGTGGGGCTATAGGGAAAAAAGAACAACTTTCCACTGTTGATGGGAGTGTTAATTGGTGCAACCAGTATGGAAATCAGTATGGAGATTTCTCAAAAAACTGACATTTGGGGCTCCATTTGACCCACTCATCACCTTTCTTGGTATCTTCCCCAAAGAGTTAAAAGAATCATATCACAGCAATATTTGCACACCTATGTCTATAGCAGCACAATTTGTAATGCCTAAATCTTAGAAACATCCCAGATCACAATCAATGGATGAATGGATAAAGAAAATGTGATTTTTATATACAATGGAGTACTACTTTGCTATAAAGAAGGATAAATATGGGGCATTTTTAGGTAAATGGAGGTACTTTGAGAACTTAAGTGAAATAAATCAAACACACGTTTAAATATTGCATTGTTTCTCTGGTGTGAGAAACTGAAAGGGTAAAAATGGATGATAGATATTGGGAATTAGGAAGAAAATGTTTTAAATGGGAAGGGGAAAAAGGGAGGGAAAGGGGGAAAGGAAGGAAGCAAAAAGGAAAAAAGAGAGTAAAAGGGAAAAAATGGAAACCAAGCTTTTGTAAATAAAGAGGGGAAAAGGGTTGAAGGGAGGGGAGGGGAATGAGAAAAAAAGAAGCAAGATATATTATGTACAGGTTCAAATTCCCTATGATGAATGTGACCATTATGTATATTAAAAGTATACCAATAAAATAAATTTTAAAATACCACATATAATGACCTAAAATAAGAAATAAGTATAGGTAGAAGGGGAAAAAAGAAATTATAATTTCAAAATTGTACTTTTAAGAAAAACTATAGCTTCAGGACACAAGTTATCCAAGGTTCCAATGCCTTTTTGCCTTTCAGGAAACTCATCCAAAATAAGAAAAAAATTCCTAAGTACCTTGAAGACAATAATACTGAAAGTTAGGACTATACCGCTACATCTGTAAATTCAGTCATACTTTTGCCCTACAGACATCTATTCTTGAGAGAGCAGCACTATTAAATGAGTACCATATCTCTAAACTTTAAACGCATATGAATGGTTGTTATTCTAACCTAGTCCACCAAATGGGTAGTCTGACAGTAGGAATACACATTCTATATCACCCATCTTAAAGAAACCCCCAAGACCACATAATGCCCCCAGCCTCAGACTCTAATACACCTCTTCCTTGAGGGGCCAGACTATTCTTTCAGTGTGTACTTTATTTGTTCCTAACAAACCTTTTATTTCTCTCACTGACACATCCTGAAATTTTTTTCTGTGATGGAAGACCGCAAACCTATAACCTGACCTGTGGGTGGGGTGAGGTAAAGTCCCTAAGTCCTCTTTGGGAAAGCTCCTCTGATCTTGTCTGATGTAGTACCAGGTTTCTGTACACTTTTCCTTATACTTTATATAGCTTTCACTCAGCTGTTGAGTTTTAGGTGATTTTCTGTATTTTTATTATGGTAAAAAGAGAGATTCCTCCTCATTCTACTGATTTTTCCCCTTTAATCCACTCTCAGGCTTGGCATTACTAGGCCAGAAAGTGTGAATACTAGGGTAAGAGTGGGATTGCTAGGCCTGAGGAAGGACTGGCTTATTTCAGTGGTTATAAACCATTCAAACTACTTCACATGATAAATGTTATGACTAGCCCTTGCAAGTCAATGCTTGCAAGTCTGGCTTCTGGAGGGGTTATTGGATTGGGACTATCAGGCCTAGCATCACCAACACTTCTGGTGTAGCAGAGGTTAGAATCCAGAGTTGCTGTCTGAGTGGAGTAGGTTTGGGTTCCCTAATTGCTTCACTGAACCTTGCTATTTAAAAAAATGGAATTAGTAACTGTTTTGTTCGCAAGGGTTGATTTTCAGCTCCCCATGGACTGTAAAATCAATTTTAGTTCTCAGGGGTAGTTCCCTACCTATGCATAAAAAGGAAGCCTTGCACATAAAAATGCTGTGCAAACAAGTAAGTAGCTGCCTATAATATAACAACATACAGTGTTAATTCTAAAAATATCCTATTTGGACAGTGATACTCCATTAGAACTCAACTAAATAGGACCTGAATTTAGATATACCACTTAGCAAGTCCTCATACACTGCATAGGCACACAACCTGAGAATTTATTTATGTTTGTTTGTTAGTACATGTTTACAGTACATAATGATTTACATTATCTATGGAGATTTGGTACATATACATAACACATCTTACTTCCTTTTCATACTCTTCCTCTTTCCTCTCTCTCCCTTCCCTCCATTTCTTGGTCCCCTTTGTATTTGCAAAAGTTCTATCTGCTATTTCCTGTTGACATTTTATTTTGCTCTTTAATGTATCTATCCATTAGATTTTTTTTATAAGAAGAGAAACCTTGTGTGTCTGATTTATTTCACTTAACATTATGGTCTTGAGGTACATTCATTTTCCTACAAATGACTCAAATGTACACTTCTTTATAGCAGAGTAGTACACCATTGTGTATAAATACTACATTTTCTTTATCCATTCATTTGTTGATGGACATATAGGCAGCTTCCAAGATTT
>NW_004624893.1:2694578-2736329 GCF_000247695.1 Heterocephalus glaber | reverse complement strand
CATATACGAGTCAATGAGTCTCAGCAAGCCAGCAGCAGACCAAGTACAGTGGTCTGATGTGCCTTTATTGTAGAGATTCTCTTTACTTTTCTACTGAGCTTCAGTTTTCATCGAGGAGCCTGAGAAGCCCTCTTTCTGTTATTAACTTCTGCTCTATCTTGTGGCGCTCAGGTCAAGGGTCTTTATAATCTCCTGTGCCTCTGTAGTGTGGGACCAGATGGCAGAAAAGCCAGAAGGCCCGAGGCACGCGGGGCGGGGGGGGGGGGGGGTGGATGGACCTTGGAGGCGACCGCGCATCTAAGCAGACCTCACCATGGCATGGGCGGGGCCCGGGATGGCCTCGGAGCTTCAAGCTGCTCCTCTCACCTAGCCAGTCGCAGTTTAGAGAGCGTCGGATGGAGGTGGGGCTGCAAGACACCCCTGGGACCTCACCGTGGCGTGGGCGGGGCCCGGAACCGCCCTGGAGCTTCCTTCCAAGATTTAGCTATTATGAGTTGTACTGCTATAAACATGTGAACACACATATCACTGTAAGATAATGTAATAAGATGGAATTTACGTAGTTCTAATTTGCATTTCTCTAGTGACCATAGATGTTAACCATCTTTTCACATATTTGTTTAGCCTTGGGATTTAGAAAGGACTTTTTTCAAGAGTTTAGAAATGGTTTTATATACCTTGATCTTTCTCTTAGCAATACCCTTTCCTATTTCTTTATTATTTATTTGATCCTCACAATCAATCTGTGTGATAGGGAACATTAGCCTATGCATTGTGTGTATATACAGGGGACCCTTGACTCATGAACTCAAACGGTTCCTGAGGGCTGGTTTTAAGTCAAGCTGGTTGTAAGTCAGTACAGCTGAGATCTGGATGTTTACCTGGGTAAATGTTATAGATAACAAGAGGCAGATGAATCTTCCATTAACCTAATTAACCCAAGTTGTTCGTATGTCAGGCCAGTAGTAACTCGAGAGTATACTGTATTTATATACATATGTATGTATTATATATTATGTATCATTCTACATGCCCATTGCTGAGCAGTGGAGGAATCTAGTATACATCATCTCCACACAGAAATCCAAGCCAGTGGAAGTAATATCATTTGGAATGATTTTTAGGAATAGGGAAAAGGAAAGACAGAGAATCACATGACCTCTTAAATGCTTCCATTTTAAAATGGCAAATAGCACTTCTGCCCATACTTTTTTGGTCAAGGCAAGACATACAGCCACATATAACCTCAGTGGGGCAAAGAAGTATAACTCCTCAGTATTAGTAAAGGGAGAAAAAAACAGAATATTGATCCACAGTAAAAATTTCCACCATAGTTTTGATTTATAGCTGAGAATTCTAAGGCCTGTTGAGGAACGCAGTTTGGAGTTGGAGACTGAGCTTGCAGTAAATGACTTATGAAGAGATAGCATGCCTTCAGGTGAAAGAAGTTTCTCACATGTTGAGAACGGGAGAACACAGGTGCTGGGCCCATACACTCATAGTACTTCAAATAGATTATATCACTTCTCTGAGCTTTCATTTCTACATTTATAAAATAAAGATAAAGGGCTAAAAATAAATATTTGCAGGATTGATGTGATGAGTAGAGTTAAGTGAAGCTAACATTGATAAAATGTCTGAGCCCAACTCAGTTATTCTAACTGCAATTTCATCACTGTGTTCTCTTGCCTCTGCTAGGTAAACCAGAACACAGCAATCCCGTGGAGCAGCTCTTGCTCAGATTTTTCTCTGGCTATTAGACTCCCACTGTGACATGTGAATAGGTGAGAAGATGGAAAGGACAGGGGAGCCAGGCATAGTGGCACATGCCTGTAATCTGGAAACATTAGGTAGGAGCACTGCAAGTCCACCCCAGCCTGGGCAACTTAGTGAGACCCTGTCTCAAAATTAAAAATTAAAGAGTGAGAGAAAGGAAGAGGGACACTCGAGATTGGAAAATGCCATTTTTTATCATGAGTACAGAAATACCTTTACATATCTTGATCCTTCTCTTAGCATGCACTTTCCTGTCTTTTGTACCCAGTCAACTAGTTTACCATATAACACTGAGTCAGTCTGACCACTTTTCTGGGAACTGTTCCCACACTCCATGCTAAGTTGACATCCTTTCTCTGAGCCTCTCAAACACTTCGTGCCAAGGTCTCTTTTTCCTATTTGTGGTGCTAAGGACAGCACCTGGGGCCTCACACATGCTAGAGGTAAGTGCTCTCTACCACTGAGCTACATTCTCAGTCCCTGTTCCTAGATCAACCTCAGCATTTACTACGAGTGGTGCACAGCAAATGCTTAAAGTCTCTCCCATACACAAATAATTTTTTTGTGTAGTACACTAGTACCTTGTTGATATTTGTTGGTCTGGCCTCATTTTTGCCTATTCATCTCTTCATCTTGTTCCACCTAACAACCCCTCCTATCATTACCTCAAAACACTTACTTCTATTCCCGAAATACTACACTGTTTATGGACCTTGGGATCCCACCCCTTCATGTGCTTCTTCCTTTGCAGTAGCATGCTCTTTCTATGTCTGGCCACCTTTGAAACACTTAGTCTAGTGATCTTTTAGCAAAAGCTGAGGACATGGTGCTTTGGAGCATGGGCTCTGAACACAGGATGCCTGAGTTTAAATTAAAACTGTCACTATGAGCTGTGTGACCTCAGGTAAATTATCTAACTTCTCTGGGCTTTTGTTTCCTTATCTATAAAACAGAAATAAAAAATGTGTCTACCTAATAGGCTTATTGTAGACATCAAATGAGTTAATATATTTAAATGGTTTACAGGAGTGTCTTGTACAAAAGAGTAAACTCCATCCAAGATTTTGCTGTTATCATTTCAATCTCAGCACAAACACTACCTTCTTTGTCTAATCTGTGCTCACAAATTGGCATCTTGCAGGTCATGTTTGATTAGGACCACGTGGTGTTTCATTTTTCTTTATTACAATGCCTTAAAGTTTGCTGGAAATTCTTCTGCTCTCTGCCATCACCTGTTTGATTCATTTGCTGGGTCCTGGAAACTTTGCTTTGCAATCCTAATAAGATAGAGTCCCACAGGATCAGAGTGTACCTTCACTAAAACAATTCTACATTAAAGGAATAGGGGAAGTGGGAGGGGAAGGGGAAAGGAAAGAAAGGAAAAGAAAAAATATGAGAAAAGGAAAAACATGGAAACAAAGTCTTTGTAAATAGGGAAGGGTGGAGGGGGTGAAGGGAGGACAGGGGAATGGGGAAAAATAAGAACCAAGATACACCATGTAAAGGTACAAGATCCCAATGATGAATGTAACTGTATTGTATACCTAAAATGTATCAATAAACTAAATGGAAAAAAAAACCCCAATTCTACACTGGCCAATGTCTCCCAATTTCCCCTTCCATCTACTATTTCCAGTCTCTGGTAGCCACTCCCCTACTCTCAACTTCCACTACATGTCAATCAAAAAGTTTTTTATTTCAAAAATAAACAACAAGCAAAAAATGTCATGGCTTTATGATTGTTTCCTTGCCTGAGTCTTCACTGTGAGCTTTTTACACATAAGGATGTTAATTTCAGTATGGCTAACAGCTAGAATGCTGCCTCCCACAAAGAAGTGCTCACTAAATACTTGTTAACTAGCTGATATACTGAATAAATGAATGAGTGACATGAATAATTGAGGTAGCCTTCATTGTTGGTGAAGTGCAGGTCCCTGCAAAGAACTACAGGGCTTCTTTGCAGACAAGCCTAAATTTCAGAAGCCATATGAGAGTGTTTTCTGGCCCTGGCTGGGAGATTTAAAGAGTTCTCTTTAACCCACTTCCTCTAAAGCCATATCTTCCCCGACAGTCATTAATAGGATCAAAATAATGGGTTGTAGTCACAAAGGCGAAAGAAGCAAAACACAGCATGACTCGTTTTGCCTGTGTAAGTAATTTGGAATTTGTCAGGATAGAAGCTGAAGTCTCCTAAACTGGAAAGACATGCATTCTTTTCTTTTTTTTTGAAGATAACAAGCTCAGAGTTTGCACAAAATTGTCCCTAAACAATATTCCATTTTAAGAAGTGATTAATTGTTTTGATCAGTTAAGAGACAAAGAGCTTGCCCATAAATTAGTTGGTCAGGATCCTAGGTTGTGTGACTCAAGTTAGGTTTAAAAGCAGAACGAGTTTCTTCAGATTTATTCCACTCTATGGAAGGCAAATGCACCTTGAAAGGTATGTGAACATATGGGAGTAGCAGTAATGGATGTCACACATCCTTAGTGACAAAAGTGTGATCCAGTGTGAACAGTTTCTGTAGGACAAAACTGGGTTGGAGTCTAGGGCAAACAAGTTTAAAGGTCCTCTACCTTTTAAAGTTCCTTTCCCAGTATAATTTCGTTCCCTTGAGTGTAGGAGGGCCTTGTGACTTACTTCTTACCAGTGAAGTATGGCAAAATGGGCTGGGAACATGGTTCATTGGTAGAGCTCTTAAATATTATGTTTGAGGCCTTAGGGTCAATTCCAAACTCTGGAAAAAATATGCCAGATATTACTTTTGTGGTTATATTACATAAGACAACATTTTGCTAGAAAGCTCACTTTCTCCCCTTGCTCGCTCTGAAGGAGCCAACTACCTTGAGTCCTACAGTTCAAAACAGCCAACATCTACACAAACAGGAAAACAGTCTGTTGCCTAGTCAAGCCTCTAGATGAGAACCTAGCCCTGGTCAACATATGATTGTGGCTTTACAAAACTCTAAACAAAGACTCAGCTAATCCATGCCTGGATTTCTCATCAAAGAAGTTACAAGATAATAAATACGTGCAGTTTGAAGTTGCTGAATCTGTGATAATTTGTTATTCAGCATTGAAAACTAATACATAATGCTAGCTCCATCACTCTCTTAATGTGTGTCTCTGTAAAAGAAGAAATGATGGCATACCATTCCCTGTCCTTCCTCTTACAAGAGGACTTTAAAATCCAGCAGTTTTGAGGGTTATCTGTGAATAATAAAGCATTAAGCCAATGTGAGGAATGATTGTTACCTTTTTTCCTGGACTCCTCTGCTAAAGCAATTGACCTTGAACAAAAGAGGAAATAGGAAACAACCAACCAAAACTTCAGTGGTTATAAAACTGACACTGTTTCTCCAACCCATGTTGGAAAATACCATTTTATTAAAAAAAAAACAAACCTGAAGGCAGGATGAAACATCCCAACCTCTTTGAAAACCATTTTAGCCAGCTCTTTTGTCCTCAAACTACCTAGTAGCCTGGTGCAATGCCCCATCCCTTTCTCTACACCAACCTCTCCCCCAGATCTGTACCTTACAAAAGTTAGTTTCAAGTCATTGTCCAATAGCCTTGTTCCTCCTGGGTTACTGCCTGACCCCGTGGAGGTTACCTGGGGAAATGGTAAACTACAGTTGTTGCCAGGTAGAGCAAAAGGCTGCAGAAAATTGAGAGAGGGTTGAGTTGACTTCAAAATGGAAAAGCATTTTTATATGACCACTCACAGCTGTTTAGTCTTGTGAACCTGATCTGGAGAGAAAATATTTGGTGTGTGCTAGGAGCACAAGACCATGTAATACAGGTGGAACATCCATCCTGCTCTTCTTTCAAAGTAGCAGAGATGTAGGTGTTGCTCAATCACCTCTATCCAAGATCATTCTGCTACATATCTTGGCACAGTGCAAGACACTCATGGCCTTGCATACTCTGGCCCCTGCCTACCTCATCCTCTATCCGTCTCCTCTGGCTCTTCTTCAAATATTGACTTGGGCACTTTTCTTCACCACTGGCACTGTTATAGAAGAGGAAAGCCTATTATAATAGCATCTAATACTTATGACCAGCTAAGCACCCTTCTAAACTCATGGCATATATTAATTCATTCAGTCCTCATTTCCATTTTATGAATGAGAATATCAAGGTCTGAGGGCCTACAATCACTATGTAGTGGTGTTGTGATGTGAACCTAGACACACTGAGCATGAAAGCCATAATCTTAATCATCATTTTACCCATTATTTTGTTCCTTTATTTTTCTCTCCCTCTAGACTTCAACCCCTTTATGAACAACAATTTTATGCACAATGTTTGCATACTATAGTATGGTTGGCACATAGTGGTGCTTAATAAGTGTTGATTGGATGAGTGAATAAAGGAATATGTAATGAAAAGATCCCAGAACTTGGGTCAAAAAGCATAGCATCCAGACTAATATCTATCATGTAACAATTTTTGTGACTGAGTGAGTGAGATAAACCTTCAACCTTTTATATCAAACTAAAATAGTAGTTACATATATAGGCTCTGAAGCCAGTTTGCCTATGTTCAAAATAAGGCACTACCACCTACTGGTTGTGTGACCTTGAATTGGTCTCTTATCTTACTGGGGCCTTGGCTTCCTAAGTTTTAATTAAGATAATTGAATCCCAGCCATTTGGGAGGAGGAGGCAGGAGGACCACAAAACTGGGTGACTTAGCAGGACTTTCTTAAAACAAAATTTTAAATGGCTTGGAATGTAACTCATTGGTAGCCTGCTTGCCTAACATGTGTGAACATCTTGGTTCAATCCTCAATACTGCAAAACATTTAGAATAATTGTTAAGAATTAGGTCAGAGGCTTTGTATTATTCATTTTGCTATCGCTGTGACAAAATATCCAATACACCTAACACAGAGGAGAAAAGGTTTATTTTGGCTCATGATTTCAGTGGATTTTGTTCATGGATGTCTGACTCCAAGGAAGAAATAGCATGGGGTAAAGGCATAGAGGGAAAGAGCTGCTCACTGCATGGCAGCCAGCATGCAGATAGAGACAAAGGACGAAGTGAGGACAAGAACATTCCATTCTGGGTCACATCGCAGTGTTCCAGCCCTTCTCACTAGGCACCACCTCCTAACAGCATATTCAGCTATGAACACATCAGTGGATGAATCCACTGATTCATCACTTACTCATTCATGATCCAATCACTTTCCCAAAGCCTGTCCCCTGAATATGTGAGACTTTGGGAGAACATTTTAGATCTAAACAATAATATTCTGCCCCTGGCCTCCAAAATAATAATGTCTATATCATTTTGCAAAATGCATTCAGTCAGTCTCTAAGTCCTCAAAATCTTAACATTTCAAAGGATTGCTGAAAAGTCCAAGACTAAAGTTTCCTCTGAGACATAAGACAAACTCTTAGCTATAAACCCCTGTAAAAATAAAAAAGGAAGTTAAATACTTCCAAAATACAATTGCACAGGGTAAACATTTCCATTCTAAAAGGAATGAATTGGAAAATAGAAAGAAACTGGACCAAACCAAGACCAAAGATCAGCAGGGCAAACATTAAATCTTCTAAATCCATGTCCATCACGCAAGACATGTTGTAGTGAGATGTGTGCTCCAAAGGGCTTCGACAGCACCACCCCTGTGGCCTTGCTGGTTGCAGCTCACAGAACCTCTCTCTTGGGCTGACTCTGTGCAATTCCTGTGGTTTTCTTTGATAGATGCTTCACATTTCTGGCATCTCCAACTTCCTGGGGTCTTCACTGCATCTCTAGCTTCACTGTCATGCATTACTTTATCAGGAGCTCTTGGCAGCAGCTGTGACCCTCTCACACATTTTTTTCTGGCCTCCCAAGCCTTTTTCTGAAATCTGGGTGGAAGCCTCCATGCCTGTATAATTCTTGTTTTCTACATGACTGAAAAGCCTGCAACCCAATAAATGAGGCCAAGGACTACTGCCAGCTAGGGGAGTAACGAGGTCCCCATGGAGCATGGCTGTACAGGCCTCTAAATGTCTGCATTGCTGAACTTGGGGAAACACTTCCCTAGGTGGCCCTGAATGAGCTTGCTTCTGAAAGTCAAATCCTTTAAAAGAGTTTACCTTTTTACACTCTTGGACCTATGATGGGTCAGATCTGGCCATTTACTGAGATGTCTTCAGGGCATCTTTCCTATTGTCGTAATGTAATGCAGTTGACTTCTTTTTAATAGCATTGTTCTTTTCAGTAACTGCACTTCTCTTGGCTCCATCTTTGTAGGCCCTTCCTTTCTGGAGAAGATGCAAAATTTTTACATTATTTTGCTCTGCTTTTTGCTTCAAATTTTTATTGTAAATCTGGCTGAAAGAAGCAAGCAGTACTTATGCCATAGCCTGAACATTTTCTCCACCACATTAATTAGACACATTTAAATTCAGCCTTACACAAAGTTTTAGAACATGGGCAAATGTAAACAAGTTATTAGCAAGAATGTAACATTCATGACCTCCAGTTCAATTTCACATAGAGCCACTGTTCCCATCTAAAATTCCAGGACCCTAGTCTTTACTGTCTGCATTCCTATCAGCATTCTGATCTTCTGAGCTAACACTATAACTGTCCATTAAGCTCTGCTTGCAGCCTTATAGGCTTTCTCCAGTCCAATTTTCCAAATGCTTCCAAACTGTGCCCATAAACCAGTTCCAAAGTCTTCTGAACTACCTGGTCAGGTAGTTATAGCAACAATCCCACTTCTGATACCAATTTTTTGTATTAGTCACTTTCTTATCACTGGGACAAAATACTCAACACCAACAACTTAAAGGATGAGAGGACTGGCTCATGGTTTCAGAGGGTTTAGTCCATGATGGCTGGCTCTAAGGCAGAAATAGCACAGTGGAAGGTTGTGCTGAAGGGAAGTTCCTCAATCTTGTTCTGTAATGCCCTCAGTAATTATTATAGGGACACAGATCCCCGTGGATGATCCAGTGGGTTTTCTGGGTGAGACCTCAGTGCAGTTTGGAAAGTCTAGTATACCTCAGACTGAATGTGAATACAGTGCTATATATCATATTTAATTTTAATGTGATTACTACAAAAAATATACTACTAGAGCCTGTAGAACCTAGCCCAGCTCTGAGTTACTTCATGTTGTATAAGACAGTAATTTTTAGTCTGGCATTATAAAGAGGTTGAGAATGTAGTTCATTTGGAAGGCTCTGGGTTCAACTTCCAGTACCATAAAAAAACAATAATTTTCAGGCTGTCCCTTGCCCTAAGTAACTCCTTTTTATCTTTTTGTGGGGGACATTTGTGTATTTTAATTTTGTGGGGTTTTTTTTTTTTATTTCTTCTTGTTTTGCGACTTTTTGGTTTTGTTATATTTTGAGAGGTTTTGCCTTTTTGATTTTTTTTGGGGGGGGAGTGGTTTGTTTTTGATGTTTTATTTTGGTTTTTTGTGTGGTACTGGGGAACAAGCTCAGGCACACTCTACCTCTAAGCTACACATCCAAGCCTTTTTTGAGACAGGTTCTTACTAAGATATCCAGGCTGGCCTCACATTTGTGATCCTACTGCCTCGGCCTCCTGAGTACCTGGGATTATAGGTATGAGCCACCATGCTTGGCTGAGTGACTAAATTTTACAAAGCAGTACCTATCATGGTCCATTTTATTTTTTTAATTAATTAATTAATTAATTAACTTTTTTTTGGTACCAGGGATTGAACTTTGGACCTTGCCCTTGCTTTCAAAGCAGGTGGTGGAACCACTGAGCTAAATCCCCGACCCTCAGGGTCCATTTTAAGTGCAACTGCTAAGGCAGAATGACTTGGTAACTTGTCTATGCAAATAGATAACCACAAGATGTTGGACACACTAAAGAGTGAAAACAACAACACCTAGCTGCACAGCAAAATCATAAGGCACAATCTGATAAATAAATTAATCATGGTACTAAATATTGCTACCTTTAAACATATCAAATCAAATTAAGGGAATATAAGTTATCAAACCCACATCAGAGAAAACCAGGCCCATGAGTTTATCAGACACACCAGGCCGACAAATGATGTAACCTCCTCACCTAGATCATACAAAAAAATTAAGCACCTAACACTGTGGTGCAGAGGCACATACATTGCCATGTCATCTCATAAGAACACCTTATGAATGTATCATGCAGTCATCAATGAATTCCAGCATTCTAGTCTATGTGATTCAACTCAGATCCATCTCCCTGTTTCACATGGCCTGCTACAGCTGCTTGCCCCCCAGACTTGGACTTTGAAAAGTTCTGCACTTACATCCAACAAGTTCTGCCTCATGTAATACCAAGGCCATTGTTAACCTTTTCTCAGCCCTCCTGGAAACTTCATATCATTTTGTGAGATGTGAGGTATGACTTGAATGTTACAACTATTCGATATTGAGATAAAAGTAATGGATTGCCCAGTTCATGGATATCAAGTGAAATCTAGAATACTCAGTGACCCAAGAATGACAAAATGGGCCTATCTTGTGAATTATTGTTATTCAATGAATTCTAACGCTGTGGGAAGACAAAAGTATCTGTTCTTTGTGAATGGAATAGCTCACTCACAACACAGAGCTATGCGGCTAAGTTCATCAACTGCATTATTTTCCTAGATTTCCTGAGAATCTAGTTGGGGGCTAGCCTCAGAAAAAGAGGATATAATACATACAAAGAGGATGACACTTAGTTTTTTCTATCTAGCTGGGAACATGAGCTAAACTCTTGGGCTCCAATGCAAAGTATACTAAAAGGCATATGAGTAGGCTCTCAGACCCCTTGAAGGTGAACACGGACTGAATTGCTGGACCTTGAAGGATAGTAAGATTTGTGAAGATGGATAGGGGAAAAGGAAGGTATGAAAGGGTAGAGGATAGTCTAGGCAAGAGAATAGAAAACATAAAAGCTTAGAGGCTACAATATGTACACTCTATTGCAGATAGATGACCTTCATGCAATATAACACATGACCCATATTCAAGAAATACTTGCTCTTTGATCAAAAAAGATTTGTCTAGATATACAAATACTCTCTATTGATAAGAGAGTATTCTTGACCAGGAAACAGAGACATAATTCATTCATCTGGGTGTACCACAAATTGACTATATGACTCCGGACAAATCATTACTCCCTGTGGTTTTTGCTTTCTTATCTGCTGTAAAGGGAGATACAGAGTAGATGTGAAACAGTTCTTTCATTTTCAAAAGCCCATTTCATCTTTAACTATCTATAGAAGTACTTCTCATACCCTAGCATTTCAGAAATATGTGGAGAAGATTGTCAAAATGCAGAGCCCCACATATTTGACTCTAGGATCTAGGATGGAGCTTAGGGAAGTAGCAAGAAATACAAATGGATCCTGCTTCATGTGACTCACATATAAGGCTGTGAGACACAATGTCCTATAGGTTTTATTCAAGCAGATATCACAGTACCTTCCTAGGGATGTGGGGTGCTATTAAAAGAATTTTAAACATCTCCTTGTACATCATTAAGCCAATTCTGAATCAGCTGTGTGATGATTCAACTTAAAGCACACTTCTGGGTGTGTCAGAGCGGGTTCATGGAGGTGTGACTTGGGGGTCTATATCTGGTCTCTTGCCCCTTCCACTCTTGAACTCTTCCCCTGCTCTGTTTCCTGGTCACAATGACCATCTTTGCTTCACTGTGCCCTTCCACAGTGATGTTTCTGCCTTGGATCCAGCCAACTGTGTACTGAATTCCATGAAAACATGAGTCAAATTAAACCCTTCTCTTTTAAATTGTTGATGTCAAGTATTGTGTTCCAGTGATGTCAAAGCTTACTAATACACAAAGTTGTACCATAATTAGGGTTGTTGCTATAATGCTACATAACCATGTGGTTGAGAAGTCTTTGGAACTGATTTGTGGTGGAAAACATTTTTAAAGTTTTGGAGATATAGGCTAGAGAAAACCTAGAATGGTATAAGCAGAGCTTGGTGGGAGATTCTGGTTAGAGCTCAGAAGACTAGAAGGATAATGGGAATGTAGACAGTAAAAGCCAGGCTTATGAGGTATCAGATGATGACTCTATTGGGAAATAGACTACAGAACCACTGCTCACATCATCTGCTCCCCTTCTGTTATCAGACTTTTCCCAACAAGAGGCTTTTCTTGCTATGTTCCTTTTCTTCATCTCTGTCTTTTTCTCTCTCTACTTGCACTGGCTCCCCATGCTTTCAGACATACAAGTCAGGTACCTAAATGTCATTATTCTAGATCAAGGCTGAGCAAACCATTTTTCCATAAAGAGTCAGACAGTAAATATTCTAGGCTTTGAGAACCACATACAGTCTCCATTAACTACACACAAAATAGACATAAGCAACACATAAATGAACCAGTGAGACTGTGTGTCAGGAAATTTTTTTTTTAACAAACATGAGCAATAGGTAAGTTTGGCCTGAACAATTTAGTTTGAAAAGGATTATTGAAAATAGTAAGTTTTTCTCAAAACTTATCTTCTTAGGGGATGGGGGGGATTCATTCTCTTATCCAGTTCATAAAAAAAATCTCATATCTCTTCAATTCATGATACCTGCATTACCTTCTCCCTGGGCCAAGCCACTGTCATCTCTTGCCTGAAACATTCATTGTAGGAGCCTGCCAATTGTTTTCTTTGATTCTACTCTTGTACTACTACAGTCCATTCATCGCAGAGAATCCAGAGTGTTCCTTTCATTTGATCTTAGCCAAAAGGCCAAGAAGCGATCAGGATGTTCCTTTCAAAGTTCACATCTGATTTTACTAGCCTCTTGCTTATATTTCTTTGGTTTAGCTTTTGATTATTATTGTTGCAGGGGGAGAGTATTGCTATGTTGCATAGGCTATTCTTGAATTCATGAGCTCAAGCAGTCTTCCTGCTTCAGCTCCTAGGATCTGGGAATACAAACACATGACACTGCACCCAACTATTACCTTTTTGTTTAAAATCATTGAATGGTTTCTCAACCAAATCTTTAATATGCTTTATAAAATGCTATGTAGTATGAGATCCTGGCTATATTTTCAGACTTTTTTCTTGCCATTCTCTGTCAATGACTATGGATTCACCACAATGGCTTTCCTTTAGTTCTACACTCATGTCAATTTATTTTTTTTCATGGTGCCTTTGCATAAACTGTCTCCTGTACTCAAAATCTTCCCCTTTCCTGTCCTTCCTTTTCATTAATCTATCCTAAACATGTATTCATAAAAATTTTTTAAGAATACTAAGAATTTCAAAAAAAGATATGGCTCATGCATGGTGATATTGTTGGAACCTTTGTGGCATCATTGTCATCTGTGTGGTCTGTCTCCCTTGCCTACTGCTCCCAACAAAGCTATTATGTCACTCACCACTGGATCCACAGCTCTTACACTAGTGAACTTTAACTGAGGAGAATCAAAGTCTGAGTGAACCTAGACCACTTATGGCTGGACATAGCTCTTATTTTCATGCCAACCTACAGAGTCAGGATTAATGGTCTTAAAAGCCATATAAAATGCCATAGATCTAAATTCAAAGACTAAAGGAAATCCATGTGGATCTCAAAGACATTTTTTTTCCTCAGGCAGTCACTGCTCCTGAAGACACATGGATAATTTTTCTTTGTAAATGTGTAGGGTGATGATAAGCAAGGTGATTTATTGAGAGACTCCATTTGCCTGGCAGGCACACTATTTTGAATCAGATTATATATTTTTATGGGAACTTTGGTAGTAACTAGTAGTGGAGGTTATGAGGAGTTAAAATCTCCACCTCTCCCCTAATACCAACCTAGGTGTCACTCTCCTATCCATTCCTAAACTTTCTTGAGCAACAATAACTAGTCATCTATAAAAATGAACTTGAAGGAGTAAAGAACAAGCTCTATGAGTCAGCAAAATTCTCAAGCCTCACTGTCCAGGAACAGTTTTCTCCTCTATAAGAGTTAGAGACAAAAAGTCTAAACAAGAGTCACCAGACTTGAAAACATGCACACCCACCCCCTGCACTCACGTGGTCCCCTAAAAGTCCACACACCACATCCCCCATGTACATGCTGTGAACCAAGACATAGCATGATTCTATTATAAAACAACAACAGCAAAACATTTATTTCCAAAAAAGGGAGAAAGTCACAAGACAAGTCTTATAATAATTAACCAAGTCCATGGAAAACTCATTAAAAATACCCCCCATGGAGTTTAGAATAAAACATCAACTTGGTGAGCATTTAGTTACAGTTTATAGCTACTTCTTTTGCCCTTGACACACTGCTATGATATTTTAGCCTTCTCTGCCAATCTTGCTCAGCACGAGTGGTTCAAAGATAAAAGTCCAAGTATGTAAATGGAATTTCCCTATTTGCAAACTTGATGAGTGGGCTCTTCTGAGCCCATTGGACAAGTGTGTTGGTTTTTATTAGTTGTTACCCTGGCAAAGGGAGTAGGAACTACACAAGTTAGGAAAACAGACCCTATATCAAGTGTCCAGTTAGGAGAGCAAAAAACCAAATAAGACAAAGCTAGATAACCCAGAGTTTAGCAAGTGTAGAAACCTGCCTACTACCCCTAAGGCTGCAAGGAAACAGGGAGGATGTACTGTTACTATGCCTCAAGTGACAAGTTCATTGTAGAGGTTGCCAGGTAGAAGCAGGAGCAATGGAGGGAAGGCTTATTAGGAGAAGCAGAAATGGAGGAGGAAATCCAGCCACAGTCAGGGGTGTCACTTGAATTAGAGGACACTCTGCCAGATATCTTTTTTCTTGCTCAACCAAAGTCCATTCCTACTTCCGATTCCTACACCATGATCCTCCTCTCTAGGGAATTGTCCTTCTTCCACCAGGTACAGTCTTGATGGGACTGTCATACTGTCAATTACATTGTTTTGGCCAACCCTAGCTAGGGTATGGTGGGCATGTAATGCAAGGTATGCCAAACACGGCCTCTCTCAGGAATTTGAATCTTCAGCACAAGAACAAAAAATATTTGGAACTGTTTCAAGCATATGGTGAAACCCTGAAAATACTATTCATTCATTGCTACCTACCTAGTTCTTCACATGTACTGTATTCATATTTTATTCCCCCCAAATACTCTATTAATACTTCCATTAAATTTTTAAGTTTGCTCATGTTTTTTTAAGTCTAACAATTTTTATCTTCAGCGCTTTCCATCAGCCCACATACCAAATCTTGTTTCTAATCCCCAGAACCCCTTTCCATGCCTCCTTGGCCTTAAGAATGTCCACTCATTCTTTTTTTTTTTTTTGGTGCCAGGGATTGAACTCGGAACCTTGTGCTTTCGAGGCAGGGGGTGGAATCACTGAGCTAAATCCCTAGCCCCTACTCATTCTTAAGTAACCAGACTAAATGTTACTTCTTCTATGATATCTTTCTCAAGACTAACCCCCTCCAAGAAAGTTTAGTAGTTTCTCTCCTCTGGCTTCCCCTGACACTGTACATATATTTATTTCAGCACTTATCATAATATTTTATTACTGTATGTTTACTTGTCTGCCTCCCTTCTAAACTGTGAGGTTGCTGAGGGCAAATCCATGTCTCCTTTCCTCTCAACAACATCAGTACCTAGCTGCTTGATATGTGATAAATGCCTGATGAAAAATATTTATATAAATTCATGAATGGATAATGTTGCCAGTATATCTACATTTGATTTATAGGAGAAACCAGAGTTATTTCCTTCTTTGCATTTAAAAGCATTTTGGAATTCAAGGCCTTAAGGGCTTAAGCAGAAATGAATTCAATATATGCCCTCAATAAGCAGAGATATAAAGAGATGATTGTATACAGAGAGAAGAAAGAAACTAGAGAGAAGTAAGGAAGGGAGGACACAGAATTTGAAGAGAGAAGTGAGGGATAACAGGAGTAATAGTACAAAGCTCTTCAAGGAAATGCCATATGGGACACAGAGCTATGGAGACAGTCTTAGTGTTCCACTTGAAATAGATTCTGTAGAGAGTCCCTGGGACCAGTACCACCAAGACTGTACCCAGTGAGAGAAAGGTGATTCCCTAGAAAGGAGGTGATTCCACAGATACACTGGTAAACATTTAACAACCAGCTCTCTAAATGCAAGGGAAATACCTGAATTTATAGTTTGTCACTTTCCTTGTTATAAAGAGCTCCACCATGGCCAATTTCAAGCTCCAATGTGAGATCCCTGAAAGCACAGTTGAGAAATGTTCTGTAGTACAGTATATTATTACATAGGATTTCCACTACATAGAGAAAACAGATATAAATAATTTCAAAATCATAGGTAATAGTCAATATAGTTAAATAGCAAATGATGAGCATTTGTTACCTTTATTTAATTATGTTTATGTGTTTTAATTTTGAATGACGGACATGTTTAACAGCTTCCTTGCAAACTTCTTGAATATTTAACTACCATCTCTCAAAAGCAGGCATTAATGAATAGAATACCTCTGTAGGCTTCCCAGGGACTCTGTGTCAGCCCAAATAGGCAGAGGTATACCAAAGTGAGATAAGGATTGCTGGTCAATTGTAGTGTAATATGATCCACAGAGGATCAAGGCCTGCTAGGTGATTTCCAGTTTCCCAGGGAGAAACTAAGATTGGTAGCTTTAAATGCTAGATAGCACTAAAAAAGAATGCCTTTTATTCATTGTATAATCTTCCTTATTGATGAAAATTAGATTTATAATTGAGATTGATCTGGTGAGCAAAATAACTTACTGTTGAAAGTATTCATTGAATATTTATATAGCAATGGTTTTTTGTATTAAATTCTTTTATTGGTACATTGTAGGTATACAACACAATTACATTTCTCTTTGGGAATTATACCTTTATATAATGCATCTTGGTTCTTATTTTTTCCCCATTCCTAGCCCTCCCTTCACACTCTCCACCCTTCCCTATTTACAAAGACTTTATTTCCATTTTTTCCATTTCTCATCATTTTTTCCTTTCCCTTCTTTCCTTTCCCCTGCCCCTCCCACTACCCCTACCCCTTTGGACCTTTTCTCCCTATTTTACATTATTGATTATTCATTCTAATAATTGGTACATTTTAGGTATACAATATAATGACATTCATCATTGGAAATTTGCACCTTTACATAGTCTCTCTTGGTTCTTATTTTTCACCCTTGTCCAGCCCTCCCTTCAACCCCTCCAGTCCTTCCTATTTACAAAGATTTTGTTCCTATTTTTCCATTTCCTCATATTAATCCCATTCCCTTCTATCCTTTCCCCTAGCCCTCCCACTTCCTTCCCCTTTGCCCCTTTTCTTCCTATTTCACATTACCTATTATACATTTAGTCCTTATTTACACTTTCAGTTTCTCACACCAGAGAAACTATTCGGTATTTATACATGTGTATCCTATTTATTTCACTTAAGAGTATCGCCTCAATGTGCATCCACTTAGCTATAAATGTCTCTAATTTCTCATTTTTTATGGCTGAGTAGTACTCCATTTTATTTTAAAAACCACATTTTCTTTATCCAGTCTCCAGTTGATGGGCATTTAGTAGCTATCCTCTTGGCAGATCAAGTAGATTTCAAACCAACACTGATTAAGAGAGACAAGGAAGGACACTACATCCTTGTAAAGGGAAGAATCCAAGAGGAAGACATGACAATCATAAATATCTATGCACCAAACACTAGTGCACCCAACTATATAAAACAAACACTAACGGACATGAAAAGTCATATATGCACTAATACAATTGTAGTGGGGGACCTCAACACCCCACTGTCACAAATAGATAGATCAACTAGACTAAAAATAAGCAATGAAATACTAGAACTCAATCGAACTCTTGAACAAATGAACTTAACAGATGTTTACAGAGTCTTCCACCCCACAAAATCAGAATACACATTCTTCTCAGCTGCACATGGGGCATTCTCAAAAATAGATCACATACTCACACATAGAACATGTTTAAGTAAGTGTAAAGGAATTGAAGTTATCCCCTGTATATTATCAGACCATAGTGTGATGAAATTGGAGATCCATAGCAAAAGAAACTCAAAAAATTTCACAAACAAATGGAAATTGAACAACACACTTCTGAATAACCAATGGGTCACAGAGGAAATTAAAGAAGAAATCAGACAGTTCCTTCAATTCAATGACAATGACAATACAATATATCACAATCTATGGGACACAATGAAAGCAGTCTTATGAGGGAAATTCATAGCAGTGAATACACATATTAGGAAAACAGAATGAGCCCAATTAAACAACCTGATGCTGCACCTCAAGCTTCTAAAAAAAGAAGAGCAGGACAACCCCAAAGCTCATACAAGGGAGGAAATTATAAAGATCAGAGGAGAAATCAATGCAATGGAGAGTAAGAGAATGATACAAAAAATCAATGAAGCCAAGAGTTGGTTCTTTGAAAGAATCGACAAAATTGACAAACCTTTAGCCAACCTTATCAGAAAAAGGAAAGAAAAGGCCCAAATCCATGCAATTAGGAATGAAAAGGGTGAAATTACAACAGACCCAGCAGAAATCCAGAGGATCATCAATACCTACTTCCACAACCTATACGCCAATAAGATGTACAACACAGAAGAAATGGACAGATTCCTAGATACATATGAATTACCAAAGTTGAACGAAGAAGACCTAAAAATTCTGAACAACCCAATATCAACCAATGAAATTGAAAATGTAATTAAAAACTTATCACCTAAGAAAAGCCCGGTCCCTGATGGCTTCACTGCTGAATTCTATAAGACATTTAGAGAGGAACTGCTGCCACTACTGTTTAAACTCTTCAATGAAATTGAAAGGGAAGCCATACTCCCAAATTCATTTCTGGAAGCAAGCATCACCTTGATCCCCAAAGCAGAGAAAGACCCAACTGAAAAAGAGAACTATAGGCCAATCTCACTAATGAACATAGATGCAAAAATCCTTAATAAGATACTGGCAAATAGAATGCAGAACATCAAGAAGATCATACACCCTGATCAAGTGGGATTCATCCCAGGGATGCAGGGATGGTTCAATATATGAAAATCAATTATATAGCAATGTTGAGAGCTACATTCCATGAAATTCGTGCAATTAATAGTTTGGCCTTCTATCTACAGTGTTCAGTTAATAAATGCTCCTCTTTTACTCAAGTAAGGAAAATTGACACTGATTCAGATTTTACAAGTGCAAGATAGAGTTGGTACCAACTATAGTGTGCTAGGAAAATCCCACATTTGCAAACTAAAATTGTCAGTGAATTGTGTATATTAGAGGTTTCTCACATCAACACTATATTTTAGGTCTTCCTTATCTTGAGTTCCATCTTCCCCAGAACATTTTCAGTATGGAATAGAACAAGGAGGAAATACAACTCTCAAACCCTGGTATTATAATAGTCCCTTGTATATGGTTATCACATGATATATATCATATTAGCTAATCTTCAAAAAATCCAACAAGTAGGTATAATTATTTTCCCAGTTTGCAAACAATGAAATTGCAAATCAGGAAGACAATGAACCTTGCCCAAGGTCAGACAACTTATGAGAGCAGAGTCAGGATTTGAGGCCAGATGTATTTGAATCTTAAGTCACAGGCTCTTCCACTACTCCATGAGGCCTTAGTAGTTATCTCTTCATTTGGGGAGGCTAGGTTAGGAGAGACAGTGCTCTGTGTGCGGCGCAAAGGAGGATTAGTAAGGGATGTGCTTTTTGGAAAGTCACTTGCAAATTCTAAACTCAGGCTCCTAAGATTGAAAAGCACAATTCATGGCCCCACCTTCTTATATCAAATATATGACATCTTAAGAGAACTTTGAACAAATATTTTCTTTTAAAAGCTGACACTTTAGGGAGACTTTGGGAGTTTTTTGTTTTGTTACAGTTTTTTGTTTGCTTTTTGAGAAAGGTCTTACTATGTTGCCCAAGCTGGCCTCAAATTCCTGGGCTCAAGTGATCCTTCTGTCTCTGCTGGGACTACAGGCACACATTACTTCACCTGGCTGGGGCAACTTGTAAAGCAATTCATTGGATAAAATTAGACAACTTTGTTTCCTTTTTCTTATTCTTAAAATTCCTTTTCCTACCTGGGCATGGTGGCTCAAGCCTGTAATCCCAGCCCTTGGGAAGCTGAGGCAGGAGGATTGCCATGAGTTTGAGGCCAGCCTGGGCAACATAGTGAGTTCAGGGCCAGACTGGACTGCATGGCAATACCCTGTCTCAAAAAACCACACCAAAAAACAAAAATCCTTTTCCTTTCCATACTGTGCAAAGGAAAGTATTTTGTGGCAGGTTAGCCCACATTCCTTTTTCAACATCAAAATCTCTTCATCCTTTATCTCAGGAATCTATAACTCACCTTTCTATTTGGTCCTTCCCTCTCTTAGCCTGAATGAGCACCATTAGGCAGAGGTAGGAGGGAGGGGAAAGACTAGTTGTGAGTCTCTCTCCTGTAACACTTCTCCCTTCTTCTTCTGGATGAGCAAAAGACAAAATAACCCAGTACTAGATTTACTTTAGTCATGAAAACTTTTATGACTGTTTTGCCTGAACAGTTTTTCTTGTGTGTGCTTTTCCTGTCCTTCCCTATTGGAGTTCACTCTGCATTCCATCCTTCCACAAGAGTCTCTCAAGCAGGGAGTTGCTTATATACATTGCTGAGGTCATTACTGAATTTCTTAGCTAGTTCTCCCTGAAAACCCCTTAACAACTGACATATTTACAAACTGCTCCATATCACTGAAATAAATGTATTCCATATAAACTAAATAATTTGAATAAAATTTCATCTAAAAGTTCAACCAGTTTTATTACACAACCCTCTCCTCTCTTCCTTTTTTATCAGTGTTCCCAGAATCTCTCCTTTACAGTTGCTTGGTGTCCTTTCCTTCTGCATACCTGTCAGGCATCCAGGATCCTCCTACCTGCATCCTACAAGAAATAAAACTAGCTGGAGATGTATAGAACAGTGATCAGTGGTTCTCGATCCTGTTCATTTGATGGAATTATCTCTGGACTATTTTTTCATTCTTTCTTTTTCTTTGATTGGCCCATGGTGTGCTCTGGAGGATCAAACCCAGGGTTTTGTACATGCTAGGTAAATGCTCTACCACTGGGCTACATTCCAGCCTTCATCTGTGGACTTTAATAACTGAAATGTCTAGGGTGGATTTTGGACATTAATATTTTTTCAAACTTTCCCAGATGATGACACCAATCCTACTCTGTAGGCCTTTTCCCCTCATTCCCCTTTATTCTTTATTAAAATTTATTCAAATCTAGCCAGGCACAGAGGCACACACCTATAATCCCTACACTACAGGAGGCTGAGGCAGGAAGATCTCAAGTTTGAATAGCGAATCCCAGTCTCAAAATAAAATATAAAAAGTGATGATGATATATCTCAGTGTGAAGGTCCAGGGTTCAATCACTAGTATAAATAAATAAATAAATAAAATTTTAAACATAAAAAGGCTGGGAATGTAGCTCAGTGCAATGTCTTGGCTTCAATTACAGTACAACAAAAACATGTTTCTCACATGGTGGCGCATGCCTGTAATCAAAGCACTATGGGAGGCTGAGGCAAGTGGATTCCAAGTTTGAGCCCAGCCTGAGTAAGACCCTATCTCAAAATAAAAATAGGGTAGGGATGTAGTTCACCAAAGGTCCTGGATTTAATCCCCAGTATAATAAAAAATAGTCCAAATTATGTATGCCAAATCCATCAGATACTTGCTGGCATTCCCCAAAACTCAAATCTGTGAGTTATATTTTCTCTTTTGATAAAAATAAAGGTAAGAATAGAAATCAAAGAAATATCAAACCTTACTTGTAACATTCATCAGTTCCTTGGATAGACATAGGTATCATGGTGAAATATTGTAAATTATTATCACTACATTAAAATGATTATTATACTATTTAATTTTCCAAAGTCAGTTTCTCTGTTTTTAGTTAAAGCTTACAATAGATATTGTGTGTGTGTGTATATATGTTATGTGTATGTTGAACATATCAAAAGCATGTAAAATATTAACATGTGTGATATGAATTGGGGGCAGAGAAATTCTTCTAATTCAAATATGTGCCTCCATTCCTGAATTACTGCCATAAGAACTTTTTTAAAGACAAAATTATAATGAAAATGAAAACTCCATTGAAGGCTAGTATTGTGCTTCTCTTAGTTATCAATGCCTGAGTGCAGATTAATTGTTTAGATTTTCCCAAGTAATTGATAGATGAGATGCTTTGTTTGTTTGTTTTGCAGTACTGGGATTGAGCCCAAGGCCTTCGTACTGAACTATATCCCGCCCCCCAGCCTTTTTTGTGTGTGTGTGGAGACAAGTCTGCCTAAGTCGCTAAATGGCCCAGGTTGGGGGCCATATTTCAGCCTCCCTCCCAGTGCTGGGATTACCAATGGGGGACACTATGCTTGGCTTAGTTTGGGATATTTGTACTCAACTAGAACATTAACCTACAAGTTGTGGAATGATTTCTCACTACTTCAACACTTCACTGGACATGAAGATGATAATCATTTCACACTTAAAAGATGAGATGTTTAAATGTTTCAACTTGGAAGATAGTAGCAATATATATAACCTTTTCTTCAGATGTATTCAGCTCTGAATGGTATTTTTTATGTTTCATCACTGCATGAAGATGAGGTTTAAAATATGCCATTTTGTTTCCTCTGACAAGGGAAGAAAATCACCAACCCCAGCTCTTGGTGACTGAATCATTTGTACAAAGTTTAAGTCACCAGAAGAAATACCAATATCATAAAATGGTAATATTAAAGCCTTGAAATGATAAACTCAGACTGTTCAAAACACAGAATCTATTGCCCAAATAGACCTCTCAAAGATTCCAAATGAAATCATACAGATGGACATTTCTGGTATCACTCTCATAAAAAATGCTTTATGTTTCACTGTCAATAATCTTGAGAGAATATCTTCCCTTGATAATCCTCAGAAATCAGCATGGAAAGAGATTTGTTCTCCATTGCCCATTTCTTTTTTCCATTAAGTTTATTGGTACATTTTAGGTATACAATACAGTTACATTCATCATTGGGATCTTGTACCTTTACATGATGTATCTTCGTTCTTAATTTTTCCTCATTCCCCTGCCCTCCCTTCACCCCCTCCACCCTTCCCTATTTACAAAGACTTTGTTTCCATGTTTTTCCTTTGCTCATATTTTTTCTTTTCCCGTCTTTCCTTTCCCCTCCCCCTCCCACTTCCCCTACTCCTTTAGATGTTTTCTTCCCATTTCACAGTATTAATTATACATTTTGATTCTTATTTACACTTTTAGTTTTTCACACCAGAGAAACTATTCGGTACTTACACGTGTGTGTCCTATTTATTTCACTTAAGAGTATGGCCTCAATGTTCATCCACTTAGCTATAAATGTCTCTAGTTTCTCATTCTTTATGGCTGAGTAGTACTCCATTTTATAAAAAAAAACACATCTTCTTTATCCAATTGCCAGTTGATGGGCACTTGGGCTGTTTCCAAGATTCTGCTATTACAAACTGCCGCTATAAACATGGGTGCACATATGTCACTGTGGTATGATTCTTTTAATTCTTTTGGAAAGATACTCAGTAGAGGAATAGCTGGGTCAAATGGGACTTCCAATCCTTGTTGTTTGAGATATCTCCATATTGATTTCCATAGTGGTTGCACCAGTCTGCACTCCCACCAACAATGGAGAAGGGTTCCTTTCTCTCCACACCCCTGCCAGCATTTGTTATTGGTTTATTTCATGATAGCAGCCAATCTTTCTGGGGTGAGGTGGAATCTCAGTGTTGTTTTTATCTGCATCTCTCGAATGATCATTCACTGCCCATTTCTTAACAACATGAAAAGATGAACACTCAATGGAAGATATGTTGTAATAATCCACTCTTGACTTTTCTTCAACACTGAATCAAAGCCATGAGTGATATTATTGACTATTAATCTTTCTTGAATGCAACTAAGCCTGAATTGACTTTCATGTACATCTTCTATTTATGTGGCTATATTGTCCTTCCTTGTTGCTGTTTTGTCAATGTTGATTTCAGCTCAATTTTTTTAGTATTTATCAAATATCACAAAATTGTCTTTAAGTAAGTAAATAGAATTGTCTTTTGAAGAATGGTTTTTAAGCAACAAACCAAAGAAAAGTTCAGTAGCACTTCTCTTGTATCTGTGTATTATGTATTCCAACTGAAAGTATGCCACAGCATGTTCTAATGTTGGAAGTTGTTCTTCCACTGTGTAATCCAAGTATATTATGCAACATATAATAGTGATAAAGGAACTATATAATGAACTATATAATATATAATGATTTTTCTTTTTTTGGTACCAGGGATTGAACTCGGGACCTTGTGCTTGCGAGGCTGGCGGCAGAACAACTGAGCTAAATCCCCAGCCCCATCCTCCTTTAAATATCTGCCATATTTAATACTAACAGGTAAAATTTACAAAATATTCTATCAAACACTAGTCTAAGAGCTTTACAGATAGAGTCTCATTCAACACAGGTGAGGTTGACACAATTATCATCACAATTTGATAGTAAATAACTTAAAACCCAGAAATTATTTAACTTTCCCACATCGCCTACTGATAAGTGCTTGAGCAATGTTGTGAATGGAGGCAGTTGGACCTGAGAGACACATGTCTAACCTTTATACCATGCTGATTTGGTGGACCAGGCCCCATTACTACTTTCAAGGGAAGGTGTTCTATAGGTACCTTTTCTATGCCAGGTAAATATCATGTAGATAACCTCATTTAGTCCTCTAACACCTATTTTAATGTAGGCATCATCTCCTTCATTTTGCAAACAGGAAATTGAAACCCCCAAATAAGCTGTTCAACAATCATTGGAAATGCAGCTCCAAGCCCAGTCTCATATGCCAAAGGCTATACTTTCTTCCCTCATATGTTTTTTTTCTTTTCAAAAATAATTTGCCTTTTTGTACATTTATTCTTTCCTATTTTTACATGAGCTTGATTATCTTCAACTTTGTAGGTTCATTATTTTCTTCCCTTGCTATCAAGTACAAAGCTTTAGGATGGGACTACAATTAGCTGACTATTTCTCACTTAGACAATAAAGACAATTTATGATCCAACATGGCAAGAATATGGAAGCAATTCAATCCAGAAGGTTGCTTTATTCTTAGTTTAATGACAGCATTAAAGATTCAAGTCTTGCCACTTTTCTGTTCTCCTGTTCTACTGCCCTAGATGTGTACCAATCTCTCTCCTTTGTTCAATAGTACATATCTCCTAAAATTGAAACAATGTTGAAATTGCCATGGCCTTGTATAAAGATAATACCTAGATTCATGAAGCATTCTATATTTTGTTGGGCTGTCCCTGATAATTTACTTGGGCTGTTCCTGACAAACTTATTAAAATTACCACCCATTTATGTTCTTTCTTCTTTTCCTTCCCTGTTTTATTTTCCCTCATATCATGTAACAGTATTAGGAATAATATATATTTTCTTTGTTTTATTTGTTATCTATCTCCCACACTGGAATAAATGCTCCATGAAAACCATGACTTTAGCCTGTATGTATTTCATTTTTATCCTCATTACCTACAAAATTGCCTGATACATAGGTTGTATTCAAAGAAATACATATAGAATAAATAACAATAAGATCACTGTTGTAGTACTAAATATCACACTGTCAAGCAACAACATTGTAAGCCACACAAAAGGAGGCACAGAACAAAAGGAGCTGTCTTCCTTTAAGGTTTGCAGCATTTATGAAAAATAGAATCTTTCTCATAGATTTCACAATAAACTTTCCCTGAGGTCTCATTCATAAGATCTGCTCATTTGACCACCAGTAGGCCTTTGCTAGGAGAATGGGAATGAGATTACCATGATTGGCTTAAAACAATAATAATTCAATTCTCATGGCTAAACAAACAACTCTGGGCTCAACCTTTAACATAAGGGGGGCATATGGAGCTGTCATGTGAGCAACCTACAATGTATGCCATAGTAACTGGACATATTCTTGAAAACATCCTCTAATCCATGAATTCCCCTTTCTCCCATGAATAGGACAATTCTTGTTTATCCGGCCAATTCCCATAAGATCTTTCTATCATTTTTTGTAGTACTGGAGATTGTACCTAGGGCTTTGCTAAGGCTAAGCAAGTAGTCTACCACTGCACTACATACCCTGCCCTTTTATTTTATTTTGAAACAGTCTCACTAAGTTGCCCAGACTGGCCTCAAACTTGTCGTTCTCCTGTCTCAGCCTTCAGAGTAGCATACCATATGTTTTATGGTATTGGTATATTTCATAGTACTATATTATATAAATATGGCATTTATTTATTTATTTATTTATGGTACCGGGGATTGAACTCGGGTCCTTGAGCTTGCAAGGCAGGCGGTGGAACCACTGAGCTAAATCCCCGGCCCTGGCATATTTTATACTATACTTGGGTGAGGTATGTTGGAATTACAGCCATGTGCCACAATGTCTGGGTCCTACCATTCTTAAAGTACAGCTTAACAAACCTAGTGCACACCAGATTTGGTCTCTAAATACTGTTTCCCCCTAAAAGAAGCTAGAGCTTGCTAGAGAAATGGCTGATTCCAGAATTGGACCATTATACTTGTGAGCCTAGAACATTTTGTTATGGCAGAAAGTAAGGAAGTTCTTAAAAAAATTATGAAAACATGCTACATGAACTCTAGAACCAGACTGAGGGTGATCCTCCCATTAAAATATTGTAAAATCTGAACACCAAATTAATTAAGGAACAGTCATAGATTACACACCATTGATAAAAATAGGTTACTAACAGACAAAGAAAGAGAGTGGATGGCTAATGTTGATAGTAGAACACCAAAGGCTGATAGTACATATGGAAGGAGTGTTAGAGTTGGAAAAAAAATCATCCTTTTGCACCCACCATGATAAAGATTGTTTCAGGCATAGACCAATGAATACTAAGTGTCTTAGTTACTTTCACCTCACTAAGACACAATAATCAACACCTATAACTTAAAGGAGGAAAAGTTTATTTTGTCTTACAGCTTGTAATGTTTTCAGTCCATAGGCAGGGCACTATGGAAGAGGAGTATGGCAAAGGAGAAATAGCTCATGGCATGGTGGTTAGAAGCAGAAAGATCAAGGGAGGAGGGAGAGAGATATTCCTTTCTAGGCCACGCCCCCAGTGACCCACCTTCTCCAACTCCCAACATCACATTTAGCTATAAACTCATTAGTGGACTCTTTAGTGATGAGTAACATGCCTCCATGACCCAATCACATCCCCAAAGCCCCATCTGTGAGCACATGAGGCTTCTGAGGGATATCTAGATATAAACTACAGTGGTACCTCAGTTCATGAACCCTTTTGCTTGCAAGCAATTTGGTTCAATAAAAGAAGTGTTTCGCAAAACTTTGTTTTTGTTTGCAAACTCTGCATTGACAAATACTACCATGGCCATCTTTCCCACACAAACACAAATGTGGCCATCTTTTCCAAAATCATAGAACAAATTAAGTTCATGAATCAAGGTACCACTGTATAACATTCTGCCCAAAAGACTCATGAAAATTCCTTTACATAAAATTCATTTAGTCCATCTCTGAGAGTTGCCAAAGTCCTAACAGTTTCAGCACTGCTGAAAATTCTGTGTCCAAAGTCTCCTCTGAAATTTAAAGCAAACTCTTACCTGTGAGCCCCTGTAAAAATCAAAAAAAAATCTAAACACTATTGACATACAAAGGCACAGGGTAAACATTCCCATTCTAAAAGAGAGAAATAGGAGGATAGTAAATAATAGGATCAAAGCAAGTCTGAAACCCAGCAGGGCAAACATTAAATCCCACAGTTCCATGTCCAGCACTCCTGGAAATCTGTGGCAAGATATGAACTCCAAACTGCTTGGGAGACCCTGCCCCTACAGCACTGCTAGTGACTATAGCTCTCATGGCCTCTCTCTTGGATGGGCTTTGCTCACTGCTTGCAGCTTTCCTCAGACACTCCACATTCCTGCCTTTTCCAACTTTCTAGAGTCTCCACTGAATTTTCAGCCTCATACTCACAGCTTCATGCACTGCCCTCTCAGGTGCACTCCCTGAAATCTGGGTGAAAGCCTTTCTGACCCCACAATTCTTGTACTCTGCTTGCACATAAAACCAGCACCATGTGGATGATGCCAAGGCCTGACACCAACTGGGCAGGAGCTGAGATCTTCTGCATCTTGCTAGTAGTTACAGAGGTCTCTAAGTGCCTGAGTGCTGAGTATAGTGAACTGAATCCTGGGGACTCAATTTCCATTCCCTAGGCTGCCATTATTTTAGATCATGGTGCCCTGGGGCTGTCTTCTCAAAGCAAAGTCTTTTATTTTTCTACCCTTGAATCTGGAAAGAGTGGGGTCTTTTGGATTCCTCTCATGTCCTCAAAGCATCTTTTGTATTGTCTAGATCCAAAGTATTTGGATTCTTTTTAAAAATAATCTTTTTAGCAACCAAGTTCTCCTCTACTTTGTCTTCACAAGCTTCAACTTTACTGGAGCTTCCTTTCTGGCCAAACTCAAAACTTTTAAAATCATTCAGCTGTCTCTTTTGCTCTTGATTCTCAAAGTAAAGCTGGCTAAAATCCCCCAATAGTACCCAAGCCACAGCCTGAATATTTGGCTGCCTTGAAATTTCCTCCATCAAACTAATTCATCTGCTGCTCTTAATTATGGTCTCCTGCAAAATCTCAGGAGATGAACAAAATGTAGTTAAATTTCCTGCCAGAGATTACATACGTGATCTGGAGTCCAATTGTCAATAGAGTCCTTATTTTGAACTGTAACCTCCTGAGCCTGGCCTTTACATTCCACCTTTTTTGCACATTCAAGTCCTCTGAGCTCCAACCAGAATCTCCCATCAAGCTCAGCTTACAACATTATAGAAACGCTTCTCTGACCATCATTTCTAAACCTTTCCAAACTCCTCTAGCAAACTGCTTCCAAAGGCTTCTGAACCACATAGTCAGGTAGAAACACAGCAATGGATTTACTCCTGCTACCGAAACCTGTCTTAGTTACTTTCTCATCACTGAAACACAATATCCAACATCCACAACTTAAAGGAGGAAAGGCTTATTTTGGGTCACAGTTTGTAGAGGTTTTAATCTGTAGTTGGCTGGCTCCAGGGCAACAAGGCATGGCAGAGGAGAAACAGCTCATAGCATGGTGGTAGGAAGGAGAGAGAGAGAGAGAGAGAGAGAATCAAAAGAGGAGGGAGGGAGGGAGACTGTTGTTCCAGGTCACGCCCCCAGTGACCCTTCTCCTCCAACCAGGCTCCAATTCCCAACATCACATTTGGTTACAAATGCTCCCGTGATCTAATCACCTTCCCCAAAACCCACCTATGACTGCATGAGGGTTTGGAGGGGACATCTAGATATGAAGTATAACACTAAGTCTAGGGTCATTTAGTGAGGATCCAGTTATTTGGAGGTTCTTTATGTATCTTCCCACAGAAACAAGACATAAAATAGTAACAGTACAATGAAGTTATTGGATACACCCTGACTAGGTGAGCAAAATTAATATGACAAATGATGACATAATGTGACTTTATATATGATTCTATAAGATGGAAACATCAATTTGTGATACCCCAGCCTGAAACACATAATCTCAATTTTATATCAAATATTTTTTTTGTATTTAATTCTTTTATTGGTACATTGTAGGTATACAACACAATTACATTTCTCATTGGGAATTATACCTTTACATAATGCATCTTGGTTCTTATTTTTTTCCCATTCCTAGCCCTCCCTTCATGCCCTCCACCCTTCCCTATTTACAAAGACTTTATTTCCATTTTTTCCATTTCTCATCATTTTTTCCTTTCCCTTCTTTCCTTTCCCCTGCCCCTTTTATATCAAATATTAAAGAAGAACATAATTTAAAGGCAGGGGGTAGAGAAAATTATGTTCTTCAAAGAATGTCAGTGTCACAAAAGATAAATGTTATGGCAATGTTCTAAATCAAAGGAGAATCAATGCATGACAAAGAAATTCAATAACTGATCCTAAACTGGATCCATTACTGGCAGAAACAAACAACAAAAATACTATAAGGACAATTTATTGGAATACAGAATATTCCATAAGTGAAATATAGAAAGTATGTTATATTATATATTAATGTTAAATTTGATAATGTCAATAACTATACTAACATTATGTAAAAAATAGTGAATTATTTATGAGTTAAAGGGCCATGATATATATAAGATATTTTCAAATGGTTAGAAAAAAAAACTACTATAGAAATGTGCAAAGATGATAGATAGATGAAGTGATAAAATAATAAAGTGATTGGGGGAAATGTCAGCAATAGGTAAACCTGGGTAAAGAGTATATGAATGTCATATTTACAAATTTTCTGTATGTTTGAAAATCTTTCCAAATAAAGCATTAACATATACAGCTTATGATCCATCATATCCTGTTTAGAAGTTCCCCCTGCTTAGTTTTTTGGAGGGTCTCAGGACTTCAGAATAGTAAACGATGTCACTTATGGACTTGGATGTCTTGGCAAATAGGAGTTCATCCGTTATTTGTGAGAGATTGTCCAGAATAAACAATTACTCAGTGAGCATCTACCATGTTCCGGGCACTGTGCTACATACGTACTGGGATAAAAAGCAACTAAGGCAAGCCCTTGACCTCAAGAAACTCATGAATAGACTTGCAAAATGGGTGTGTAAGTTCTCTAGTTAGAGGTATGCACAGGATCTAAAAGCCAGAGGACAGATAACTTATTCAGCTAGGGGTCAGGATCAGTGATAGCAAAGTAGTGTGAAGAGGTCAGGGAACATTTTACAGAGAAGATTCTTGTGTTAAGCCTTGATGCTTTAGCCTGGTAAACAATGGGAAGGGGAAAAGGAAATTCTTGGCAGATAGAAAAGAATGAGAGAGGTAGGGTATTTCTTCAGAGCATAGGCTCTGAAAAATAAAAGACAGATTATAGGAAACAAGGAGGTAGAGTTTTTTGCAGATGCAAAGGGATCTAGGGATGAAGGGAGAGGGGAGGGAGAGGAAGGGAAGGGGAAGTAAAAAGGATTAAGCCCATGTTTATAGCAGCAAAATTTATAAATACTAGATCTTGTAAATGGCATATATGTCTATCAATAAATGAATGGATTAGGAATACGTGGTATTTATACACAGTGGAATACTACATTGCCATAAAGAAGGATAAACTTGAGGCATTCATAGGTAAATGCATGCAACTTGAGAACATAATGTTAAATGGAACAAGTCAGACACACAAGTTCAAATAGTGCATGGTTTCTCTTACATGATAAAAACAAATAAAGAACAAAATAGAAGGAGGTCAACAGGAAATGGTTCAAATACTTTCCCAAATTACAAATTCAATTATTTTAAAAATATTTCAATGTATATGCTAATTGATTTCATTTATACTACTGGTCTTAGTTTGTTGAAAGATTTATGTTATTATCTGTTTCTTTTTGTGAGAATCTTTTTGGTTTATATCTTGTACTCTGAGTAACTACTTTGAAGATAATGATACACAGTTTCTCTTATTATTTGATCATGAAATTGTGTTTTATTTTTTCATGAAATAAAAAGGTGATTTTTTTGTACCAACTCTCTATAATGAATGTATTCATTATGTATCACAAACATGTGCTAATAAAAAAAGCATAGGCTCTGAAACCAGACTGCCAGGGCTCAGGCCCCTCCTAATCTGCCACTTATTAACTGCATGACCTTGAATAAGTTAGCTAGCCTCTCTCTGTCTCAGTTTCTTTTTTTTTTTGTATTAAATTCTTTTATTGGTACATTGTAGGTATACAACACAATTACATTTCTTATTGTCTGTCTCAGTTTCTTTATGTGTCACATGGGGATCATGACAGCAAGTACCACATAGGGTAGTTGCTACTGATGAAATTACAAGAGGTAATACATTTAGGGCACTATTTGGTACATAATAGGTGACCAATAAATATTAGTTCAATTGACATCCCTTTCAGGATGTCAGAGTTCATTGGAGGGAATGGAGAAAGAAGGGAGGAAACTGTGATGACAGGCTAAGGAATTTTACTTTAGGCTAGAGGTAATGGGAAATTATTGAAGAGTTTTCATGACTTGATGTTAGTTGTGCTTTAGAATGACTTGGAGGAGGATAAGAAAGCAGGTCACATTGCTAACAAAGAAATCTGAATATCACTTTAGATGAGAGAAGATTAGGCTCTCACATGGAGCAGTGGGGAAGAGTTGTTGCTGAGGAAAGAACATATTGAGAGACATCATGGGAATAGAAGTTAAGGTTAAATCCCAGGTGGGGCAGAGATCTCTGGGGACAGAGATGATGCATTGATTTGTAGCCCTAGTACGCCTCAAGGGTTGTGGGATATTCAGCTAGAGATGTCTAATAAAATGCAATATATATATATATAATATATATATATATATGATTGCCATTTTACAATGGTAAAATTTTAGATCCTGATTAGAGGGAGCCTGGTAAGGTCTTTTGCAAAGTGCTTGGTTTTCATCTACTCTCATGGAGGTAAATGTGGTTTGTAACTAAAGAGACCATACAATAGGCACCCAAATTTTCAGTAAGACAAACTAATTTTTCTCTGTAAATCATTAGGAGCTTGACTGCAAAAATTGTACCCTTGATACAGTGGACTTTCATCATAATTTTCCTGCCAAAATCTTCACAAGTCCCCAGATTGCTTTTAGAAAAGCAGAGAAAGAATTAGCTACTTAGGTTGCAAAATTGATTCTATTTGTAAAGTATGAGGACTGGGGATTTAGCTCAGTGGTTCTGCTGCCTGCCTTGCAAGCGCAAGGACCCGAGTTCAATCCCCGGTACCAAAAAAATAATAATAATAATGTTTGTAAAGTATGAAATATCTTTAAGGGACTACATAGTCTATATTGTTTGGTGTGGCAGAAAGTCACTTATTGAATGATATTTTGATGCATTCACTTTTTTTTTTTGCAGTACTGGGAATTGAATCCAGGGATACTCTACCACTTAGCTATACCCTCCACCATTTTTATTTTTTATTTATAAACAGGGTCTCACTAAGTTGCTCAAGTTGGCATGGAACTTGTGAGGCTCCTGTCAGGGCCTTCCAAGTATCTAGGATTACAGGTATGCACCACTATTCATGGCTGGGCTGACATTTTTGTTGCATCATTCAATCTCATGACCTGATCTGAGTCAATCATCTTTGAATCTTTGAAACTTTTATGTTCAATACATATATAACTGTTACTCAAAATCCTTTCATTGTCTGTAGATGAAGAGGAGGTTCACCTATAAAAAAAACCCCAATACTATTAATTCTAATAGTACTTACCTTGTAGCATTGTCATGAAGACTAAATGAGATTATGTATTGAAGGTGTATAGCTACCACATTCTTTCCAAAGCTATTTACTGATAACCTACTATGTACCATGCCCTGCTGTATGTATTGATACACAGATAACCAAAGACCAATATCAGTACTCTTATGGAGTTAATATTACAGTGGAGAGGAGTCTGCAGACAATAAGTAAAATGTACAATATAACGGATGGCAATGAGTGCTATGGAGAAAAATAAGACAAATTAGGGGACTAGTGAGATCTGATCAGAGTTGGGGTATAGAGCTAAAGGATCCATGATCCACTATCACAAGGATCTTTTTAATAAACTACATAGGTGAGCATACATGGGATGCATAGTGCAGAGAGTAGAGAAGTGTCACTTAACACAGACAGGAATCAAGAAAGACTTTCTGGAGACACTGAGACACAATAACTGAGAAGAAAGGACTTGAGAAAGGCAACCTTGGCAGAAGAAATAACACAAACAAGTCAGAAGGCCTTAAACTTACCAAGGTGAGTTAGAAGGAATTATATGAAGTCCAGAGGCTAGAGAGTGGCAAAAGATAAAAGCAGAACAGCAGGTTCAAGTCAGGTCATGGAAATTCAGGTCACTGTCATCACTCAGAGGATAATTATGGAATAACTGGAAGTTCTCAGGAGGAAAATGATATGGTAAGATTACATCTTACAGTGGTTGCTTTTTTTAAGTAGGAAATAAAAGGGATCATGGTAGGTACAGCTTTAGGATAGACAAGAAAAATTAAAACTTACAGGCAGAAAACCTAGACAGGACACTGCTAGAATAGAATCTAGCAGGACACTGCTAAAATTATGTGATGGAAGATGAGAACATGAATGACACAGATAGCAAAAGATAGACTTAGGAAATATTTTAAAAAGTAAAAGTGTAAAGCCTTAGAGATTGATTCAGTAAAAGAATGAAAAATTGATCATAGCTTCTAAGTTTCTTGACTTGGCAGATGGTAGAGCTATGATGGCCCAGCACAGAATGAATGATGTAGTCCCTGGGCAAATGTGGCCAATTCTTTCATTCTTTCAAATGCCCTTGTTATCCCAAGTATCAAATGAAGACATGCTGGACACTCTCAACCTGACTCAATGGCCTATTTCAAGAAGCTCTTCTGTGGGAACGTGGTATAACTTAAGGTTTTACACTAAGGCAATACCTAAGCCCATACTACAATATGGGGGGGTAATAAAAATTTACCACATGGTATAAAAAGGGAAAGAACATTCTCTAATGCATATGAATTGCTTAACACAATGCTTGACACATAGTAAGTTCTAAATATAGACTGGATATCAGCTATTATCATTAGCCCTTTCATTTCTGGACTCAAGGCATACCTCCCACCTTTGCTCATCTCCCTTAACATTGGTTTTAAGATTTTTCCAGCTGACTTACTTCTGACCCTATGAAGTTTTACAATCTATAATCATCCTCCTGCTTTCTTTCGTGTTTCTTCATGATTTTCGAGAGTTTTGTCTTTCCTGCTGAATCTCCAACTCACATTCTTCTTAACCTTCAGATCACTGAATTTCATATAGCCTATTGAGAGAAATTTGTAACACACATATCTCTCTAGACACCAATCTTACTGTTATCAGCATGAGATTAAACGCCCCCTCTATCATCTGATATAGATGGATAGATGATTGATAGATGATAAATAGATAGATAGATAGATAGATAGATAGGTAGATAGATAGACTTTGAGACAAGGTCTTGCTAATTTTCCTAGACTGGTCTCAAATTTGCCATTCTCTTGCCTCACCATCCCGAGTTGCTGGGACTACATGCATGTACCAGTGTGCCTGGCTTATTCGGTTATTTTATCACTAAAAGAGACTGCTTGGACCAAGAAGTTTGACGGTGACTGCTGCTTTATATTTAACATCTGTTTGGTCAGGGGCTTGACATTTATTCTTTCATCCTTATAAGCCCTCTGAGGTAGAGCATTTTCATGATATCATACACTCTGTCTGTTTTGCAGCAATAAAAAAAACCCCATAGACCAAGTCATTTATAAACAACAAAAATTTTGCTCACAGTTCTGGAGGGTAGGCAATCCAAGATCAAGGTGGTGGCAGATTTAATGTCTGGTGAGGGCTCAATTCCTAGTTCATCTTCTTTCTGTGTTCTCACATGGAAGAAAGCAGAGAGGGGAAGTTTTAGATCTCTCCTATTTCATCTTGTAAGGGTACTTATCCTATCATGAGGGCTTCACTGTCATGACCAAACTGCCTCCCAGTGGCTCCACCTGCAAATATCCTTGCATTCAGGATTAGGTTTCAACCTCTGAATTTGAGAGAGAAGGCACAAATATTTAACATATAGCATACTGTGTTAAGTACTTTGCATGCATTAACTTATTTAATTTTCACATCAACCCAAAATGTTAATTGCCTTTGTTAGCCCCAAATTTCAAATGAAGAAACTAAGCCTTAGTTAAGACAAGTTGTTAGTAACATGTTTAAGGTCACACAGCTGATGGTGGTAGATTGAAATATGAATATATTTGTTCCTCTGTCTTGCTCTATGTCACAGTCGAACAAGAAAAGGAAGGATTGGAGAGTAGGAGCCTGGATGAATAGGCCTATCTGATAGGATGAGTAAGCATAGTGAGTGTGGATCTGTTGTGGTTTATATCTAGATGTCCTCCCAAAGCCTCACACCCTCATAGGTGAAGCTTTGGGGAGATGACTAGATAATGGATCTGTGATACTCATTGGTGGATTTGCTCACCATGCCACTGTTTCTCCTTTGCCATGCCCATCTGCCGTGCTACCTTGCCTTGGAATCAGCTGATTACATACTGAAACCTCTACATACTGTGAGCCAAAATAAACCTTTCCTCCTTTAAACTGTGGGTGATGGGTATTGTGTCTCAGTGACAAGAAAGAAACTAAGACAAGATCCTTTTCAATGAAGGCCAAATTAAGTCAGTTTCTTAGATGGCTTTACTTGTAAGGTAACGACTAAGAAATAGAGTTAAGGGGTTTGAAACTTGAAATTCCTTCTCCAACTCTTTCCCAGTCTTCACCATTTCCAAACACATATTCAAACTCCTAATTCTAAAATCAATAATCAAAGATACTGACTGGGGAGGAATAGATTATAATTTGACTCACTATCATAACACAAAAATTCAATTTCTATAGTTCTTTCTAGGTTGTATTCACTTAAGACAATTTTATCATGGTTATGACTACTTTGTATTTTATTTTATTCATTCAATATTGTAAAGTAATCCTTTCACATTCATATTTATTTTACTGATTGGTACTAATACATATCAAGTTGCTTAACATTGCAATTATTTTCAGTTTCTCATTAGTAAAAGAAATGGGTTGACAATCTTAACGCCTATAAACTTTCGTTTTCCTTCTGGTAACACCTCTCCTAAGGACAGAATCTCCAGAGAAGGATTGCAGTGTCAAAGGGCAGGAATATAATTACAGCTCTTGATGCAAATTACCAAACTGCTTTCTTGAAGCATAGGCTCTATTCACATTGGTGTTGTGAAAGTACAAACTCGTCATGAGCAGACAAATGTGTTAGTTGCCATGTTTTCAGTTTAGTATTAATCATTATCACTTCTATGATTAGGTATATATACTAGATAGTGAGAAGGTGTCAGGAAAAGAAAAATTACCAATAAGGAATGAAATAACTGGCCACAAGATAAAATCTTTTTCAGGCATACTTGTGTCCATGGAATTTCCCAGTAGGCTAGTTTTTCAGTCCTTTTCAGATCCTCTTTTCCATAATGAGATGACAGGTAGGAATACGGCCAGCCTGGCAAGAGCTCCCGAAAAGTAAGGTTTAGACCTGAGAAGTGGCACATGTAACTAGGAAACAGAAGGCAGAATCACAGTTTGTGGATGAACTAAGAAAGATCCTTAACATCCAAGTTTCCTCCACTATAATTAAACCAGAAGTACATACCATCATACAAAAATTAATTTGTAATCAAATTAATTAGAATCAAGAAGTAGCTCTTACAATAAGGCATGAATCTCCAGCCCGGATGCTCCTTGGGACAATGCAGAGAAGAAATTACAACTCTTACCGAGAAAAATCTTTTCATGTGTCCAGTATTGTACTAAATGTTTCCCCAAGTTTACCTCAAATCCAAACAACAATCTTACTAGGGGGTACAATTAAGTTAATTTTACAGATGAGGAATCTGAGGGCCTGAGTTGGTCAACATGAAACTACAGTTAGTAGCTTGAGTTCAAGAGCTACAGTGTCTGAGTTGGAAATCTAGCCTCCCCATTTACTAGTTATGTGACCTGAGGCAAGTCACTTAACTGCTCTGACCCTCAATTTCTTTCACTGGCAAAAGTGGATAATAGAAAAATTAAAGTTGTTTGCAAGAATTAAAGGAAATGATATATGCAAAGTGCTTTGAGTAGCGATTGGCCCACAGTAAACACTCTCAAACTGTGATCATTATTATTGCCTAAAATGTCACAGACATTAAAGAGGAGAGCTTGGATTCTAGTCCAAGTCTGCTGGCCTCCAACGTCATCCTCTCTCCATTATCTCAAGGGTCCACTTAGAACTCGTGTATGTTGTCACTATATCATGTTTAGGCACACAAAGTATTTGCTTGTATTCTGATTCTCATAATGAGCTACATGCAGTGTTAATATTGAGATTAAAGAAAGTTATCTCCTAGCCCTTGTGGAATAACAACTCTTCCCTGTGGAAAAAGACCACTTCTTCCTCATATTTATATCTATAAGTTGGATTACTGACTCGTTGGAACATGATATATGTTGATAGATCTTTATCTATTGATTTATATATATAAAATCGTATATATATATATATATATATATATATATATATATATATATATCTCGGTGCTGGATCCCAGGACCTGCCACATGCTAACATGCCAGGCAAACAATCTGCCACTAAGCTATACCTCCACCCTTGGGAGATGATAATTTTACACTAACACAGCCAAGATCCTAGGTGTTATGTCAAAAGGTGACCTTCTAAGATTGAGGTAAGTTTCTATCCTCTTTTCTTGATGCTCATAAATTGTATTTCAACTCGGTTTTAAGTCCCTGATCCAGGTCTTGCCTCAGGCAAAGTATAATGGGTAAAGTGATTTGAGATAAAGAGGAGCTGCTCTATATGCTTCATCATAAGAGTTAACACTAAGTTCTTAGTGTTTTAGGCACTATTTTTGATGACTCACATCTATCTCTGCATTTAAGCCTCACAATAACCCTGTATGGTAGGTATAATCCCCATTTGGCAGAAGGAGAAATTAGACATAGAGTTTAAGAGACTGGATAAAGGTCACTAACTAGTAATTGCAGATGCTAGGATTTTAATTTGGGGTCGTAAAGTCCATACACACAGTTACTATACTATATGGAGTCTCATTAATGATAAGGGACTAATTAATAGATAGAGGCTAATCTTAGTATCTAACACAGGCCTTGACACACAGAAGGCATTGACTATATAATTTTGAAATGTTGAATGAACCATTCACTATTTATGCCTCTACTATGAAACCCAGTAGCAATTATGCATTGAGCCAAGTAAGTTAGTCATTATCAATTTGTCTAAGTATCAAATTAAACTATTTGTCTGGACTTGGCTTTCAGTATAGGCCCTTATAATTTAATCATATGCTAAAATGCACAGCAGAACCATTCATTTATCCTTCACTGATTGAGAAAAATTAGTAGAAGCCAATTTCCTATACTATCTCTAGCAATACAGAAACAAATAGCCATAAGAACTCATAGTCTAGTGGAAAAGACACACAGAAATATGCACAACAGATAATATATTCTGATCACAATTATTGACAGGGGGAAGAATATAGGGGAATAACTGAGTGTTATAATATAGTGCTTTTGCTGTGCAACATCTTCTCTGATGACAGATCCATTCCACCTAAATGGGTACATCACCCAGCTATGGACAATCAGGTCTGTTTCTCTGGCCATTGTAGGTGGACTCAATTATGGAATTTTGCTGGGACTATTGACAAAGTGAGTCTGCGTTTCCACTTGGGTCGCTAAGAGATAAGATTGGTAAAATCCAAATCTGTATCTCTTGGTGATTTTCTTGGCCATCATGTCAGAGAGCCTGCTGGATAACTGATGCAACACAGAGGAAATCAGAGTCAAGAGACAGAAGTAAATTACTGACTATATCATTTGAGCACATGGGTCTATTTATGTCAGATGGTAGCTCTATACTTTTCTTTTCATATCAGCAACCTACTGCTTTGGGTTTAAGAATATTGGGTTGTATTGATGTCACTTACAAACAGAAGAGTCCTGATTCATGGAGTCAGTGGCAGAGTTCATGCATAGCATATGTGAAGCTCTGAGTTCCATCCCCAGCACCCACCCACCCATATAAATTTAAACTTAAAAACATTGAATTGCAAAACTATTTTTTAAAAGATTACAATAAGTATACTTTGAATTCAATCTACAATGCAGCCAATTTTTTACATTTTTTTCATTTTTTTCTTTTTCTTGTTATTAGTTCTCCAGCAGTATGTATTAGTATATAACATCAAAATAGGAAGTTTCCTAGGCCTAGAGTTTGGTCAATCTTAGGATCCTTTGTTGAATTTTGAGTCAATAGAGGGGATTCTTTGGGGTATTCTATTTGGTAAGTGCTTCTAGTGGAGCAATCCTTGCCTTCCACAAAATGATTAAGAGATCTATCAAGTATTCTGAAAGTTTCTTTTCATATAACGAAAAATGATTTTTGGTTTTCCAGGCTCAAAGTCATGTATTCTTGTGATGATTATGCAACAATTATATCCAAGCCCTGTGTTGGGCACTGGGAAACTTATTGAAGAATGAGGCATGCTCTTGCCCTCAAGGAACATCCAGCCTGAGGGAGGAGATGATTAGAATAGAATATGAGCAGGGCCACAATAGAGAGACAGAAAGTGGGCAGTGGAACCATCAGGAAAGACTAGTCTAAGGCTGCTTAAGAAAGTCAAGTAAGGTTTTGGGCTGCTGTCCATCCTGTCACTCCCGGCCCAGAGGAAGGGACTTCTGAGCCGCTGTCCCACCACTCCCGGCCCAGAGCAAGGGGCTTCAAGGCCGCCGACCATCAGGCCACTCCTGCCCCAGAGGAAGGGGCATCTGAGCCACCATCCCACTACTCCTGGCCCAGAAGAAGGGGCTTCTGGGCCACCATCCAGCCTGCCACTCCCAGCCCAGAGGAAAGGGCTTTTGGGCTGCCTTCTGTCTCTCCACTCCCTGCCCAGAGGAAGGGGCTTCTGAGCTGCTGTCCCACCTCTCCCAGCTCAGAGAAGGTGAGCCCTGTGGGCACAAACAGCAGGTCAAAATGAGAAGACACATAAATAAGATTCAATTACAGATTTCCACATCACCTGCAGCAACCCCAAAGGGAAATGAGATGGAACACTCTCATACTCAACCACCTGGACCCACTGAACTGGCAACAAAAGGGGATCTGGAAAAAATGAAATCAGAAATAATTTCTCAGATAACAGCAGAGATTGTGATCATAGTAGAAGACAGGATTAATATATCTAGAGGAGAGCTGAGGAACATGATGGAATCCCAACATAGGAAACAAATGGAATCCATAAAATGAATGCAAATAGATTTCCAGGAGATGAAAAACTCCATTGAAAGTCTACACAGCAGAATGAGCCAATGTGAGGACAGAATTTCAGATAGAGAAGAAAAGACTGCAATTAATGACCAGGAAAAGAAAAATTACTATAAAATTATAAGGGAACATGAGAAATCAATCCAGCAGCTGCTAGACGATGTAAAGAAGAATAACATAAGACTGACTGGAGTCAAAGAAGAAACAGGGAGAGTGCAAATGGCATAAAAAAAAACTCTTCACAGTAGTATTGCCAGAAAACTTCCCAAGCAGGGGAAAAGAACTTGACATACAGATAAATGAGGCATATAGGAATTGAAGTAGCCTTGATCAAAAAAATCTACACATAGGCATATAATTGTTAAGATTCCAGAAACTCAACAGAACAACAAAGTTCTACAAGCAGTGAGAGGAAAGAAACAAATCACATACAAAGGAATGCTCATCAGAATCACAGCAGACTTCTCAACACAAGCCATCAAGGCAAGAAGAGCTTGGAGTGACATATTCCAAGCCCGAAAAGAAAACAGCCTCCAACCCAGATTGATGCACTCTCCAAAACTATCTTTCAGAATTGATGGAGAAATAAGATACTTTCACAACAAAGAGCACCTTAGGAACTTTGTGAATGCCAAACCAGCACTCAAAAAAATTTTACACAATATCCTAGGAACAGACACTGACCATCACAACCCCAGGAGGCAAGGCAGAATGAACCCATCTGGCACAAGAAGAAAGTAAAGGTAAAGGGGAGAACCCAACAAAAAGAAAAAGTCATGACAATGATAAGTCAATATGTTGCAGTTATAACCATCAATGTTAACGGTGTCAATTCACCAATCAAAAGAAATAGGCTGGGAGAATGGGTCAAGAAGCAAAATCCAACAATATGCTGCATACAAGAAACACACTTAATTCAA
>NW_004624893.1:2662743-2677474 GCF_000247695.1 Heterocephalus glaber | reverse complement strand
AGTGTTCCATCTCATTTCCCTTTGGGGTTGCTGTAGGTGATCTGGAAGTCTGGTTTTGAGACTTATTTACCTGTTTTCTCATTTCAACTGGGGCAGGGGGCTGTTAGTGCCTGCCTGGATTACCTCCTCTGAGCTGGGTGAGGTGGGCCAGGGGCCGGGAGCAGTGGTAGGGATGGTGACCCAAATGTCCTTTCCTGTGGGCTGGGAGCAGCGGGAGGGATGCTGGCCATGAAGCCCCTTCCTCTAGACCAGGAACAGTGGGATGGCAGCTCAGAAGCCTCTGCCTCTGGGCCGGGAGTGGCAGGACTCAGTACCATGGTCTGGTGGTCCGGTGTCCTTTGCATCTTTGTAGCATAGAACCAGGTGGCTGTACAGAGGAGCCAGGGTGGGGGGGGTGTCCAGTGGATTTTTGCCGGGGCGCGGGATGATTTGGCGTGTTCCCCATGACTCGTGACCTCGGTAGGGCATCCGAAGACCTGCCTGTCTGCAGTGGGCTGATTCTGCGTGTTCTGCACAACTCACGACCTCGGTCAACACTTCTTAAATTTCTTAGCTAAAGGATGAGGAGACTCTTAATCTATAGCCTCAAATCCAATACTAAGCTATGGCTACTGAGATTCATGAGACAACTGCTATTGTTATGAATGCACAAAAGCATAGAATGACCAAAAAAGGATATTTTGGCAATAGAAGCACTCTTCATAAAGATACCCAAGGAGAAGCATAACATCCACATTTCCTCAGCTGTATATACTTCTAATGATTTAACTAAGTAGTGTCCAGCTTACAGTATTTTATAGGCTAGTGTTAGAATAGCTTTAACTCAGAAGAAACAGACCTTCAGCCATCAATCTTACAGGAATTAGATAAGCACTTTTTTTCTTTTTTGTACCAGGGATCAAAGTCAGGACCTTATACTTGTGAGGCAGGTGGCAGCACCACTGAGCTAAATCCCTGGCCCAGATAACCACTTCTTAGTAGGATGGCCTACATAGAATTGTCCATTGTCATACCCTCAGCTCTACCTGCTACACACACTCAGATACCAAGATAGTTGGGAAGGAAAAGCTTGCTGTTATTTTCATGTAATCTGTGTATGAATAATATCTGCACAAAGGTACTCTTGTTTTGCCTTTCCACTGACAGTTATCATCATTCCAGATCTCTCCTCTGTAAGAAATATCCAGAAGAGTTAGGGTAATTGTTGGGCAGGTTGAAGTAAATGAAGAAAGACAGAAACAGGGACCCTGGAAATCCAGATAAAATAGTCTGATAGATCAAATGGATGAAACACAAAATTAATGTTTTTAGAGGCTGAGAGTGCAGCTGGGTAGAGGGGTGCTTACATAAGGCCCTGGGTTCTGTCCCCAGCATTGCAAAAATTAGGTAAGTGAATAAAAATGAACACTTTTGATATTACTTCTAACAAGATTTGTTTCACTAAATAAGTGGTCTGGGTCCCCTTTTGCCTAAGAGCCAACACTACCTAGGAATAGTTGGGCCCATCAACATTTAAATTTCCAAGGAGTGTTGGAGGGATGATTAGTTAAGCAATAAATCTAGCCTTCCTTTGATTTTGTAAGTAAAATAGTGACTATAATTCTGACTCTCATCTTGTTTTTCCCAAAAAATGATGGAATTAAGATGACTTGATAATATTCAGCAAGTATTATGCAAGTATGTAACACAGGAGATAAGAATAACAACCATAAAATGCAGGTTAGATTTCTCTGATATCATAATTTGCCCATGAAAAATGAGAGCTTTCTGGTCTGTAAACCATCAGTGAAGAACCTTTGAGCCAACCCAGAACAGGATTCTGAAATAGTGACTACTTTCTCTCTCTTTCTCTCTGACACCACTAGCACACAGGTGGGAAGAGAGAAGATTTTGGTCCCAAAATGGAAGAAAAGGAATAGAAATGGGCCTGAGCAGTCTTTCCAGGCAATGACTGCTTCTATAGGAGAAGGACAAAAGTCCTTAAAATTATGGGATGGTGGTCCTCAAATTCAAGTTCAAAGAATATGCCTTCATTTTTCTCTCATTTTCTCCCACAGATGCTCAGATCAACCACTCTTAGGACCACATGGAGCTTGGGCATAACACATACACATATTTCCTGTTATAGGAATGTACACACAGAGGAGGTATCTAAGAAATCAGAGGTGCAATCAGAAACAGGCCCACATGGTTACTCAGGAGACGATATGGGATAGACATGTGGGCAGAAGGACCTCCAGCCTGAGTAGAAATGGGTTTTATAGGTATTTTTAGGAGCAATGATGAATAATAACACCTATCTTTTCTCTCAAATTCAGCACCAATTGATAGACACAGGAAGGAGAGAAATAAGGGTTAAAAATATCTGTATATTCCTTTTAAAATATGTATTGGAAGATAGGGAATAGGAGGGTGGCTATAATAGGCTTCCTAACAAATCCCCCCCACCACTTAGCTATGTAGACTTGCCAACTCACCCACCACATTGAGGGAGAGGAGAGACCACTAGAGAATAATTCTTTTTTTAGGCAAAGTCTCACTATGTAGTTCAGGCTGGTCTTGAACTCATTATGTAGCCCAGGTTGGCCTCTAACTTCTGGTGATTCTCCTGCCTCAGCCTCCTGAGTGCTGGGATTACAGGAGTGAGATAATTCTAAGAGAAGTTTTCCAAAATGGAAACATGAAGAGGGCAAAACAAAGGACTCCAAACTCATCCATCATCGACAAAAGAGAATATGACAGAGACATGATTAATAAAATTATTATGATGAGGAAAACAAAAACTTAAAAAAAAGAAGACAATTTTCCCCAACCTAAACAGTTCCTCCTTACCCTCCCCCCTCCCTGTAGCTGATCTTTGTCCTAACAATTTTGTTCCTATAGATAACAGTATAAGAGCCTATTTTTCCTTCACCCAACCAAGGCCACCCAGATATGTTGAGCTACAAACTGTCACTGCTTGAATAACTGCTTTTGTTCTGCTTCTGTAACTTTGCTCATAAACCCCATGCTACAATGGTATAAAAAGAATGTATAGCTCCTAATCAAGGCTCAGACTTTGGAGTTACAAACTCTCTGAGCCTTCAGGCACAATAAACCTTGATTATCCATCACCTCACTGAGTGCCTCTTGGTTCTTTTGTGTGCTGTTCCTGCCATTACATTTTTAGTTCCCTGACCAGCGAACTGACGGAACTGGCCACTTGAGCCACTGGTTCAGGGTTAGAGAGCAGCTAGAAGGAGCATTCTCCAGGAGAATGAGGCAATGTGCCCCCACCCAATTGGTAGGAACTCCTTCATCTGGTGAGGATAACTATTGGCTGCATTTACTTTTTCAGACTGGACTCAGAGAAGAGGTGGATGGAGGTGGATGGGTCTTCTGCCAGGGCCCAGTTTCAGTCAGGCCCATCCACTATGGAAGGGGAGCTTGATCACCTCCCAGGGTCTTTTGGAGACCCAAGTGCCAGGGCACACCCAGTATTGGGTGGACTATAATAGTAACCTCTGAATGCCTTGTAAATGTGTGTGAACATATTTCTGGCTCTGCAGCATGTGCTACAGAGTCTGAGTGGGGCCTAACCTGCTTTTCTGTGGCAAAGTCTTACAGCATAATGGTGACTCATCCCCCATAATAGGGGATTGACCAGGCCTAGGTTTATATGGGTGCATCTTAGCCAAGACGTGCCTAAGTTCCCATGAGGGAGGAGGCCAGGTGAACATCTGATTGGTCTCCCCTGCAGATACCCCACCTTTATCTGGTGCAGCATCATTCCTGGGACAGGACTAGAATGGGGACCACACCAAGTCAGCCCACAGCCTTAGACTGCATGCTAAAATTTTTTTAAAGATTTCATGGAGATTATGGAATTAAGATGAGATCCACCAGACTCAGGACCCTCTGTGAAGTTGATTGGTCAAGATTGGTGCACTGGTAGGTGCTAGAGGGTACCCTACATGTCCCAACTATGTGGGCAGTATAGAGTGCAGTCTCAGACCCAAATGGCCATGCTGACCAATTCCCTTACATTGACTCCTGGTTAGAGGTCACCCAGATTCTCCTGTCCTGGGTGAAATGCTGCATCAAGGGAAAGGGACAGAGTTAGGTCTTCATGGGGAGAGGAGATCCCCAGAGTAGAGTCTTTATGTCCTAGGTCACTGATCTTAGTCCCAAGACTCCAAAGAAGCCCATTCTTCAGGGCATGCCTAAGGAAAATCCTCTTTCCCTACCATATGTGCCTGGGCTCACCACCCCAGGCCCTCTAGATTCCCCTAGAGAGGCATGTGGCCCCACACACCTAGAGGATGGCACCGTACAGCCCAGCCAACTCACACTCTATTACTAGCCTTTTACCACCACCAATCTTTTCAAGTGAAAGCATCACACTCCAGTCTATTCTGAAAAACCTCAAGCCCTCATTGATTTCATAGAGTCCATCTTCCAGACCCACCTGCCTACCTGGGACGGTTGGTGTCAGTTGCTCCTCACCCTGTTCAACACCAAGGAGAGGCGCAAAATTCTCACAGAAGCCAGAATGTGGCTACAAGAACAAGCCCCCATGGGAATTCTAGACCCTGAGGCCTGGGTGAGAGGAGCAGCTCTCGACACCAAGCCAGACTGGGACTTTAATTCAGAAGGTGGCAGGGCCTCCCTCACACAATACCAAGCAGCAATCCTCAGAGGTGTAAGAGAGGGGGCCAAAAACCTGACAAAATGTTAAAAACTGCCTCCATGACCCAAAAGCCAGATGAATCACCTGGGAATTTCTTCGAGTGGCTCTATAAAGCATTCTGCAGTTTTACTCCATTTCATCCTGAGGCTCCCCAAAAAACAGCAGATTGTCAATGCCACTTTTGTGGCTCAGTCAGCCTCTGACATTCACCAGAAGCTCCAAAAACTTGAGGGGTTTGCAGGCATAAATGCCATCCTGTAAATTGCCACCAAATTCTTTGCCAACTGAGATCAAGAGGCCCAATGTGAGGCTGACAAGAACATGAAATGAAAGATTTCATTCCTTGTGGCAGTGCTGGGGAGACCAGCTCTTACCCAGAGGTCAGGGCCACCTCATAAGGGGAGTGCCCAAAAGCAGACCCCTATACCCAGACCAATGTGCCTCTTGTAAGGAGATCGGCCACTGGAAAGAGTGCCCAAGTCAAAAAGTCTCCTACTCTGCCGAGAAGGCCTCCAAAGAAAAGGGCCCCAAGCTATGATCGGGCTCATAGGGATTGAATCTGACTAGGAGACACCAGGTCCCCACAGTTTAGGCCTCCAGGATCCCATGGTCAACATGACAGTTGGGGGCCAATCAATGACTTTTATGGTAGACACAGAAGTGGAGCATTTGATGGTGACCACTCCAGTGCCCCCTCTCACTAAAAGGGAGACCACCATGGTGGGAGCCACAGGAACTCAGACAGCCCACTCATTCTGCCAGGCTTGATCCTGCAAGTTGGGAGGACATGAGATAATACATGAGTTCCTATGTGTTCCTGAGTCTCCCATTCCCTCCTTGGAACAGACCAACTCAGAGCCCAGATAACCTTTACACCAGAAAAACCTACCAGTCTGACCCTGGGGGCTCATGAGAGTCTCACATTATCTGTCACCATGCCCAGAGAGGACAAATGAAAACTTTACACTTCAGATGTCACCAGTCCAAACCCCTCTGAGTTGCAAAAGTTACATCCCAAGGTATGAGCAGAGGGGGCACCACTTAGACTTGCAAAAAGTCACCCACCAGTCCTGGTAAATCTCAAACTTGGAGCCACCCTGGTTAGAGTTAGGCTTAAGCAATACCCCATACCACAGGTATCCTTACTCAGAATCTGGGACCACATCGAAAGTCTTCTCGAGACCAAGATTTGGGTAGAATGCCAGTCCCCATGGAACACTTCTCTATTACCAGTAAAAAACCCCAATGAAAGTGGCTATCACCCAGTCAAAGACCTCTGAGCAGTCATGCTCCATCCCATTGTGCCAAATCTGTACATCCCCCTGAGCCTCCCCCTTCTGGGGGGCTCAATGGTTCACTTGTTTGAACCTTAAGGATACCTTCTTCTGTTTGCAGCTCACACCCCACAGTCAGTCCCTGTTCATATTTGAATGGGAAGAACCCCTGTCGGGTCACAAAACTTAATTAAGCTGGATGAGGCTTCCTCGGGGTTTCAAAAGTTCCCCCACCCTTTTCGGGGAAGCACTCATGGCCAGCTTGGCTGCTTTCCCAGTAAAAGACCTAAATTGCATTTTACTCCAATATGTTGATGATCTCTTGCTGGCTAGTGACTCATAATCAGATTGTTGGAAAGGCACCAAGGCTCTCCTATAATTGCTGATGGATATGGGATACAAAGTATCTTGGAAAAAGGCCCAGATCTGCCAACTTTCAGTCCAGTATCTGGGATTCATTGTCACAGAGGGGCACTGCTCTCTTGCACCCAAAAGAAAACAAGTCCTGTGCCAAAAAACAAGAAAAAACTCTGCTAGTTCCTAGGAGTGGTTGGCTTCTGCTGCATATAGATTCTGGGTTTCTCAGAGAAAGCTAAACTGTTATATGCCTCTCTGACTGGACCAGAGCATAAGCTCCTAGAATAGGGCACCAATAAGAGATGGCCTTTGGAGAAATCAAGAGACTCCTTATCAGTGCCCCAGCCCTGGGACTACTAGATGTTAATAGAAAAATCAACCTTTTTGTCTGTGGAAAAGAATGAATGGCCCTCGGTATACTGACTCAGATGATGAGGCTATGGCAGAAGCCAGTGGCTTACTTGTCCAAACAGTTAAAGACTATAACAGCCAGGTGGCCTCCCTTCCTACGGGCCGTAGTGGCAATGGTTAGCCTCATCAAGGAGGCAGATAAGTTAACCTTAGAACAAGCTGTTTGAGTCAAGGTCTCAATCAGTTGTGACCTTGATTAACAATTGTGGGTATAAGTGGCTTTCCAATGCTCATATGATTCAATACCAGGGACTGCTCTGGGGAAACCCCCACATCACCTTAGAGACTGTCTAATCCCTCAACTCAGCCACTTTTCTGCCAACAGAGGAGGGCCCACCTGGTCACAACTGTGAAGAGGTCACTGATGAACTGTTTGCCAGTAGGCTAGACCTCACAGACTCACCCCAGCCCAACTCAGACACTGACCTGTTCACAGATGGCAGCAGTTTAATCCAAACAGGGGAATGTGTAGCCAGATATGCAGTCACTAACACAGAACAGGTCATCAAAGCCAGCCCCCTATCCCAAGGAGTGGTCTGTCCTGAGAGCAGAACTATGGACACTCATCCAGACCTTCCCACGGGCCAAGGGAAAAACCATCAACTTTTATATGGATTCCAAATATGTCTTCACCACCATCCATATCCACAGGGCAATATACAAGGAGAGAGGATTATTGACTGCTAGAGGCAAAAAAAAAACAAAGAGGAAATACTTCAGCTCCTAGGGGCCATATGGGAACCAAGAAGGGTGGCCATCATGCACTGCCATGGCCATCAAAAGAAAAAAGTCCTCATAACTCAGGAAAATTGTTTGGCACATTAAATGGCAAAGGAAGCTGCAAAACACAACTGCACAGCTGCCAAAAGGGCACCAAAGGTGTCAATGGCCATGGTAGATTCCAGGAAGCTAGAATATTCTCCAGGGGAGATCTAATGGGCACAAGAAGAGGTGGCTCTGCTGAAACCTGAAGGCTGGTGGTACTTGCCTGACTACAAACCTTTTGTACCCTAGAAAATGGCCCTCTTGTTCATGCAACAGAACCATGTTATGAGAGGTCATTTCCAGGTATAGGCTGCTGCTGACAATTGGGAGTGACAATGGGCCAGCCTTTGTGGCAACAGTATACAAATCCTTGTGGCTGTGCTAAAGATTAAGTGAAACCTCCACATGGCCTACCAGCCCCAGAATTCCGGAAAAGTAGAGCACATAAATAGCATCCTGAAAACTACCCTAGCCAAGTTCTGTGAAGAGACTTGCCTACCCTAGGTCAACATGTTGGCCCTGGCCCTGTTGCGAGCGCAATACATGCCTGGCCCATCTAGTCACTCCTCTTCTAAAATACTCTTTGGTAGACCACCTCCCCATCATTAGGACCTTCAAGGGAGACATTAGACAACTAGGGCAATCCAACTAGGCAGCTGAGTTACAGGCATTAGGAAAGATATTTTCCCACACTCATGAGACCATCCCTGAGAGGATTCCCATCCCCATGGGAAACCCTGCCTACTCCTTCCAGCCAAGAGATTCAGTTTGGGTCAAAGATGGAAAAAAAGAACCCATCCAACCTACATGGTTAGGGCCTCATACTGTCATTCTTGTTACTCCAACCGCTGTTAAAGTTGCAGACATCACTCCTTAGATACACTACTCAAGGCTGTCTGTCTGAACCCAGAAACACTGGGTTCAGCGTTTCTGACTAGACTACACTAGACTGCCTGTCTAAACCCAGAAACCCCCGTAAAGATTTGGCTTCAATAAGCACCAACTACCAAAGATAGAGACACCAGTCCTCTAGTCACACCAGAGGCTGAGTACACACAGCAGAAGCCTGAGGACGTTGTTCATGGGAGGACACCTTCCTTTCAGACTATCTTTAATGAAGTGTTATCCCTTCTTTTTAGTTATACTGGGGTCCATGATGCTGATTTTCACTGTGGTCCTTGCTGAGGCTGCCTCTGCTGACTGGAGCCATCTTGAGCAGTGTCTGCAGACCCTCACCTTCCTCCTCTTGGTGGGGAGCTTTAAGGGCATCAGCTATTTCTATTAATTGTGCCTGGTATTGTGGGAAATTGTAGAATTTAGCTATCTAGTTGTAAGAATTGATCACAAGAAGTTTGTTAACTGAGAAAATTAAGAAGTCGTTTCTGGGAATTTCCACAAGTCTGTTTGTTAAAAGAATTCCAGGAAACTTTAACAGACGTTGTAAAAGTTTCACGGGAGAAAAACAGGTTTTCCTAGTTTTCTTATTTACCATTGTCCAGGATCAGAGAACCACGACCCAATGACTCTATGGGTGGTGAGAGAGATATGATTCACTATTTACATCTGTGATGTTTGCAGTGGGCCAGTGGGCTTGATTTCTGCTGAAGTCGCCCTGCTTTCTTGATACTATCTGATAAGAAGAGGGCTGCGGTGTGCTCTTAGATGTATGGGATTGGTGAACGGAAAGGAGAGACTTGTAAATTCACCTGTAGCTTTTATCAGTCACTTAAAGTCACTTATTATCACCAGATGTTAAAATCAGAAAGACAATAGCCAGAATAACTAAGCTGCTTTCCTACATGTATAAAAGCCTTACATCTTTCCTTTGTGATTGTTGAACAGTGTTAGGAGAATAAACTGCTGTTCATCCCCCAGGCTGTCTCCTTTTCTTTCTTTAAAGGTCGGTGCTTTCTGGGGTCTCAGGTCTCCCTTTAGAGAGACCACCCACATGGTATCATATTCATTTGGTCACTGGTTTTCCCTACATTCCCTAGATGGGGGACCAGAGATCCCCCTTGTCCCCAAGCTTGTGATCACCCAATGATGGTAGGGGGCAAAGGATAACAAATTTTTCCTACTCCACCTACATGCCAGTCACCTATTATACCTTGGCCCAAACATGCATATATAGGGGACCACATGGCCCATATGGCACCCACTTTTGGTATGGCCAAATCACTGGCACAGGGACAAGATGTAAAAATAAAAAGGGAAAGACAACCTTTTAGACTTACCTAACCCACCTAGGGATGTCTGATGAGGAGGGAGTGCAGGACAGAGCACTCCAAGATCAAGTCAGGAAAACCCAAAAATGCCTGGTCAACCTAGCTCAGAATCAACAACAAAAGCAACCATACCAGGGCATACATCTGCCTGCCCTTCACCAGTTGACTCAGTTCACAGACCCCATTCCCCCAAACCCACAGACTCCTCAATGTCACCTTTGACCTGCTCTACCAGGGCAAAGGCAACCAGACCTAAATCTGTTAGTTTTGCCTGCCTCTCTAGAGGCAAACCTATATAGGAACTCTGATCCCAGACAATTAGAGCCTCCTAGAGATGAGCTCAGATACAAGCTCAAGTGCACTACTCAGATCGATGACACTTGGCATTCTCCTAAGTATCACAAGCTCAGGTACAACATGCATCCAAAGCCCCCAACCAAAGTAAAAAAAAAAAAAAAAGCGTCATTAGGATCCATGCCCTCTTCGATCTGCTCATGTAACATAACTGTCCAACAACAAGACTCAATATAACCCCCTGCCCAGCCATATTCTTCCTGTGAGGAAACACAGTATACTGCTGCCTAGAGGCTAATTGAGCTGGTACCTATATCCAGGTGTTCCTCACACCAGAGATCTCAATTTACACAGACCCAAAACTACAGTCAGCCTTATGCCTTGGACATAGGGTATAAAGGGCTATATTATCTTCTGCCCTAGTTGGCACCAGAGTAGCTGCTGGGATAGGGGCAGGATTAAGAGGAATTGGGTCATCAGTGGGTCTATATTATAAGCTGTCACAAGAACTCAACAGTGACATGGAGCCCATAGCTGACTTCCTGGTCTCCCTAAAAAATTAGATAAATTCACTAGCCCCTGTAATCTTACTAGATGGGCAGTAGACCTCCTCATGGCCAAAAAGGGTGAGACTTGTATATTTTTTGGAGAAAAATGTTGTTACTATGTCAACCAGTCAGGAATAGACACTTACAAGGTTTAAAAATTAAGAGAAAAAAATCCAACAGAGAGAAAAAATAAACAGCAGCTGGGGATAGAACCTAGGCCAATGGCCCTCCTGGTTACTGCCTCTTGCAGGGCCACTACTGACCCTATTACCTCTTATCAATAGTGATGCCCTATAAGAGGTTGATAGGACATCAAAGGAAGGAAATGACTAGGAAAACAAAAACTTAAAAAATGAAGACAAGTTTCCCCAACCTAAGCAGTTCCTCCTTAGCCTTCCCCCTTCCTGTAGCTGCTGTTCTTTGTCCTGATAACTTTGTTCCTATAGATAATGATATGAAAGCCTATTTTTCCTTCACTTGACCAAGGCCATCCTGATGTGCTAAGCTACAAACTGTCACTGCTTGAATAGCTGCCTTTATTCTGCTTTTGTAACTTCACTCATATGCCCCTCCTACAATGGTATAAAAAGCATGCGTAGCTACTACTTGGAGCTCAGACTTTAGAGTAACAAACTATGAGCCTGATGGTATAATAAATCTTGATTACCCTCCACCTCTCCAAGTGCCACTTGGTTCTTTCATGTTTTGTTTCTAGTATTACAATCGTAGAATGATTCTCCATCCTCCATGCCTTAAAATTCTGATTTTGAGCCAGTAATGGTGGTGCACTTCTGTAACCCCAGCAATCGGGAGACCGAGGCAGGAGGATTACCATGAGTTTGAGGCCAGCCTGGACTACATAGTGAGTATAGGGCCAGCCTAAACTACAAAGTGAGAGCCTGTCTCAAAAACAGCGACAACAACAACAACAACAGCAACAACAAACCCCCCCCCCCGATTCTCTTGCTTCATAGATCAGTCTCCTCATGTGGAAAACAGAGGTAATAATATCTACTCACAGGACAAACACTACATGATCTCATTTATAGAGGTATTGAAAGACACAAATTCATAGAAACAGAAAGTAGAATGCTGGTTCCAAAGGCTGAGGGAGGGGCAAATGTAAAGTTGCTGTTCAGTGAGTGCAGAGTTTCAGTTGTACAAGGTGAAAAGTGCTAGATGTTTACTGAACAACAATGTAAGCATAGTTAATAATATATATTGTACCCTTAAAATTTATTATAAGGGTAGATTCAATGATATATATTTTTATTACAAAAAAGAACATAACTTGCCTTTTAAAAAAGCAAGAATTTGAAACTGGGGTCTATAAGTCTCAGCCAAAACTGTATCCAATAATGTGTGATTATGTGTAGTCTTATTTCTTTTGTTTGTTTTTCATTTTTTGTAGAGCTTGTGATGGAACCCAAGGCCTCCAGGATAATATGCAAGTGCTCTGCCACTATGCTATACTCTCAGGCTATGTAGCCTTTGATGAAGAAAGTGCATGCCGTTTTTAATCTCAAAAGGGCCCTTGATTCTGAAGAGAGTTAGAAGCATTGGTATGCGGAAAACTATATTCAAATTTGACATTACAACAGGAGTTTATTTTTACAAAGTTTAGAGTACTACTATTTCAATCTTCTTCCCAAGGAGATGAACTGGTCAATAGATTTTTAATGAAGAAAAGATTGTTAGGAGCCAGGAGTGGTGGCTCATGCCTGTAATCCCAGCACTCAGGAGGCTGAGACAGGAAGGTTGTCGTGAGTTCAAGGCTAAACTGGGCTACATAGTGAGTTCAGGGGCAACCTGAACTACAAAGGGAGGCCCTGCCTCAAAAAACAAACACACAAACAAACAAAAAACAACCCCCACCCAGAAAAAAAAGAAAGAAAAAATTGTTAAGAAGATTCTTTAAATGGGATGGGATTATTCAGTCTGATATTGATTTTTTTACTTGTTTCTGCTGATTGGCCTTTTGCCCACCTCCTCTGGCTGCTCCTTTTGAGATCTTTGTTACTTTTCTTGATTTTAAAATATTAAATATTTTAAATATTAGTATAATCCAGTATTCTACCTAAATCCCCCTTTTCTTCTTATTCTGGTCTCCCCAGGTGAGATTATTTTCTCCCAATTGATTCAATTATACCTGAAATGTGTGTTTTGGATCACCATCAGTGTTAATCAGATTTTCATCAATGTGACCAAATACCTGAGAAAAACAGATTAGAGGAAGTAAGGTTTAAGTTGGCTCAGTGTTTCAGAGCTTTCTGTCCCTGTTTGACTAATGCCAAGGCAGAAATATCATGGCAGAAGGGCATGGTGGAGGAAATCTGCTGAACCGCTGGCAGCCAAAAAGCAGACAAAAGAGGAAGAGTCTGAGAAAAGACATACTTTTCAAGGTCATGCCCCAAGAGACCTAAGTCTTCCAAATAGGCTCCATTTCCTAATAGCCCATTCAGCTATGAGGTCTTCAATTGGTTAATCCATTGGTAATTTAATACCCTCACCATCAGATCATCTCTCTAGACATCTTTTAATCCAACAAAGTTGACCAATTAATATCACTTCATTTCTCCATTAATATGCAGTTTTCTATTTCTACCTGGTCCTGGACCTTCCACAGTTTTCATGCAGGCAATTTGACAGACTTTACAGTGAGTCTATCTTTTTTCTGATAGCTCCACTGCATACACACACACACACACACACACACACACACACACACGGAGAGAAAGGAGAGAGAGAGAGAGAGAGAGAGAGAGAGAGAGAAATACATACCAGCTAACCATTTGCTATTGCTTGATTCTAACTTGGTTCATCTCCAATATCAAACCTTTGTTCACCCATACATTAAGTTGATGCATTTGTCAGGAAGTAGTCATACAATTTGCAAACTACAGAGGAACTTAAGGAATCAAGTAGCTCAACTGCTTCAATTTACAGAAAGGAGGAGTGACTTGCTTAATGTTACACAGCTAACTAATGGCAGAATCAGCTTAGAATCTAGGTATCCTGAGTTCTCTTTCCACTACCCCATCATGCTTCTTCTAGTTGTCCTTCCAAGAAAGATGAGATGGCTTCTAGCAGCAGTCATTTTCATCAGTAGAGAAGCAAGACAATCTTGTCACCCTATGAACAAAATGTCTGCTACGTATGTTTGCATAAGGGGCTAGGTAATTTATGTTTTGCAATGATAAAAAAAAAGCTGAAGAGTAAGTATTAGGGACCAAGGCTTGGAATGAGAATGAGTTAAAGGCCTAGCTCAGGAAGCTGGGTACATAGTTCAGTGGTAGTAGAACACTTGCCTGTCATGTATGAGGCCCTGCCTATTATGTATGAGGTCCTGCGTTCCATCCCTGGCATTGAAAAAAATAAGAAAAGAAAGAGTAGTTCAATGCCTGACTTTACAGTAAGGTTGTAAGGATTTTTACTTTTTCTTTTTCAAAACATTTCCATATTTATTATTCCATCTCAGTCTCTCAACAGGCTGAGGAGGTAGGAAAGCCAGAGCTCAATATCAAAAGTCTACAGATGAAGAAGAGGAGACCTAAGGGTTTACTCAGTGATTTGCCCAAGGTCACTAATCTAGTTACTGATGAAGCCAGGGCTCAGATGTGTGTCTCTTGCTTCCCAATCTCCTTCCTCTAGTCTAGATGTGTAAACATAGTAGTCCTTGAGTGGTGACTACATATCCTGTAAGCTGAACTTTACAGATTTCAATATGCTGAGACTGAAACTTTCTGAGTTCTCCTTACTCTTAACCAGAGTTCTTATTCCAGGGGGAAAAAAGGAGCTTAGTTTCAAGATGAGACGGGGCAAATGAATATTATCTCATAGGTGGAGATACAATTAAGAATCAAAAAGTTGTTTCAATTCCCAGGATGGAAACAATGAAAATTAAAGACAGAGGGACTGGGAATATTGTTCAGTGGTAGAGCACATGCATGAGGCCTTGGGTTGCATCCCCGCACTGAAGGTAAAAAAACAAACAAAAAAATCCAGAAGTCAACAATTTGAGATTCCATTTTCTCAAACTTTCTAGTAGGGAAAATGTCAAACAATAAGCATGATTAAGATGGTCTTTTGTGACCTCTTCTCTGAAAACTATGGCACTCTGAAAAGAGAGATTGAAGATGATATCAGAAAATGGACAGACATCCCCTGCTCCTGGGTAGGAAGGATTAA
>NW_004624893.1:2649284-2660928 GCF_000247695.1 Heterocephalus glaber | reverse complement strand
ATGCATTATGTAAAGGTACAATTCCCAATGAGAAATGTAATTGTGTTGTATACCTACAATGTACCAATAAAAGAATTTAATACAAAAAAAAAAAGATGGTCTTTTGTGTCTAAAAGTGAAAGAGATGGAGGGCAGTTTCCCATATGAATCTTCTCTAAGGAGTGTAACAAGGCAGCTACAAACACCCAAGCTGCCATTTTATTAAAGAAAAGTCAACCCAGCCTCATATAATGCAGGCAGTCCAGGAGGCTGAGGAGAAAAGATCCATAGAGTGTCCTGGGCAGGTGGCAGTGTGTTGAAGAAGCAGCAACAGGTGAGGAACTGGAAGAGGGACTGGAAACCCTGACTGCCAGAGAGCTGGCTATGGAAGAAAGGAGCCTTGGTGTGTTTGTTAACCAAAGGTAGAAGCCACACAAGAACCAACCAGGGAGAGACTGAGCAAGGAAGAGTGAGAAAGTTCTCTTGAGTCTGAACTGAGTTGTCAACACTTTCCCTTCTAGTGTGAGGCCCTTTAAAAACTCACTGCCCTCCTGTGGCTGCAGAGAAACCATTAGGAGAGGCAAGATAACCCGCCTGGGTCAAGGCTGGGAAGTCAGCATCAGAGTCAGTCACAAATTCACTTCTCAGAACTGTTCTTTGGCTGTTGGGTCTGTTCTAAAAGCCCATTTGAGTAACAAGAGGCTCAAGCTTGAACAGAGATGCTTTGGACTGTCTCAAAGCTGATTCTTCCCAAAGGCACATTATTAATCGACCAGTCTATCAATGGATGCTCTTTCCTGTATGTTTATTTAGAGACAGTACTGCTAGTCATAAAGTTTGCTGATTCCTGGCTTGATCATCTCAGTGGGGCAAGTGCAAGGCTGTGCCAGGAGCTCCAGATGACTGGAACATACACAAGCACAGTGCTCCCCAGACTCCAGCACTGAGCCAGGGTGTGGCTGAGCCTAAGCAGGGGGCATCCTCAAAGTGCTCCTTTATTTAAATTATGCTCCCGGGCAACGTTTCATAAATGACCCCACACACCTAGTGCTTACACACAGAGCGGCCTACACACACAGCCCCACTGTGCTCCCTGTTCTGCTTCCCTTACTTTCCACCCCTCTAGGCATGCTCTACAAATTAGCAGCCTTGCAACCCTCCCAGGAGTGGGTTCTTGGAACCTTCAGAAGAAAAAGGCAGTCAGAGAAACATCAACAGGCTAATCAGGAAACCAGCGTTTCAGCCCACTCAGCCACGAGGGCCATCCACACTAAAGACTTTAACCTCCTCTTGCCTCTGCAGGCTGCAGGGGCGGGAGCTCGGCAGCAGAGAGGAGGACCAAAGAGGGGGCCTGCTTGAATGAAACAATGTAACAATTGATGTGAGGCCTTGTCTTGCTCCCTTCCTCAGCGATCCCCTAGGCATGATCCTAGTTCCTGCCCCTCCCCATCGCTCTCTTTTCTAGTCCTTTACGCGCTGTCCCTCCTTTTCCTTTCCTTTTTTCTTTTTCCCCCTTCTCCTTTCCCCCTCCCTCCCCCCTTCTCCAGCTCCGTGTCATTTCCTCCTTGGGCTCGCTCACTGCCCGAGAGTCTCCAGTCCGGAGAGTAGGCGGAGCAGGGCGGTGCGGGGTGGCGTAGCGGTGGAGGGCGATGGTGGTGGAGCTGCTGGGGGCGGAGGCAAAGTAGCCCCCGCAGAGAAGGAGCCCGGCGGCGCCGGAGCAGAGCCCAGGATGGAGAACCGGCCTGGGTCCTTCCAGTACGTCCCCGTACAGCTGCAAGGGGGGGCGCCCTGGGGCTTCACCCTTAAGGGAGGTCTGGAACACTGTGAGCCGCTCACAGTGTCTAAGGTAAGACCTGGAGACTCTGTGCTCGCGGCGCCGGGCTTTGAATGGGCGAGCTGTGCTCAGGCTGAGGCAGGACTGGGCCCTCAGACCTGCTTTGAAACTCGGCCCGGCTGGGGCTGAAAGCCCCTCAGAGGGACAGGAGCAGCACGGAGGGGCTCTTGTCACCAGCCCAGGCACAGATAGCCCCTGAGGGTGGCTAGAGCTTGGACGAGAGCATGGCTGGCCCGGGTTGGAGCCTTGAGCGCAGACACACTCCCGAGGGCTCAGGGGCCGCCCTTGGTCCCCCACCTCGGGGAGACTACTCCCCTCTGTTGGGACTGAGGAAGGGGCGGCTGTTGGGGGCTTCTCCTAGAGGCCCCTGCACCCTGGCGGACAGCGAGAGGCTGAGGGCAAAGGCGATGCAGCTCAGCTCCTCTCTTGGCGCTCTCTGGCCATCCTGCCAGGGCAGGTTGCAGGGCTGGGGTCCGGTGTGGGAACGGAGACCAGGCGTTGGTGGCTGGCTTCTTCGTCTCATTCACACATCCAGATGTGCGCACATCCATTCAGCTTTTGGGACGTCGCTGTGGCCTATTCCGCCTTGGCCTTTCCCCATTCTGATTGCTGCCCCCTCAGCACCGGGCCGGCGAGATTTCCTGCACATTGAAAAGTGTGGAGGAAACTTTTGCGCCATGGAGCACAGCTGTGCTGGAGCTGCCTCCGCCGCCGCCGCCAGGGATTGTTTGAGGAGGCTGTGATCTGCTGGAAGCCAAGTTGCAAAGGAGGACAGGGGAGAATAGCTTTCTTGAGGGCTCTGGAACCCTCAAAGAGCAGCCCTCAGGAGGGGTGAGGGCAGGCACAGCTGCGGCTGGTACTGGGAAGAGTTACTTGTAGAAGGACTCACCTTGAGACTCCAGATTGCCAAGGGAAGGGACTTGAGGAACATGATCCCATTGTTGGTGTTGTTTTGCTTAAATACGCAAATAGCTCTACCCCTATCCAGCCACCCAAACTGCCCTTGAGATGTGCTTGTGGGTTCAGGCAGGAGAGAGCAAGATGTGCTTTCTCAGCATAGATCAAATGTCACTATACCCCCTTCTGGGCTTTTTAGTGTTGCTCCTCTCAGCAGTTCAGCAACACCCACCCCCCAACCCACCCTTAATAGCCAGCACTGTTTCTACAGTGCTTTGCAGCTGCTAGTTAACTTGTAACTTACAGGGTCCTTTCAGGCCTTGCCACAACCCTGGAGTGTTGCCTGGTTGGGTACCTACCAGCTTCAGCGACCTGAGGAATGTTGAGGCAACATTTTGTGGATGACAGGGACCCTGGGATCTTTAGCCTCCCTACACCAGCCAGGTCCTTCATGCGGCACCTCTCCCCTCCCACTTGCCTTGTATTTCTAACCAGCCTGAGATGCCTTTGTCATCCACCAACACACTCCCTAAAGCACTGTCCCTCCAGCATTCTCTGGAGTAACACAATTTTTTTTCTTTAAAATCAGAAACACTCTCAAACAACCCCTTCAGGAATTTCTTCTCATCAAACCCCTCCTCTCTGCTCTGTTTTCGTCAAGGTCACAATGGGATATGCAGTCCTCCATGGTCTGGTAGTTCCTCCCCTTCTTTTCCTCCTCACACTGCCCACCTAATTTCCACAGTGGGCCCAGACAAGCTGCCTTGGAGAGGTCAATTTTCAGTTCTGCCCCCGGCTGACAGAACCTGAGAGGCACCCAGAGAGTGCTTGCTGCTGTGGTCCAGGGTATTTTGTGACCCTGCAAGAGCATGGCAGGGGGTGTTACTAAATCTGGTGCAGCCAGCAATTTGTGGTCTGGCTGGGGGATTATTTGAGGATAGATGAGGGTTTCCTTGGCCGTGCTGTTGAGGAAGTGCCTCCAGTGTTGAGAGCCAGGGTGCCTTTTAATGAGTCCCTTTCTGCCCAGTGTATGGTTGACCCTCTTATACAAAGGCGCATTACTACATGCATTTGGATATGCAGGGGGTAAAATCAGTTTTCTCATTCTTTTCAGATAGCCCGGCTTCTTACAGTAAAGCCAGCTATAACTGGGTTAGCTCTAACATCTAAAGAGAAAGTATTTTGCATTGAAGCAATGGTTGTCTGTATTTTTTTCCTTAACAAGACACATTCTGGCATATTTCATTAATCCTCTTATTAGTCTGCCTTAGTTTCCTTTCAGAAACTTCAAAAAAAAATTACAGCTTTCTCCCTGAAAGTCGCTTTCTTAGTTTTCATATACTGTTGGGGTTGCCATTGAAAGAAATAGAATTTTAATTGGATGGGCCAACCAAAAACTGGGTTCTAATCCTTGCTCTGTCCTTTCCTAGTTCCAGAATCCTGGATATATCACTTGTCTTCCTGGGCCTAGTCATTTTCAGAGATAAAGAGGTAGTTCAAGTGGGTGGCTTTAAATGACACCGTAACAGTCTAGTGGCCACACCCTTAGGATTACTTTGACACTTTTTTCCCCAGAAGTGTTACAAAGTGAGGAAAGTGACTTTGTTCCATTTGCATACAGCATTACTGTTCTGTTTACAGTGGGCTTCTCCATCCCTTATTTCATTTGCCTCATACAGCCACACTGTGAAGCAGTCAGGGAAGGTTGCCAAAAAAACTGATGCAAGGCTGGGATTCATTCAGTGGCTGAACTAGGTTTATCATCCACTGACTCAATGGGAAGCTCCAAGTCCATTTGTTTTCTATGACTAGGGGAGCCTCTTGATTCTTCTGGTGTTGTTGTGGTTTGTGTAGGGGCATAGGACTGTCATTTGTAGGGGTATATCCAGCCTTACCTACCTCCCACCCCAAGGATATTTTCTACGGCACCCTGTGGTCCATAACAGGTAAAGTCAGAGTTGTAAGTATGCTCTAGTGCAGTCTTGGCTCAGGGAGAAAAACAGAACTCTTTTGATGACTCCCAGTCACTTGGATCAAACAGAGACAGAAAATGCAAGATCCATGGCGGAGAATGGCAGTCAATCTACTTTGATGTCTGGGAATAAAACAAAAGTTATATGGGTCTAGGGATAGTGTGCCATACCTGCTTGGAGGTACCTTGTGGAAAAAGGTAGAGACATTGGAGGAATGGGAGATTTTGAGTAAAAGTGGCTGGTAGAAGAAGGCACAGAGGGTAAAAGTCTAGCTCATATTTGTCATAGGAGAACCTTTGCACCAAGAAATAATCAGTTGGGAAAATCATTGATTGCTACTAGCTCCTGTGATTTACCTACATGTGGGGAATTTGGATGCCTGATTTATAGAGACTTATGTAGACTCCTGAAAATCAAGTGGTAAAGAAAAAGGAAATGTTAAAACTCCTAAGTGCTAAGGCATAGTTTATAGATTTTTCCATAAGTTGTGGTGCATTTCCTGATAACAAATAAAAGAAACCTGACCCACAAAGGATTGAGCCCATGGCTTTGACATTATTAATTCCTTTGGTCAGCATCTTAGGCTAAATACCTCATCAAGCCATAGGGCCTATCTGGATGAAATGGGTCTTCTTCTAATCAGATGTGTTTCTTTTGCTACCTAGGGATATTTCTCTATTGTGTGGATAGACATCTATGAAGTTGACTCCCTGCTGAACTCTTTTTTTTTTTCTGCTTGTTTGGTTTTTTGAGACAGGGTCTCTCTATGTAGTTCAGGCTGTCCTTGAACTCACTGTGTAGCCCAGGCTCGTCTCGAACTTGAGATGATCCTCCTGCCTCAGCCTCCCAGAGTGCTGGGATTACAGGCACTATGCCCAGCTTGGGATGGGTGAACTTGGCAAGGTTTTGGTACCAGTGATTCTGCACCATGTAAGATCTCTTAGAGCTCTGAGATTCAGGCAGTATCTTCCTGTGGTGTTGGGGGGGGGAGGGAGGGGGAGAGAGAGACACACACACACACACACTGCATTGCACTGTGCATTCATTTAAAGTTCTCAGAAACCAAGACTGACTGAAGATAGTGAAAAGAAGAGCTGAGATCGGTGTGGGGATGCAGGCAAAGGAGAAGTAGGAAAACTAGGGTGGATAACAGGACAGAACAGAAGACATTCTCAACCTACATGTTTGCCCTTTTCCTGGCCCATTATTGATGTACATCTCCATCTTTTTTTTCCTGACTTTTTATATCCTTTTATTGGTACATTTTAGGTATACAGTATAATGGCATTCATCATTGGAAATTTGCACCTTTACATACTCTCTTGGTTCTTATTTTTTCCCCCTTCCCCTGCCCTCCCTTCAACTTTGTTTCCTTTTTTTCATTTTCTCATATTAATTCTGTTCCCTTCTTTCCTTTCCCCTATCCCTCCAGGGTCTCACTGTGTAGTTCAGACTGGCCTTGAACTCACTATGTAGCCCAGTCTGGCCTCAAATTTGCAACTATTCTTCTGCCTCAGCCTCCTGAGTGCTGGGATTACAGGTGCACACCAACACTGAGCTCTTTACTTCTTATTTTTGTTTTTTATGTCTCCGTCTTGCATAGTGAAGCAAGTGGGTACTAGTTAGTGTCATGGAACAAAATAGGGTGAGGCAGCAGAGTAGCCAGGAGGAGAAAGAAACTTCATCTCCCTTGCCATAATACACTATGATGTTGCTGTATCATTTTACTCTCTCCAGATCCAAGTTTCTATTTGCTGAGTGAGGGTAGGCACACTTGTACCATCATTATCACAGATGATGTGGGAATGAATTGGGAAACCCTAATACTGTTTGCTACGCTTACCCTAGGACAATGACAGGGCAAGCTCTTTAAACTGTTTTTAAGCCCTTCTCTGGAATACCACTCTCACCTGTTTTCTAGAAGCACTCAAAGAGGCCATTGAGACTTCAAGAGGACCTGAATTGTCAGACTGAGGTTATCTTGTAACTGGTAGTAAATGTGGATGACATTTTGTTTTACATTTTATTTGTTTGTTTTGCAGTACTGGGGTTTGAATCCAGAGATTTCTCAGCTACAATTCTACTTCTTTTTAATTTTTTTGAGACAAGATCTCACTAAGTTGCCCAGTCTGGGCTCAAACCCATGATCCTCCTGCCTCTGTTTTCGTAGTAGGTGAGACAAGGTAGAGCAAGAAGATTGAGTGGTGAAACTTGACCAGTCCTTTGAGTGCATCTACTTTAGGTCCTGTTGGGCTGTCCTACATAATACACCTGGTATTCTGTTGTGATTCACACATATGCTCTCTGACATGAAAAAAGCCAAGCCTGTTATGAAGTTTTCCTCCCCAAAACCTCAGGCAAAGAAAATAGTTCAACTCCAGCTGGAAGACACTTGAGCACTGTTTTTTGAAAAATTAAAGTGATTTTTTCCTCTTTGCTCTTCCCAACTCCCTTCCTAGGAATTTCTTTAAAAAGAGAAGAGTCAGTCAGACTTGAGATCAGTAGTTATAGAGGTATTATCTGGAAAGAATATCATAGTTTTTACAGTTAGGCTCCTTTGAACCAGGGGGAAAAGATGCTGACCTAGGTATGACAAGTTAATGAAGAATAGCAGAGATTGTGTGAAAGGCTGTTCTCATTCTCCATCACACACCCAGGTGTTAAAGGGCACACAGCTCAGTGCTGCAAGACTAATGGTGCTTGGGTGGAGACCTAGAATCACAAATTTCAGAGTGAGAAGAACCTTTTGGAAGTCAATTAATTTTAGATCATTTCAGGAACTTCCAGTGTAGTGTTCTTTAGCTTGTTCTCTAGTGGTTCTGTGGAGCTCACTTTGTTCTAAGCTTGTCCATTTTATTGTTGGGAAGTCTTGGCTATGGGCAGCTTTTCTTTATGTTGAGCTGCAGTCATTCTCCCTCTACCTGTAATCCATCGGTCCAAGTCCTATCTTCCTGGACAAGACAGAAGAAGGGTGTTTTCTGTGTCTTAGGATAGCCTTGGGAGTACTAAAAGCAAAGCTTATGTCCTCTTATCTCTCTTTTTTAGGCTTAAAGCCCCAGAATTTTATTTGTTTCTTATAGGCGTTGGGGTTTAGTCTCCCCACCTGTGTCCTTCTCCCACTCTGGATTCATGCTAGCTTGTCCATGTTCTTAAATTAATGGATCTCACAGCAGAAAAAATAATACTGAAGAGAGTGATCAAAAGATAAGACAATTTTTTTAGGGGGAGTGACAGGGTTCAAACTCAGGGCCTTGTGCATACTAACCATGCACTCTATCACTAATTCTCTTCTCTCAGATATTCCCTTCTTTTAAAGCATAAAGCTGAAGACTACTTTGGCATTTTTTGACAGCTGTCACACCAAAGCCATGTGTCAAACAAAGCCTTTTAGTGGAAATACCTGTGCTTGCTGCTAAGCCATACTTTTCTAGGGTCTCTACATAGACAATGGGGGAGAGCCACATAATATATTTGTGAGGAAAATACTTCATCTTCTACTATTTATTTAGAATCATCCCTGCCCTTAGCCCAACTAGGCTTGGGAAAGGGGCTGTAGGGGAGATGAGAGAAAGAGCTAGCCTTAGCTTCAAGGAGCATGTATGTTCATACAAAGAGGTTATTGAGTTACAGAGGCAGAATTTGTATGATAAAGAAGGAAGTGGCATTTAATGAACAGTGTCAAAGTCAAAATTCCATTCTTTTTTCTTTTTAACCTCTCTGAACTTAATTTTCCCCTTCTGGGAAAAATAGTTGTCTCCAAAATTGAAAATGCTAACCGTATGTGACATATAAGCAGTTTCAAACCTACAGAGCCCCTGTGTAGAAATTTGGAGACAGCAGTCTTTGTCCCCATGCTCTGTCAGGCCTTTGTCTCTCTTCACACTACCATTGGCACTGATTGCAAAAGATCCTGTAATCCTGGGGTTCTGGGGTTTTTTCTCTGGATCAGGAGTGCACACAAGAGTCACTCCTGCTGGAGGTCTTGCCTCCAACGCCTTATCTGCTTATCTGTCCACGTCCCCATGTTTACTAGTTGTCACTTGAGCTGGGAAAATACATTTGTTCACTACTAAAGCCCTAATGAGAGAGTAGGGTGGAATAGGGCTTGGTCCTCAATATTACTGAAGGACAAGAGGTCTAGGAAAGAGAGTTGAAGTCTAGGAAACATGTTCCCACTGACACATGACAATTTTTAGTGATCAGATTCAGAACAATTCTGGAGAGGCCTATTTAATCTATTGTATATGACTAATGAAATTGCTCAGTGTAACCATCATTTGCAACATTTTCTCTACAGGAAATGGTATTCAGAGCTCCAAGATGCTTATTTCCAGAAAGTATTCTTGGAAAAAAAACCATCCATAAATATTCACTTTCTCTCTCTCTCTCTCTCTCTCTCTCTCTCTCTCTCTCTCTCTCTCTGTCCAGGAATTGAACCCAAGGAGTGCTGAGGTATAACCCCAGCCTTCCAAATTTTTTTTACTTTCAGACAGGATCTTGCTAGTCGCCCAGGCTGTCCCCAATCTGGAAATTCTCCTGCCTTGATCTTTTGGGAAGCTGGGGTTACAGGTGTACATCACCATACCAATTTGGGATTTCTTCTACCATCAGTGCTGAAGGTGTTCATACCCTTTAGTGCAGGGACCAGATATATGTACATGGTTACATTTTCCCTGGAAACTGAACTGCAGGTTGACCTGAGAGTTATCTTGTAATCAGCGAGTGACTCTTTTATGCTGGTAAGATTGGTGCTGAGATCACTTTCATTTAATTTCTGTGGAGCCAAATACTTTGCTTCTTCATGCCCCCCTGAATTACTCCCTTTCAACAGACTTCAATTAGGCATTAATGAATAAGTTAAGAAACTATTTTTTTCCTGGCTAAATATTATGTTCTAAGAACTGGGGTGGGATAAAACTTTGTCTCCTGACACCCCTTTGCCCCATCAAGTGTAAATAGACCCAGTGTAAAGATTGTCATGTGCATTAATGTTATGAGGGAGGATGTGTTCTTCCTCACATCACACTGGCATGTTTATTTAGGCACAGAGCCATGCTGGCTGGGCACTGGAGTTGAAAGTATTAAGATGACTTGATCTCTAAGTGAGCTCTAGCCTTTCTCCTTTGACTTCAGTTCCACACTTTCCTCTTTCAGTGTGAGTCTGTAAGTATGCCATGCCACCGAACGAGTACCACTTTGGAGGAACAGAGACACATCTTGCCTGGATATAGGCTGTCCTTCTTTCATGTCCAGTCTTTGTTCTCCAGCCGCCACCCACTAGCTTCAGTTGCTCGAGGCCTACAATTTGGACTGTTTTGCTCAAGTACCATTGCCTCTTTGTTCATTCATTGGCCACCCTGCCTTCTATCTAAAACTCAACTTTTTTCTTTGATCACAGTGGGCCCTTCTTGTCTTCATAGAAGCTTTGTCCCTCTTGACTCAGCCCTGCTTCCTGTGGGTGGGTAAGAGAAGCTCACAAGAGTTGAGGTTACTACATGAGAAAACACTCAGAAAATCATAGCAGAATCAGAGAGAAAATTTTTCACAGTGCATTTGTCTCTCTCGTTTCAGTGAAAGACACCTCACAATTTGCTGAGTAACCTTGACATGTTCTTTCACCTCTCTTAGCCTTCTGTTTCCTCTGAGATCCTCCATGGGAAAAGTTCCTGCTTTCTTGATGGATTGCTGAGGGCTCCAGGATCCTTGCTTGTCTAGGCCTTGGGAGCCAAAGTTCGACTGATAGTAGACAGTCTTACAGTGAAATCATTGCCTTTTTCCACACTGCTGCTTCCTATCTTTCCAGAAGTGGCTGTTTCCTGGTGTGTTCTCAGGGATGGCATGGTCTGTTAACTTTCACTTGAGCCTTTTAATGTTACATCTATGAGGAATGCAGGAGGTGGAACTCATTTCACAAGATCAAGGGTTAAAACTAGTGAGGAATGACCCTTTGTGGTATTTGCTGGACCCCACCCTGATGTCACTCAACAGGCTCTTAACTGCATGGTCTTCTCTTCCTGAACCTCTGGCAGGGGAATTTTGAATGGTGCTATACTGCCTATCATGGTATATTAGAAACTGATTTTTCTTTGGAGGGAGAGGGTTGGAGGTGAGAAGAGGTAGAGCTAGTAGCAAAGCTGGTTTGACTAGTTACTCTGGAAAGAGGTTAGAGTCTGATGGCTGCAGCCTCATCTTTCCTTATGAAAGGATGACAAGCTAAAGCCTTGTCTTTGTTGGGGTGTCTTTCTGTTTTCCATTTCTTTTTGTTTGTGTTTGATTTAAATAAAAGTCTCCTGAAAACTTCTACAGATAGACAGCTTTTAATGGCATCTTATATATGACTGTGGGAGTGAATGATGGCATCTGGAAGCCTGGAGGGTGTATCAGACCTGACTCTCATGTTCTTTAGAGGAATTGAGAGAAACTTTGGGACTCTTTTCATTCCCACTGACAATCAAGAAGGATCAAAACAATAGGCTAAATAGTGAATCAGGCAAGGGTCTGTATACTTGCAAATCTTCACTGAGTGCAGGCCATGTAGTTGCATTGGATCTCCGCAACCTCTTAAACCCAAAGGGTGGTCAAGGCCTAGATATGGTAGTGTCAGAAAGGTAGTGGACCTGCTCTGCTGCAAATATTGCTGCTTCTAGGAGCTTTTACATGTATTCACACTTAATTTTTACAGTAACGGTTTAAGGTACATATTGATGCCCTAGTTATGCAGATCAGGGGTTTGAGGGTCAAGAGACATTAACTGACAGATGCTAATTCACATGCTAAGTGGGAGGGCTGGCATTCAAATTTTATTTATTTATTTTATTTTTTCACAGTGCTGGGAATGGAATCTAGGACCTTACACATGATAGGCAAGTGCTCTATCAATTTTCTTGTCAGACTCGGAATCCCAGGGTTTTTGACAATACCATGTTTGCATGGGTTAGGGAAAGAGGAAGAAAAAAAGAGA
>NW_004624893.1:2619527-2649184 GCF_000247695.1 Heterocephalus glaber | reverse complement strand
GGAGGGGGAGGGGGAGGGAGAGGGGGAGGGAGAGGGAGAGGGAGAGGGATGAGAGAAATGGAATTGAATGAGGAAACTGGTAATATTATCAATACTTGCCTCTCAAGGGTTAGAGTCAAAGGGAGGTTTATGTTTTTTTAAAATCTCAAATCAGAGAAAGGGGATTGAGATAGGATTCAGAAGAACTGCACTATGTTTGTTTTTGGTGATATTGGAAATTAAACCCAGGGCCTCATGCATGCTAGGCAAGCACTCTTCCACTGACCTACATCTCCAGCCCTCAGAAGACCTGAAGTTAAGTTTTAACTCTGCCACTCATCTGTGTGACTTTGGAGTAGTCATTTCCCTCTTTGTTACTTATTTGCAAAATGAAAATAATAATGTAGGAAAAAGAAACACAAATGGTAATGTGAGTTGCAATGAAAATCTTATTGCTAATGCAGCAAGGTCCCCACAGTTTATTAATCTGAAAAGGGATCCTAGGCAAGCAGCAGGACAGAGTCAGGAGATAAATGCTTCAGAAAGCAAAGATGGATATGGTTGCTGAAATAGAGAAAAACATGCCCTCCCGGCTCGATCACACAATAAGGAGCAACTGACAGAGCAAATCAATGTGGAGAAAAATTGTCTTCTACAGAGGAAAAATCTTATGTGTTCAGCAGAATGATAACTCAAAGGTTGCACAGAACTTATCAGTAGAAAACATACCTTCTTCCCAAACAGAACAAGCCAAAGCCTCACAAGAAGACATTTTAACACAAAATATTGAAACCGTGCACCCATTTAGAAGAGTATTGGCAGCAACAATATCTCATTTTGAATTTAGAAACACATGCCAATCAGAATTTCCTCCTAAAAGCATCAACTTCACTCCCAGAAGCACCAGCCCCAGAACAAGTGCAAACTTCTCACCCATGCAGCCGCAGCAGCCCAATCTCCAACATCTCAAAATCCAGCCCTCCAGGATTCCCATTTGCAGGGCCTCCTAATTTCCCTCACCAAAGCATGTTTGTATTTCCACCACATTTGCCACCTCCATTACTTTCCCCTCGGGGCTTCGGCTTTCCTCAGAATCCAGTGGGTCCCCAGCCAACTGTTGTTCACCTCCCAGGCCAACCACAGCATATGATGATCCCCTTTCACAAGCATCAAGGTGTATAGGCCCACAGAACCTTTACCAGGTTAAAGACATTTGGAGACCAGAAAGGTGCCATAGTGATCCTTGCAGTAGACAAGACCAACCGCAACTGGATCTGTCATTTAACAAGGGATCGCCAAAGATTTTACAGTGATTCACACCACTTGAAAAGAGAGCAACATGGAAAGGAATGGGAGCAGGAATCCAAAAGCCACAGACACAGAGACAGAAGCCAAGACAAAGATAGAGACAGAAAAAGTAGATAGGAAGGGCACAAAGATAAAGGCAGGACACAGTTATTACATGGTGATCGAGGAGCAGATGGAAAAGTGGGCAGAGATAATAGAAGTGTAGAAAAGAAACTAGACAGACCTAAAAGTGAAAATCATGAAAAAGGACAAAGAACGAGAAAAGTAAACAGAGGGGGAAAAGGACAGGGAGAGGTATCATAAAGATAGGGACCACACTGACAGAGCTAAAAGCAAAAGGTAGAATTTGCAGGCTGATTCAGGATGACATTTAAATAACTACTAAATGCTCTACCTTTCTCAGATTACCTGCTGTGATTATGCCATCTTTTCAATTCTTACTGTTGGTGATTTGTAGAACACTAGATTCTGTCTGTTGGTGCAGAATGCTCTGAGCCAGTGCTCATCATCCCTTCATACTGAATCTAGCTATAGGAATTTAAATATTTTTGAAAGTTTTACATTATTGTGTATTCAAAGATTTGTTTTATTAATATGCAATAAAGGCTTAGAAATTTTTAAAGAAATAAAATTATAAAACTTACCAATGTCCAACAGGGAGGGTATTTTATCTTTTATTTCACACGAATAGTATATATGTATGTGATTTAAGAGAGAAATACAACTTAGCCCTTCCTTATTAGACTGAAACTCTCTTAAGAGGATTTTGAACTTAAAAAATGAAGTGTTTGAAGTTACAGAATCATTAGGAGTTTGTGTGAAATGGCAAAACATCTTTAGTGTGATGTCTGCAGCTGCCAGAGCTGGGAAGACCAGACAAGATTTCTGGCTGATGTCTTTAACAGTTAGCATTTTGAAAGTATACTGTTTGCCTGTCTTAACCAATTAAACTGTTGATCAATTAATCAATCAATTACGTCAACAGACCAGATGAAAACTTTGTAAAGTGCCTAATCCTAAAGTAGAGAATTCAAGAAATTACTACCACAGAAGGCCTGGCCCCTGGATTTTCAAAGAGATGACAAATTTGTTGAAGATTGGCATTTACTAGAAGTCCAGGGAACCAAAAGCTGTGACTGCTGAGACCATGGGATAGGATGTAAGAGCAAACTTTATTTAGTGGGCATAGATTTCATTGTTGATGTAGCTGGAAGTTTTGTGAGACAAGGAAGAAGAATTGGAGCTAGGCCTGGCAGGATACATGGGATTTAGGTATCGACTGTGGAGGGCCAATAGCATTAATTCTTGTGATTATAAACTGCATATCCTAAAGACATAGGCAGGAGTCTGAAACCAGTCTGTGTTTCCACAGTGAACTGTATGATAGCACAAAGGCAGAGCATGAGTTCCTTGTTCATTTATTCACTTATGAACTCATTAAATGTTATTAAGTGTCTGTTCTAGGAGCTGAGCTTTTCTTTCTATGGCCTATGAAACCAGCACAGAGCTCCATAGATGTCACTTTTATTTATTTCCTAACAAATACTTTTATAGTGCATACCCTGGACTAGGCATTGATTTTCTCACTTAATACATTCTAATTTATTGACTTCACTTTATAGTTGAGGAAATTGAGGCATAGGGAGATTAGGTAACTTGCTCAATGTCATGTGGATATTGTGCAGCTGGATAAATAAGTGAGCCAGTGGACGTCTACTTGATTGTTGTAGAAAAATGGAATACAATGGTGAATGGATTTGAGTCACGTATTTTGGAGAACCCGGAATTTTGTGCTATTTCTTGGATGCAGGTTGAAAGTAGGTGGACATTTTTGTTGTCTTGAGAATTAACATATTAAAAATAAAGTACCCATCACAGTACCAGTCACATAAGTGCTTGTGCAAGGAAAGACCTGAACAGAACAATAGATGGGAAGGACAGTTTGAAGGAGTCAGTCATCTTTGCAATGTGCTAACTAGTTATACATTAGTGAGTTACCAGATATTAGTGATAATACATTTAATTGAAGAACTGAAGAGGTAGGAATCAGGGATGAGGCCCATATTTCTAAACTAGAAGCCTCTGAGTGATGATAGATGGGGATTTGGAAGGGAAATCAATTTTATTGAAATTTTGGATCTTCTGAGACTGAAGCTCTGTAGAAAAATCAAGTTAAGAAGTTCCACAGGCGGTTATAGGTGGGGAGGAGAGGGTTTCTTTATATTTGTTTATTTAAGGACACTGATCAGTTAAGTCATTATTTTAGGAACAAAATGGTCAACATACAATTTACTAATCTATTGATTGTTGTGGAAGTTAGTTAATTGCCAGACAATCTTGTGCCCCAAAGACTTGGGAAACTGGCCTGCCTTGTTATTTAATAAAGCTTTCTTGGCCACAGGTTTGTCTTGCTATCTATTCTGATCTGTGGGATACCTAGCCATCTGAGGTGTCCCTAGCTGGAGTTCTTTTTATATAAATTAGAGGTTTCAAATGATGGGAAAATCAATCAAACAAACACAAAATAGGAGAAATTGTCAAAGTGCTACACTTCATACTGAAAAGTTAAAATTGTTTAGGGCTGTTAAAAAACATTGGTTAGCTTGCCAAGATGTTTAAGGATTGTTTTCTCTATATGAAAAGCACAATGTGGTAGTTTAGTGAGGCAAACCTCAAACCACAGGATTTCAAGTCTGTGTTGCATTTTAATTGTTAGAAGTTTAATACTCTTCATATAGTGTAGTATCATTAATCTGTGCATACTATTGTAAGTGTTTCTACAATAGTAATGGTTTTTAAATATGAGCTTCAAAAATGCATTATAAAACTTCCAAGTGTGACTTCTTTGCCTTAGGTTATGTACTCATCAAACTAAAGTAGGGAAGACATAGAGATTTACTTTATGAATTCATTTGTTGCAGATCTGGCTGGAAAACATTGATGTATTACTGAGACATTTACAAAGTTGGAATGATTATTTGACCCAAACCCTGGCACTGCTGTCCTTTATACTTACATGAAGTTCTCTGGAAAGTCTCGCTTTGTATACATATGGGCCTGCCAACATGAGGACTAATCCATCCCTCTCCTCCCTACCCTTCTTGGATTGGCTTTCCAGATCCTTTATTACTGTTGTGTGGCATGACCTATTTGTCTATAGTGTGAAAAACTGAAATTTAACTTTCTTGTGTTATGGTACTCAATCTCCATTCACTCTCTACCTCTCAAATGAGAGTTTTCCCTCTACAGTTAATGGACCAGGTGAAATAGCGTGTAATTTGTATTTGAAATTGATTTGGATATCTAGGTGAGGGAGGAATTTTTGTAAAAAGATTGTCTGATTTCTCTAGCCTTTCCAAGAGCCAGGTTGCTAACTTGTATTTGCTGTATGAGTCTGGGTGGGAAAGAGATGACTTCCCCCTTTGAAGGTAAAGAACTCAATATGTAACTTTTGTGTTTTTCCCATGCCTTTGGCTGGAGAAATTTACAATGTTCTGAAACCTGCCCAGGCCCTGCATGTACTGTACCTACTCATGAAGGGTTTTGGCTCTTAGCCCTTCTCAGATGCATTAGGGTTCAGTTGCATCTCTTTCCCCTTCCAGCCACCAAGAAAAGCCAAAAGAATTAAGGATCAGGGAGAGTTAATTCCCACTGCTTAGACCCAGCTGGGACCCTTTCATCTTGTATCCCATAAGTTGGAGACCTAATTTAAGGGTAAACTCTGGTCCAAGCCTGTAAGTGACAGTGATCTGGAACAGGCCCCAGAAAAGCCCTTGACAATCAGGCTTTGCCCTATACTGGCAGTACTCCTCCTTCTCTCTCCCTCCTGTGCTGTTGGGATCTTACAGGAGACAATGACCCTTGGAACCAAGCCAACTGATGCTATTGCAGCAGTGCAAATGATGCATCATATTTCCTTCCATCTAGACTGAGAGATTCACAGGAAGATTCTTCTTTTTCTTTAATTCCTTTTCTCAGTTTCATTACAACATTAGAAGTCTTATTCAGAATAAAAAAAAGTCATTGATATCTCTCCCAACTCAAAAGAGAGCCATGCTAATGAGTTCTGAGATGGCAAGCTCAGATGGGAAAGGGCAGCTTTGAAGGAGGCTCTTGCCAGATCTGGGATAGGCAGGATGAAGCCTCTTTCTGGAACAACTGCACTACTGTAATCGCCTCCTCAATGGCCTCCCTCCCTTTGATCATCCCTTCCTCCCCTTAAAATTATTTAATGGTTCCCTGCTGCCTGTAGAATAGAGCTGAAACTTTTTTTAGCCCACTGTACAGACCATTCTCCATCTGGCTGTGGTCTTCACCATCCTAGGCACAGAGCAGAGAGTCGGCTCTCCAGAATGGTTTGCTGGTTGAGAAGGCTACATAGGAAGAGTCCAGCAAAATTTGGTACTTTTGGTAAACTTTCTCTTTTTTGCCCCTAACACCAAATTAGAAGAAGAATATGACTTGAGCTTCTGGTTATACTAGCCAAGTTCCCCAGTTTCTGTGAGACATCTAATAGGTGGGGTAAGACTTGCATGACACCTACATATGAGCTAGAGACACAGAGCAGAGGAAAAAAAATAGTGGTGGAGGTTGAAGTTGAAAGGGACCCCAGATACAACCCAAGGTGAGAAGGAGGATGGCAGAATTGGAAGATGGAGTGGGGATCTGCTTGTCCCCTGGCTGCCTGGCTGGTGCAGCTCCTGTGTGTAAGCCCTGTCCCCTAGGCTTGCATGTGGGAGAGGCCTGCTGACAGATGATTTCAGCATTCCCCATGCTGTTGGGAAGTGTTGCTGTGAGACTCTTCAACAGCCACCTGACTTGTTGCTATGTGTTCAGAGTGGGTGTGGTGTGAGCCCTGTGTCCAGTTTAGGGGTTTTACTGCTTCTACTATATGATGGTAACCATAGGTTGTGTGTGTGCGTGCATGTGTGTGCGTGTGTGTTTTCAGTTTTGCTTAAGCCAGCCCTAACGTGTTCTGTCTGACTGGCCTTGGAGGTGAGTCAGTGTCTGGTATTTATACCTAATGCCTTAAGTGTCCTCATTATTTGACCATGACATTCTGTTCCTCACTATTTTACTCAAAGCTGAGAAGGCCAAAAAGGGCTGAAAAGAACTACCTCTATCCTCCTTCCTAATGGGTTCTGACCTCATTGATGGCTAACTGTATCTGTGGTGTCAATTAGGTTACGTCAGTGCACTAAAGGGAACAGGGTAAGATTCACAGTGTTGAAATTCACATTAGTTGTACTGTGACAGTTTAAAAGGCACACTATGGGGATTTTTCTTTGTTTATTCCTGCCCAGTCTACTGCTGGAGAGTTTAACTAGCTGGAATGAAATTTTGGGACAGGCCTGGAAAGTACCCCAGGAAGTGGCTGTCCTTATCAGGATCCTGTAAGTATGAAAGGAGTAGAATCCACCTGAGACCATTTTAAAGAGGAAATAGTTCAGTCTTTGCATACATTGGTGAAAGATATAAAGAATGTTAGCTTGCTCCTCACTGCTGTTTCCATTAACATCCTTCCAATATTGAAAATTTTTGTCCTAATATGTAATCCTAAGAGTGTAGAAATGGTAGACCCCGTCAGGGGTACTACTGTTCTCAAAGGGACAGAGATTCACACAGTAAGGGCAGGACTGCTAGCATGGTCATTTGGAGGCCAGGCAGACAGTAAATCATTTGAGAAGGAATTAAAAGTTCAAAGGGCAGGAGGGGTTTCTTTGGGTGACCTCACAGTTGCTTGAAAAATCAAAGGGATAGGTGATGTGCCTTAATGTTTTGAAGGCTGCTTCAAGAGGCAAGGGAACGGAAATGCACAGTAGGAAATTGGCATTGCTGTCTTCATGTGCCCAGGAGCCTTAACTACAGGCTGGGGATGATCAAAGTTACCGTTAATTAAATGCTTCTTACCTTCTGGGAATTTTACATGCATAATCTTGTCATTACTACTGTAAATTAATTGATAGCATTCCTGTGTTAATAGATGAGAAATGTGAGAGTCAGAGAGGGAAACTAATGTCTCAAGATAGCCGAAGCAGGAAGTGGTAGAGCTATGACACCAGCTCCACCTGACCCCAAATCCTTTGCTTGTCTCACCGTATCTTGAAATTTTGCTTCAAAGAGTCTCTTTTTGTGCTTCATATTCTCTTTCTAATCTCATTATTAACTATGGATGTGGTCTTGCTCTTTGTGTCATAGGACTGGACAAAGGTGGGACGCACAGGCCAGTTATTTCAAAGATTTCCTGGGAAGCTTATTAAAGATACATATTAGCTGGCATGGTGGTGCATGCCTGTAATCTCAGTAATTGGGAGGCTGAGGCAGGAGGATTGAGTTGAGTTCGAGGCCAGCCTGGGCTACTTAGTGAGTTCAAGGCCAGCCTGAACTACATAGTGATACCCTGTCTCAAAAAAAATACATGTATGTATAATTAGACTTTCAGGAAAAATAATATAATTCCTCAAGAGATACTTAGCAGTGTCCCTAGTCTAAAATATTCATATGGAGGGTAAGGAGGCTAAATAACTTGCCAAAATTCATGCAGCCATTAACTGGCAAAGCTGGTATGCAGCAGAATTTGGTTTATCTGATTTTCAGGGTGCCTGTTCTATCCAGTGCTCTTGTTGATTTTTTAACTGGGAAAAGAGCAAGCAGTAAACAAAACTCTGGGCTTGACTCTCTTGGCCCCTCAAAACCTATCATTTTCACCTTGCCTATCTGTCAGTGAACTTTAAATGAAACATTGCCTCCTTCCCTTTCTCCAGTCTTTCCTCCCTCTCTCCCTTTTCCTCTTCCTAGCACAATTTATTTAAGTTGTTATTTTAGGGATAGGTGATAAATATTCATGGGATAAAATTAAAAATATGTAAATAGCTATATCTTGCTTCATCCCTGTCCCTAAACCACCTAAGTTCCCTTCCCGGAGGCAGCCGCTGTTACCAATTCTTGTGTACCTTTCCAAGGATGCTGATTTATGCATTATGCATGTGTTACAGTGTCTCTATGTCCTCACTGCCCTTATCTTCTTAATCTTCTGCAATCTAGCTTCATCAACTCTTCCTGAGGGCTCTATTTATTGGCCATTTCCTTGTCTTTATCCTTGTTTTCTCTAGTTATTTTATTTTTCCAATTATTTGCTGAGTAGGCAATGCGTTCACAAGGCTTCAAAGCCAGATAGTATGGAAAGGCCAGCAGGAAAAGAGTTTTCTGTACATCTTTGTCCCTCATCTACCCAATTCACTCCCCAAGCTCTGCTTATATATTTTTATTGTACCTTTCCAGAGTCTCTCTATACATCCACCACACTTGGTATGACTACAGATTCTTTATCTTGCTTCTTACACAAAAGGTGGTATGGTAAAATAATCTTTTGCACCTCACTTTTTAAACTTATGTATCCCAGAAATGTTTCCCTATCAGTACATAGAGGCCTATGACCATTCTTTTAACACTTGTATTATATGTTGTTATTTAATCAGTTCTTAGTATTACTTGTCATTGGCATTGTTTCCAAAGTTCCGTTCTGACTTGATGCTCTCCAAGCCCTGCTGCCAGGATAACTCCTATGACACTGAACAGTCTTGTTTCTACACCCTGTCTCACTGCTTTTTCATTTCCCTTTATGAATCAACTGCCTCTCCCTCTCCTTGTCCTGTTTATGTTTTTCAAGTCTCAGAGTTCAAACCCCTACTTGGCCCCCATATATATATATATATATATATATATATATTTGAAATCTCATGACACCCAAATCTCTAGTCTTAATATTTGCAACTATCTGATAGACAATGTCTACTTAAATAACTTTTTTTTTGCCTGACACTCCAATATGTCTAAAACAGAACTTGTTATCTTCCCCTTGCAAAACAGGCCCTGTCCTTGGCTTCCCACCTCCCACTCAGCTAGATCAAAATCTTGGAGTCACAGCTTACTCATCCCCATATCCGGTCAATCACCACGTCCTGTCAATCTTTCTTCCTTCAAAACAACCCTCGGAAATATCCCCCTTCCTTTCAGTTCCTGCTAGTCCCACCTTCTCCCAAGCCCTCATTACTTTATGTCTGAGTTCCTGGCTGGCTTCCCTGCTGGTAGGCTCACCCTATTTTAATTTATCCTGTAAGTCACTTCCTCTATTTGAGAAGTTTAGTTTTCCTGTCTGTACACGAGGAAGCTGGGCTGACTGGTTTATCTGTGAAGTCCTTTCTACCTCTGACATTTTAGACCAGAGATCTTCCCAAGCATTGTATCCCCATGTCACATTATTGCCAATTCCTGTACTGTCCTCCCACTAAGGTGCTCCTAATAGTGTCTTGCACAGTCTTTCCTCCATATCATTCCTAGAATCTTGGTTTTAAAACAACATACAGTGGAAAGAAGTCTTAGAGGTAAGCCACCCTCACTGACCAACACTGACCCACAGCCTGAGCACTATTTATAATGGTGGATATTTCCTTGGCCAGACTGTTCAGGAACCCCTCCATTCATGGGAAGCACCCTTCCACAAATCAGTCCTTTCTTTTGGTAGGTCATTTGGGTTCTTGTATGTCTCCTGCCACAAACAAACAACAGTAGTTCTACCTTCCTGTTTTTCTGCTTTTTAAAATCTCCATTATCTTTTTTTCTTTTGTAGGGGGAGCATTACTGGAGATTGAACCCAGAGTCTTATCACTGAGCTTATTCCCAGTTCATTTTAATTTTTATTTTGAGACAAGATCTCACTAAGTTGCTGAATTGTCTGGGCTGGGCTCGATCTTGCCATCCTCTTGCGTCAGCCTCCCAGAGTGCTTGGATTATAAGCCTGTGCCTCCTTTATGTTGGTTTAAGTTTGACATGCTCAACTAAAATTTCCTTTATGTTGCCTTAAGTTCAAACCCCTTAAGTCTGGTATCTCAAGTTCTCTATAGTGTGGCTTCTTTCTTCCCTTGCAGCCTTAAATCTACACTACTTCATTTATATTTCATGCAAATTAAAAAGAAAATACATAGTTCAAATTTATTGAGGATTTACTGGATTGCAGACTCTGTTCTAAGTGATTTTACATGCATTGTTTAATTCACATAGCAACCATATCTGCTTTTATTGGTGTTCCCTATTTCAGAGAGGACAAAAATGAGACAAAGAAATTCAAATGATTTATTTGGACTCTCATAGTTAGTAAATCACAGAGCTAGGATTTTGACTCAGATAGGCCAGCTCCAGAGCCTGTGCCTGTCATCAGTGCTATATGTTGTCAGTTCTAAATGTGACAACTCACAATTCCTGAATATGCTCAGTGCTTTGCTCATTATGATCTCAAAACACTTTTCTAATCTTTTCTACCTGACTAATTCCTATTTATTTATCGAGGCCCATCATTAATAATACTTCCTTTGGTTCCTGTTTTACCCTATCTTCCATCCTTACATTTTCCCCTTAATTCATCTCTCCAAAAAACCCTTAAAGCTTCCCTACCACCTCTCTTCTGATTCTTACCATGTTCTTGTTTTTACAAGACATTTTTTTGTATGTATGCAATGACTTTTGGCAGTGCTGGGGATGGAACCCAGGACCTTGTGCATCCTAAACACATATTTTGTACTGGGCTGCACCCCAACCTTCATATGTTCTTTCTAGTGAGTTCTACAAGCTTGTTTTATATCCTTCATGGTATGTGTCACCTCCTTAAAGGCAGAACACATAAGGTGTAAACTGCTGGATTTGGTTTTTCACCCCAAATGCATTCTGTAGACTATTTAACAATTAAAGTTAGAAGTTCAAGGCTGGGAATTTAGCTCAGCGGCACAGCGCCTGCCTGACAAGCCCGAGGTTGTGAGTTTGAACCCCAGTACAAAAAAAAAAAAGTTAGAAGTTCAGGAACTTCTCTGTAAGATTTGAGATTACTTCTTTTCATATTTTAGCTTGGTATGCATCTCTTCTTTCTGAAACTTGGGTTTCATTCATAGGCTCTAAGTTTATTTCTACCATTACCCTTGAGTTTGTTCTCAGGTACCATCAGGGGCAGGGCCAGAAAAATGTTACTGTCTATAGTCACAATTTTAGTATCTACAATATTCAGAACTGAATGAGGAACAACATAAAAAGAACTTTTTATTATATTCTTTTTGTATGGTCTGACTTACCCTTTCCCTTGCCTTTAACATTTATTACTATACACTATACAAAAGAATATACAATTTGTTTATATGGATAGATAGATAGATACTATACACTCAATCTAGAGACTGCAAATTTTATTATGTGATGTGATGTGTGTGTGTTTCTGTCTGTTTGTCTTGTCTTGTCTGTCTGTCTGTCTATCTCCATGTGTAGAGGGAGAGGGAAAGAAGGAGTAAAAGGGACAGGGATGCGGTATGGCATAGGAGTTGAGTGGTGGGGCATAGTTCTTTTGAAGTAGAAAAATTCCTTATGTTTTGTGCTAATAAACCCCCTATAAAATGCTACATCCTAGGGGCCAGGGATGTGGCTCAGAGAGAGAGAGAGAGAGAGAGAGAGAGAGAGAGAGAGAGAGGGCGCTAAGGCCAGGGCTTCTATCTCCAGTGTGTATGAGTGTGTGTGTGTGTGTACACTGAATTCTACAGAACTTCTCCTACCTCTCCTTCTTCCTTCTCTTCTCTCCTCTTCCTCCTTTCGTTTCCTCCTATAATTCCATACTGGTGATGGCTTCACATTTGTATGTCTTAAAATTGTATCTGAAGTTGGTCAAACTCTTTGGTTGAGTGAGATATGTTTAACTAGCATGCTGGACAAGAGCATGATTTACTACTCAGACAGACAAATTCAGTGGGTAACACTTCCTTCTTTAAAGGATCACAATAATCTTATTAATTCCCTGTGTGTACCAATTTAATTACATTTCAGGAGTAAGAAACATTTAAGCAGTTCCAGTTGCAGTGTTCCTGTTCACTAGCCATTAACTATAAATCACTAGTAGGTACTTTAAACATATCTGTTGATGGATTGCCTGGTATTTTACATGACCATAAGCCACTTATATAAGGGTCTCTAACTTGTTTCCTGCAAAGGGAAAATGTGCTCTTGATTTCTCTCTCTGTCCTCATAATATCTTTATCAACCCCCATCCCACCCTGTACAAGTTTCCCAGGGCCCCCTTTTCTTCTCCCTTCACATATTTTATCAGACTTTTTAAGTGATTTTTGGACTGGTTGTGATTACGACTGAACCATATGGGAACCACACATCTTATTTTTTCTTCTACTCTCCTGAATAATAGTTATGAATTATTAGATGAATAAAAAGCCCCAAGATTAGCTTTTAACAATTGAAATACTTAGACCAAGTATCCCTGCCTTGATTTCATCATCCAAGAAAGCCAAATTTAGTAACCCCTCTTATTTCTTTTCTTTCAGCTAACACCTGAAATCTGTTCTGCAGAAGGGTAATACTAGTTACTGAAGCATGCATTAGTGTGCAAACTTCATGACCCTTACTGTTTTTGCTAATGGTATCCTATATTAGAAAAGACTAGGAGTCATTATATGTTGTCTTCTCTTCTTGAATGGATTATGCTGACTGGGTCAAATTTGACCTCAAAATAAGGACAATGATGTTTTCCAGTCTTTACTTTTTAATTTTCAAATTCAGAAAGCATATTTGTGATGGTTAGCTTTCTGTCACCATAAGAAATACCTAAGACAATTAATTTATGAAGATAAAAAGGTGTACTTTTGCTCAGTATTATAAGCTTCAGTCCATGGTTCGATAGGTTGCTCTGAGCCTGTAGTGGTATGTCATGGCAGGAGTGCACATTAGAGAAAAAGCGCTCATCTCGTGTGTGTGTGGTGGGCAGTGAGACTAAGAGAGAGACACACACGCAGAGACCAGCCCACTAACTCTAGGGTCTCACAATCTCTTTTGAGGGCATGCCTCTAGTGACACATGGACCTCTTTACCTCTTAATATTTTCACTACCTGTCCATAGCGCCCAGCTGGTGACCAAGCCTTTAACACATGGGACCTTGGGGGACACTAAAGATGCAAATCACGGCAATATTGAAATTGTGCAATCATCTAACTTACAATTATTGCACTGAAAACATTTAACATGAAATCTGTACTTTTTAAATTCTTATTTTTATTTGTGCATGTTTGTTGTATATAATGATCACTTTTTGCTTGGAGAGTTGGTACATGTACATAAGATATCTTAATTCTTTTTGTCATCTCCCCCCCCCAATCTCCATCTCTTGGCATTTCCTTTTTAAAAAAGATTAAATTTATCTCCCTATTTCTTATTATGTATATTTATTTTGTTCTTTATTTATATTTTGGGTTTCTCATGTAAGAGGAACTACGTGATATTTAAGATTATGTGTCTTATTTCTCTTAACATTATAGTCTCAAGGTGCATCCAATTCCTAAAAATGACTCAAGTTTATCTTTCATAATGGCAGAGTATTGTGTATAAATGCCACATGTTCTTTATCCATTCATCTGTTGATGGATGTATAGGCTACTTCCAAGGTTTAGCTGTTATGAGTTGTGCTGCTATAAACATGAGTATTTATGAATCACTGTAATATGATGTCTTTAACATTTTCAGGAAGATAAGTGGAATAGCTGGGTTGAATGGAATTTCTCTTCTTATTTTTTTGAGAAATCTCCATACTGATTCCATAGTGGTTGTACTAGTTTATATTCTCATCAGAAATGCAAAAGGGTTCCATTCCAATGCAGTCTTGCTAGCATTTATTATTTGTTTTCTTGGTGATAGCCATTCTTTCTGGAATAAGATGGAATCTCAGTCTTTTTTTATTTACATTTTCTAACATCTAGAGATGTTGAATATTTTTTTCATGTATTTATTGCCCCTTTGTATTTCTTCTGAGAAATGTCTATCCATTTCAGTCCATTTTTTGATTAGGTCTTTTATTTTGAGGTTCTAAATTTTATGAATTCTTTATTTATTCTGGATATTAGTCCTCTTTCCGAGGTGTATCTGGCAAAAAAATTTTCCCATTCTTTAGATTGTCTCTTCACTCTTTTGATTGTGTTTTTGCTGTGCAAAAAAACTTTTTAATTTGATATGATTCCACTTGCTGATTCTTGAAGTTAGTTCTTGTGCAATTGGGATTCTGTTCAGAAAGCCTAAGCCTATGTCTTCAAGAGTTTCACCTATCTTATCTTCCAGCAGATTAAGTATTTCTGTTTTAACATTTAGAACTTTAATCTATTTTGAATTTAGTTTAGTACATAGTGAGAGATACTGTTCTAGATTAAATTTTCTGTATGTGGATAACCGGTTTTCCCAGTATCATTTGTTACTCAGGCTGTCTTTCCTCAAGTTTATGTTTTTTGCCTCTTTGTCAAATATCACACGGCTGAACGTGCCTGAGGTTGTTTCTGTAATATTCGGTTCTGTCCCAGGGATCCACATCCACATGTCAGGATTTCTGCCAGTATCATCCTGTTTTTTTGAAGGTAGCTTTGTAATATAACCTGAAATGCGGGATTGTGATGCTTCCTTGCTTTGCTCTTTTTAGCCAGGATTGCTTTTGCTATTCTGTATCTCTTCTGGTTCTATATGAACTTTAGGATTGATTTTCCTAGTTCTGCAAGGAATACTGTTGGTATTTTCATTGGGATTGCTTTGAATCTGTATATCAGTTTTAGAAATATGGCCATTTTGATAAGATTGGGTCTACCTACCTAGGAACAAGGAGTATGTTCCTGTTTTCTAATGTCCTATTCAATCTCCCTTTTTGGAATACCATACTTTTAATTATAGAGGTCTTTCACATTCTAAGTATTTAATTTATTTTAATTGCTACTGTAAATGGTATTACTTTCCTAATGTTATTATTGGTATGTTCAGTATTCATGTACAGGAATACTATGGATTTTTGTGTGTTGATTTTGTATCTGGCTACATTACTGTATTTGGTTTTAATTCTAGGAGTCTTTTGTTATAATTTTTGGGTTTTCTATGTTGAGGATCATGTCGTCTGAAAATAATGATCATTTGACTTTTTCCTTTTCTATACATGTCCCTTTTATTTCTTTCTCTTGCCTGATTGTTTTGAGTAATGTTTCTAGTGCTATATTGAATAGGAATGGTGATAGTGGACATCTCTGTGTTATTCCTGACTTTAGAGAGAAAGGATTCAGCATTTTCCCCATTGAATATGATGTTGGCAATAGGTTTGTCATAAATGGCTTTTATAAGATTTAAGTAAGGTCTGTTTATACCTACTTCTTTCAGGGTATTTTTTTTTCATGATTGCACTTTCAATTTTGTCAAAGGCTTTTTCTGCCTATTGAGATGATTATGTGACTTTTGTCCTTGCTTCTATTTACATGATGTGTTACATTTATTGATTTGTGTATATTGAACCATTGTTGCATCTCTGAGATGAAGCCTATTTGGTCATGATATATGATTTTTTGATAATTTGTTGCTATCTCTTAGCCAGTATCTTACTGAGGATTTTTCCCTCTGTGCATATTAAAGAGATTGGTCCGTAGTTTGCTTTTTAAGTTGGGTCTTTGTCTGGTTTTGGAATCACGGTAATGCTACCTTTCAGGAATGAAGTTGGGAGTACTCCTTCTCTTTCATTAAAGAGTTTGAGGAGGCTGGGTATCTTCCCAAAAGAATTAAAAGAATCATATATGTGACTCAGCGATATATGTGCCCCATGTTTATAGCGGCACAGTTTGTAATAGCGAAAGCTTGGTAACAGCCCAAGTGCCCATCAACTGGAAACTGGATAAAGAAGATGTGGTTTTTTAATAAAATGGAGTACTACTCAGCCATAAAGAATGAGAAGCTAGAGGCATTTATAGCTAAATGGATGCATATTGAGGACATATTCTTAAGTGAAATAAATAGGACACATATATGTAAATACCGAATAGTTTCTCTTGTGTGAGAAACTGAAAGTGTAAATAATGATTAAAATGAATAATTGATAATGGAAAATAGGAAGAAAAGGTCCAAAGGGGTAGGGGAAAGGAAAGAAGGAAAAGGAAAATTATGAGAAAAGGAAAAAATGGAAACAAAGTCTTTGTAAATAAGGAAGGGTGGAGGGGGTGAAGGGAGCACAGGGAATGGAGACAAAATAAGAACCAAGATACATCATGTACAGGTACAAGTACCCAATGATAAATGTAAATGTATTGTATACCTAAAATGTACCAATAAAAGAATCTAAGGGGAAAAAAAAGAGTTTGAGGAGTATTGGCATTAGATTTTCTTTGAAGTTCTTGTGGAATTCAGCACTGAACCGACTGGGTCCTGAGTTTTTCTTGGTTTTTTATTACTTCTTCAGTTTTATTGACTGTTACTGGGTTATGCAGTTTTTATATTTTCTTTGTTTAGTTTTGGCAATTCATTTTTTCTAGGAATATGTTCGTTTCTTGTGAATTCTATAATTTATTGGAACATAGGTCTTTGAAGTAGTTATTAATAGCTTCTAGATTTTGCCAATTTGCACCATGATTTCACCTTTTTTTTCCTAATTGTATTGATTGTTGATTTCGGTCTTTTCTTTTTGCTAAGATTGACTAAGGGTCTATGTGTTTTGTTTATTCTTTCAAAGCACCACGACTTTGATTTATTAATCCTTTGTATTTTTTAAGTCACAATTTCATTAATTTTCATTCTGGTTTTTGAAATTTTTTTCCTTTGTATTTGGATTGATCTTGTTTTTCTGGCACCTTGAGGTGATTCATAGGGCTATGTATTGGAGATCATTCTGATTTTCTGATGTGGGCACTCACAGTTATAAACTTCTCTCTTAGGACTGCTTTCATCGTGTCCCATAATTTCTGGTATGTTGCAGTGTCATTAATGTTTCATTCTAGGAATAGTCTAATTTCTTCCTTGATTTCTTCTGTGACTCACTGAATATTCAAGAGTATACTATTTGATTTCTATGTATTTGCATAATTTCAGTGGTTTCTTTTGCCACTGATTTGTAGTTTCATTGTGCAGTGATCTGATACTATGATGGTATAATGTGCATGGGATAATGTGCATGGGACATTTTAGTTCTTTTGCATTTACTTAAGCATTTATTGGCTAGTATGTGGTTTATTTTGGAGAATGTTCCTTCTGTTGCTGAGAAAATGTGTATTTGATCTGTCCTTTTGGGATGGTAGAGTATTGAGTTCCTCCAGTATAATTTTGCTCAAGTTTACCTGATCTTTTACATATAGCGTTTTGTTTTATGAAGTTGAATGGTCTGTTGTTCAGTGGATATATGTTTGTAATTGTTTTTTCATTCTGTTGAAATCTTCCCTTAAGTAATATTTAGTGATGTCCTTTTCTTCTTTTGATCAGTTTTGTCCTGAAGTCAATTTTTAAAATACAACAGCTATTCCTGATTGTTTCTCATTTCTTGTTAGACAGAATATTGTTTTCTACCCTTCAATTTTTAGTGTGTGAATTTCTTTTTGGATTAGGTGTGTTTCTTGTGTACAGCATGCTATTAGGCTTTGTTTCTTCATCCATTCTGCAAATGTGTGTTTTTTGATTGGAAAATTGAGACTATTCACATTGAAAGTTATTCATGAAAAGTATAGACATATTCCTGCTATTGCATTATTTTTCTGTTGCTGATTTCCTTTTTCCCCTTTTGTTTAACTGATCACCTTGCCTTATGTATTCATTCTACCAGACTTTTTGGCATTCTTGACTTTTATCTCTTTCTAGAATATCGTTGAAAATTTTTCAGACTGCTCTTTTGATTTTCATGAATTTCTTATGGTGCTCTTTGTCATGTTAAGATCTTATTTCTTCATGAGTTTTGAAAGATAACTTTTCATGGTGTATCAGTCTGAGTTGGAAGGTGTTTTCTTTAAGTGCTTGAAACACTCCACTCCAAGCTCTCCTGGTCTTTAAGGTTTGTGTTGAAAATTCGGCTATAATTCTAATGGGTTTATCTTTGTAAGTGATTTGTTGCTTTTCTTGAACAACTCTTAAAATTCTGTCCTTGTGTTGGACTTCTGGGATTTAACTGTGATGTGTCATGGTGAAGTTTTTACTGACCATGGCTGGTATTGGGAGTTCTTTATGCCTCCCTAATCTGTATGTTAAATTCTTTCCTCCTATTTGAAGTATTCTGCTCTTCTTTCCCCATATCTGGAAAGGTTTCTGTTCTATTTCTGTAAGCAGGTTTTTATACCATTTGTGCTGTCTTCTTATTTTTCGTGAATTCTAATTAATCTTTGCATCATCTAGCAGCTGTTCGCTCCATTTTTCACGATCTCTTGTTTTTATGGTGTCTCTGAGTATATGATCACTGTCATCCACCCTGTCTCCCATTTCTGAGTCTGTTCTCACATTAGTCACTTCTGCTGTTCAAGCTTTGAATAGAATTTTTAATCTCCTGCATTTTTGTTTGGAATCTTTTCATGCACATTAATTCTTTGCTAAACTGGCTGGCCATTCATGTTTTGTATCATTTCATTTAGCTTACTTGTCTTTTCATTAGTATCTTTTGTAAACTCACTGATTTTTTTTATTAAATTGGTTTAGTTCTATCTTGTGTGAGCTGGCCAAATACCTTATTGATTTGCTTATTTCCTTTTTTTTATCATTTTTTGGGGGTTTTTGTTTGTTTTTTGGTACTGGGGATCAAACTCGGGACCTTGTGCTTGTGAGGCAGATGGTGGAACCACTGAGCTAAATCCCTGGCCCTCCTCTTATAATTTTGAATAATTCCATTGTTTGACTTTTGAATTTTCTCCCAGTCCTTGCCTCATGGATTAGCTTTGGGAGAAATGGACATTTTTGGAGGGATTTTGTTGTCTTGTCTTCTTTTGTGTGTTTTGTTGTTGTTATTATTGTTGTGAGGTGGGTGGGTTGATTGTATCAGAAAGAATTTGTTGCTAGTATAAAAATCTCTTAGTGTATGATTTTAGGTAATGCACTTTGACATTGCTAACTATGGGTCTTTGCCTCTGTCCCATGATCCAACCTTCTTCATTAATTTGGGAGCTGAGGGTGCAGTATAATTGGTCCAACAGCCAGTTCTCTGGGAATGGACTACTATTGTTAATGACACAAAGACTATCCAGATATTGGCATATAGGGAAAGCCAGTTAATAGTAACAACTATGCAAACCTGGCAGTAGCAATAAAATCAGCACCAATAATAGAGTCAAAGACAAACTAGATATTGACATATCATAAGAACTAATAATGTACCACCCTGAGCCATAGAAAAGAGATGTAGAGTGATATAAATACAAAAACAACCCAAACATTGATGTATAGTAAATATCTACAAAATGCAATAACTATACCTCCACAAACTGTAGAAATGAATTCAACAGCAGTAACTTTGTGTTAACCAAATATCTAAACATTAATAAAGCTTAATAGCTATACTAATGAAGATAAAAATGAAAAATAAGAAAAAATAAAAAACAGCAAAATGAAGAAAATTAGAAGGAAAAGTGAAAACAAGTAAAAGGAAAATAATAAAAGAGAAAAAAAATCCCAAATCCCAGAGAACCAATAGTGGGGAGAGAAAGAAATGAGTCCAAGAAATTCCTCTGTTTTTTTGAATGAATGGTTTCTTTCCAGGGTTTATAGTCATGGAATCCAGCAGATGTTGGGGAGGGATAGTGAGTCACTGCTAAGACCTATTTTATTTCCCTTCTGTCTTACATTTCTCTTGTTGCTGAGACAAAATACCGATACCCAAAGTTAAAGAGGGAAAGGATTATTTAGCTCACAGTTTGTAGAGGTTTCAGGCCATAATCAACTGGCTACAAGGCAAGGTGGCATGGTAGACAGGCATAGCAGAGGATGCCTGTTCAACAGTTCATGGCAGACAGAAGGTAGCAAAGCAACAAGGGACAGACAACCACAGCTCTTTCTATCCATTATATCTTATCCAGGCTACTCAGGGCAGGTAGCATTCACACCCTTAATCCTAGTGCATTTGATCCTAGCACTTCACCATGAATCAATTCCAGCTTTACACACTCTATATCCAGTCACCTCTGAAAAACCCCAGCTGTGATCAGGTGAGGCTTTGGGGGACATATAAACACAAGCCATAACCATTCACCCACCTTTTTATGTATGAATACTGGATCTTGCCCTACCTTTCCTACTGGGCATGATCAGTCAATGGTGTCCACCCTATGGCTGTAGTTGTTCTTGCGATTCTCTGTGTCACTCTTTGCAGCACAATTCATGGTTTCCTCTGCCTAGTTTTATGTTCCTTGGGTTTGTGAGGGTGGCCCCCTGCTCCTCTATGTACACCCTAGACTATGGCAATTTCTTCAGCTGAGCAGTATCATTGCTCACATTGGTAGATGTGGAAAGCAAGCAGACTACAGATTTCTGTGCTGGATGTAAGCAGTGGTGTGAGTAGTGGGGTGTCAAGCAGTCTGTTCATTTAATGCCAGCACATTCAGATCCAGCCCACTCTGGAAGCCACAGAAGCACAACTTGGCTTGTGACCCTGGAGGGTAGAGCCCTCTCATCCCTCCTAGCTCAATAATAAACTTCTTAGATATAAGAAAATGGAAAGGCATCCCTTGTTCCTGGGTAAGAAGAATCAATATAGTGAAAATGGCCATAATTCCAAAGCTATTATATAGATTTCATGCAATGTTAATTGAAATTCCAACAATATACTTCACAGAACTAGGGAAAACAATCCAAAAATTCATTTGGAACCAGAAGAGACCTAGAATAGAAAAAGCAATTCTAGGCATCAGAGACATGGCTGGGGGTATCACAATCCCCAACTTGAAACTGTACTACAAAGCTACTGTGATAAAAACAGCATGGTACTGGTGGAGAAACAGATCCGAGGATCAGTAGAATAGATTAGAAGATGCAGAAACAACTCCAGACATACTCAGCCACCTCATCTTTGACAAAGGAGCCAATCACCCTCATTGGAGGAAAGATAGCCTATTTAATAATTGGTGATGGAAAAACTGAATTTCAACCTGCCAAAGACTAAAACTAGACCCATACCTATCACCATGCACTAAAATAAGATTTACGTAGATTAAAGATCTAAATATGAAGACGGAAACACTAAACTTGCAGGAAGAAAAGTTAGGTAGAACTCTTGAAGACATTGGCATAGGAAAAGACTTTATGAACAAAACCTCAGTAGCACCGGAACTAGCACAAAGAATCAACAAGTAGGATCTCATCTTATTAAAAAGCTTCTGCACTGCAAGAGAAACTACCACCAGAGCTAAGAGACAACCTACAATGTGGGAAAAATTTTTTAGCAGCTGTACCTCAGACAAAGGACTACTATCTAGAATATATAAAGAACTGAAAAAAATCAGACCCCCAAAATTCAAAGACCCAATTCAAAAATGGGCATCTGAAATGAACAGAGAAGTAAAAAGAGCAAATAAACATATGAAAAAATGTTCAACATCACTGGTCATTCGAGAGATGCAGATGAAAACAACGCTGAGATTCCACCTCACTCCAGAAGGAATGGCTGCTATCAAGAAATCATCTAATAACAAATGCTGGCGGGGATGTAAGGAGAAAGGAACCCTTCTCCATTGTTGGTGGGAGTGCAGACTGGTGCAACCACTGTGGAAATCAGTATGGAGATGCCTCAAAGAACTAGGGCTAGAGGTGCCATTTGACCCAGCTATTCCCCTGCTGGGTATCTTCCCAAAAGAATTAAAAGAATCATACCATAGAGATATATGTGCATCCATGTTTATGGAGGTTTGTAATAGTGAAAGCTTGGAAACAGCCCACATGCCCATCAACTGGAAACTGGATAAAGAAGGTGTGTTTTTTTTTTTAATAAAATGGAGTACTACTCAGCCCTAAAGAATGAAAAACTAGAGTCATTTATAGCTAAATGGATGCATATTGAGACCATACTCTTAAGTGAAATAAATAGGGCACACATGTGTAAATACCAAATAGTTTCTCTAGTGTGAGAAACTGAGTGTGTAAATAAGGATTAAAATGATTAAAATGAATAATTGATAATTTGAATTAGGAAGAAAAAGTCCAAAGGAGTAGGGGTGGTGGGAGGGGAAGGGGAAAGGAAAGAGGGGAAAGGAAAAATTAGGAGAAAAAAAAATGGAAACGAAGTCTATGTAAATAGGGAAGGGTGGTGGGGGTGAAGGGCACACAGGTAATGGGGAAAGAAAATAAGAACAAAGATACATCATGTACAGGTACAAGCACCCAATGATAAATGTAAACGTATTGCATACCTAAAATGTCCCTTAAAAGAATTTAAGGGAAAAAAAGAATAAACTTCTCAGATGGTCTATGTCCAGCCCATGCCTTCTCTATGACTGTCTCCCATGGGTGTCTCTCATCCAGTTGCTATGTCAATGTGACACCCATAACCCTAGAGTATAGCTGCTCTACAGTTGCTCTGTGTCGCAGTCCCACTCAATTAACCTCTTCTCAAAATGGCTCTTGATTAAACCTTCACAAATATGGCAGGTGCTTAACTGGATTTCCTCCCCATATCCATCTTGCCTTGCAGAAGGTGTCATTTTCAGAGTAAAATGCCTCACTGCTTTTGCAGTTTATACTAGCTGTGGGATTTTCTTTTGGCTACCACTTCCAACCTGATGTGCTGTCTCTCTGGAATTGCCATTCTTCTCTTCTCTGTCAGCAAGAGACAGGTACCCCTCCTGAAAGCTGCCTTGAACCTTCTAGACTGCCTAGTTCTTTCTCTCTGCTTCGCTCCATCTCTCTACGTTCTCCACAGTTTCCAGTTTTCCTATCAGCTTCCTCCCATTCCCAGAGATCCACCTCCTTCTTTCTTTTCATCAAGTTGTTTTCTTCCAGATGCCTCAAGTCCAGGGCCCAGAGAAGCTGCTGTTTGATACTAGTCTGTACCATCTTTTTTCCCTCTGTACTTTTAGTAAATTTCAAATGTAAAATGCAATGCTTTTGACAATAGGCATGATGTTTTATAGCAGATCTCTAAAAATTACTCATCTTGTGTAATTGAAACGTTACACTTGGTGAATAACAAGTCTCTATTTTTCTCTCTCGTCCACCCCCTGACAACTACCATTCCACTCTATTCTTATGAGTTTACTATTCCTCTGTTCTTATGTAAATACAATCCTGAAATATTTCTTATTTTTTCACTGGCTTATTTCATTAACCATCATGTCCTTCAGACTAATTTATGTTGTAATATATGACAGGATTTCTTCCTGAATAATATTCCATTGTGTGTTATATAAAATTTTCTATGTCTGTCCATTGATGATCATTTCGATTGTTTCCACATATTGGTTATTGCCAATAATGCTCCTATGAATACAATAGGGTAAATATCACTTCAAGATCCTGATTTCAGTTATTTTAGGTAAATATACAAAAGTGGGATTTCTGTAGCACATATTGTTCAAATTCAACTTTTGAGGTATCTGCATACTGTTTTCAATAGCATCTATGGCATTTTACATTCTCACTACAATGCACGAGTGTTCCAATTTCTCTACATCCTTACCAATGCTTGCCTTATTTTTTTCCAATGACTATCCTAACAGTTACAAAGTCATACATAATCCGTTGTGGTTTTAATTTGCATTTCCTGTATGATTAGTGACCTTGTGCATCTTTGTATGTACCTGTAGGTAGGCCTACCTGCATGTCTTCTTTGGACAACTGTCTATTCGAGTTCTTTGACCATTGTGTAATCTGGTTATTTGTTCTTTTATTATTGAGTTGTGTATATTTTTTGTCTATTTTGGGGATTAGCCCCTTATCAGATAAATGGTTTTTGGTTATTTTCTCCCATTCCACAGACTGTTTTTTCATTTTAAGTGTTTCCTTAGTTATGTAGAAGCTTTTTAGTTTCATATAGTCCACTTTCTGTTTAGTTTCTTCTTTTTTTTTTGATGCCTATGCCTTTTGACATCACAGAACTTCATTCTGTTGATGTGATGCTTTATATAGTGATTTATGTATATTATGCTATCCTTGCATGGCAGATATGAATCCACTTTTTCATGATATATTATCCTTTTAATGTTTTGTGACTTTTGATTTGCTTATATTTTGTTGAGGAGTTTTACATCTCTTTTAATTGGGGTCTATTGACCTGTGGTTTGTTTGTATTATCACCGTCTGGTTAGTATCAGTGTAATCTTGGCCTCAAAATGAGTTAGAAATGTTCTCTCTTCTTTTATATTTTAGAATCGTTTGAGAAGTATTGACATTAATTCTTTTTTATTTTCTGGTACCGGAGATCGAATTTGGGACCTTGTGCTTGCGAGGCAGGGGGCAGAACCACTGAACTAAATCCCCGGCCCACTACCAAAATTCTTTTTTTAATTAATTGGTAGAATTCACCATTAAAACCATAGGGACATGGACATTTCTTTGTTGTGTGGTTTTTCATTACTGACCTAATCTCTTACTAGTGACAGGTCTGTTCATCATGATTTGGTGTAGGTACTTGTATATTTCTAGGAATTTATTTGTTTTTTTCTAGGTTATCTAACTTTCTGGCATATAATTGTTAATGATATTCTCATGGTCCTTTGCATTTGTGTGTATTCTATTATAAAATCTCCTCTTTAATTTTAATTTTTATTCGGGCTTTTTTTCTTAGTCTATCAAAGGGCTTTCAATTTGTTCATTTCTTCAGCAAACCAACCAATATTTTTGTTGGACTTTTCTGTTTTCCACTTACTATTCTATTTATTTTTGTTGTAATCTTTATTATTTCCTTCTATTAATTCTCAGCTTAGCTTATTTTTTATTGCTAGTTCTTTGATGTGTAAAGTTGAGTTAGTTGAGAAGTTTCTTTTTAAAGTAAATTTTTATTACTATAAACTTTATTGTTAGTATTACTTTGCTATATCCCATAAATTTTGGCATGATTTATTCTTTTTTATATGTCTTAAGATATTTTCCATATTTTTTAATTTTTTATAAATGTCTGGAAGCTAATGGCCACCACCTGAGCACCTCTTGTAATTGTAGAGGGCAAAGGTAACTTTTTCTTAAAAATTAATTTTATTGGTACACTTTAGGTATACAATGTAATGACATTCATCATTTTTAATTTGCACCTTGAGGACCAGGGATTTAGCTCAGTGGTTCTGTCACCTGCCTCGCAAGCGCAAGGAACCAAGTTCAAACCACGGTACCAAAAAAAAAAAATTTGCACCTTTACGTAATCTCTCTTGGTGCTTACTTTTTTGCCATTCCCCTGCCCTCCCTTCAACCCCTCCATCCCTCCCTATTTACAAAGATTTTGTTTCCATTTTTTTGATTTTCTCATATTAATTCCATTCCGTTCTTTCCTTTCCCCTACCCTTCAGATTTCCCCTTCCCCTTTGCCACTTTTCTTCCTATTTCACATTATCTATTATACCTTTTATTCCTTATTTACACTTTTAGTTTTTCACACCAGAGAAACTATTCAGTATTGACACATGTGTGTCCTATTTATTTCACTTAAGAGTATTGCCTCAATGTGTTTAGCTATAAATGTCTCTAATTTCTCATTTTTTATGGTGGAGTAGTACTCCATTTTATAAAAAAAGCACATCTTTTTTATCCAGTCTCCAGTTGATGGGCAGTTGAGCTGCTTCCAAGTTTTAGCTATTACAAATTGTGCTGCTATGAAAATGGGTGCACATATATCACTGTGGTGTGATTCTTTTAATTCTTTGGGGAAGACACCCAGCAAAGGAATAGTTGGGTCAAATGGGACTTCCAGTCCTAGTTTTTTGAGGTATCTCCATATTGATTTCCACAGTGGTTGCACCAGTCCACACTCCCAGTAGCTGTTGAGCAGGGTTTCTCTTTCCCCACAGCCCCACCAGCATTTGTTATTGGTTGATTTCATGATAGCAGCCATTCTTTCTGTGATGAGGTGGAATCTCACCGTTGTTGTCATTTGCATCTCTCGAATGCCCAGTGGTGTTGAACGTTTTTTCATATGTTTATTTGCCATGTCTACTTCTTTGTGTGAGAAATGTCTCTTCATTTCAGATGCCCATTTTTGGACTGGGTCTTTAAATTTGGGAGTTCTGATTTTTTTAAGTTCTTTATAGATTCTAGATAGTAGACTTTTGTCTGAGGAATAGCAGGTGAAGAATTTTTTGCACATTGTGGGTTGTCTCTTTGCACTGCTGGTGGTTTCTCTTGCTGTGCAGAAGCTTTTTAATAAGAAGAGATTCCATTTGTTGATTGTTTGTGCTAGTTCATGGGCAAATGAGGATTTGTTCAAAAAATCTTTTCCTACACCAATGTCTTCAAGAGTTCTACCTAAACTCTGTTCCAGCTGGTTCAGCATTTCTGTTTTAATGTTTAGATCATTAATCCATTTTGATTTTAGTTTAGTGCATGGCAAGAGATATAGGTCTAGTTTTAGACTTTGGCAAGTTGAAACCCAATTTTTCTAGCACCATTTTTTAAAGAGGCTATCTTTCCTCCAGTAAGGGTGTTTGGTTCCTTTGTCGAACGAAGATGAGGTGGCTGAGTGTGTTTGGAGTTGTTTCTGTATCTTCTAACCTGTTCCACTGGTCTTCAGGTCTGTTTCTTTGCCAGTGCCATGCAGTTTTAATCACAGTAGCTTTGTAGTATAGTTGGAGGTTGGGGATTGTGCTACCCCCTGCCATGTTTCTGTTGCCTAGAATTGCTTTGCTGTTCTAGGTCTCTTCTGGTTCCAAATGAATTTGTGGATTGTTTTCTCCAGTTCCAGGGAGTATGCTGCTGGAATTTCAATTGGGATGTCATTGAATCTATATAGCAATTTTGAAAGTATGGCCATTTTCATTATGTTGATTCATTCTACTCAGGAGGAAGGGATGTCTTTCCATTTTCTGATATCATCTTCAATTTCTTGTTTCAGAGTGGTATAGTTTTCAGAGAAGAGGTCTTTGATTTCTTTTGTTGGGTTGATTCCTAGGTATTTCAGTTTTTTCGATGTTACTGTGAAAGGAATTGTTTGTCCTATTTCTCTCTCAGTGAGCCTGGTGTTCGTGTAGAGGAAAGCTATTGATATTTGCATGTTGATCTTGTACGAGCTACTTTGCTGAATTTGGTTATTAAGTCTTGAAGACTTTTGATGGAATTCTTGGGCTCTTCTATTTAGATTATCATGTCTTCTGCAAATAAGGACAGTTTGTCTTCTTTGTTTCCTATCTTTATTCCTTTTATTTCTTTCTCTTGTCCAATTGCTTTGGCTAATATTTCCAAGACTATATTTAACAGGAGTGGTGATAGTGGACACCCTTGTCTTATTCCTGACTTTAGTGTGAAAGTTTTCAGATTTTGACCATTTAGTATAGTATTGGCTGGTGGTTTTTCATAGATCGCTTTTATCAGATTGAGGTAGACACCAGCTATTCCAATTTTTTGTAGGGTTTTTATCCTTAATATGTGTTGGATTTTGTCAAATGATTTTTCTGGATTTATTGAGATGATCATATGGTTTTTGTCCTTGGCTCTATTGATATAGTGTATTACATTGATTGATGTGCCTATGTTGAACCATCCATGCATTCCTGGGATGAATCCCACTTGGTCAGGGTGTATGATCTTCTTGATGATCTTCTGCATTCTATTTTCCAGTATCTTATTAAAGATTTTTGCATCTATGTTCATTAGTGAGATTGGCCTATAGTTCTCTTTTTTGGTTGGTTCTTTTTCTGCTGTGGGTATTAAGGTGATGCTTGCTTGGAGGAATGAATTTGGGAGTATTGCTTCCCTTTCAATTTCATTGAAGAGTATAAATAGTAGTGGCAGCAGTTCCTCTCTAAATGTCTTGTAGAATTCAGTGGTGAAGCCATCAGGACCTGGACGTTTCTTAGGTGGTAAGTTCTTAATTACGTTTTCAATTTCATTGATTGATATTGGGTTGTTTAGAATTTTTAGGTCTTCTTCATTCAACTTTGGTAGTTCTCACATATCTAGGAATCTGTCCATTTCCTCTGTGTTTTCCATCTTCTTTGTGTATAGGTTCTTGAAGTAGGTATTGATGATTCTCTGGATTTCTGCTGGGTCTTTTGTAATTTCACCCTTTTCATTCCTAATTGCATGGATTTGGAGCTTTTCTTTCCTTTTTCTGATAAGGTTGTCTAAGGGTTTGTCAATTTTGTTTATTTTTTCGAAGAACCCACTCTTGGCTTCATTGATTTTTTTGCATTGTTCTCTTAATCTCCATTGCATTGATTTCTGCTCTGATCTTTATAATTTCTTCCCTTGTATGAGCTTTCGGTTTGTCCCACTCTTCTTTTTCTAGAAGCTTGAGTTTCAGCATCAGGTTGTTTAATGAAGCTTGCTCTGTTTTCCTAATATTCACTCCTATGAATTTCCCTTGTAAGACTGCTTTCATTCCATTCCATAGATTCTGATATGTAGTATTGGCATTGCCATTTAATTGTAGAAACTGTCTGGTTTCTTTTTTAATTTCCTCTGTGACCCATTGGTTATTCAGAAGTGTGTTGTTCAATTTCTATGTGTTTATGAAATTCTTGCAGTTTCTTTTGGTATTAATCTCCAATTTCATAGCACTATGGTCCGGTAATATACAGGGGATAACTTCAGTTCCTTTGCACTTACTTAAATATGTTCAATGAGTGAGTATGTGGTCTATTTTGGAGAGTGACCCTTGTACAACTGAAAAGAATGTGTATTCTGATTTTGTGGGCTGGAAGACCCTGTAAACATCTGTTAAGTTCATTTGTTCAAGAGTTTGATTGAGTTCTGGTATTTTGTTGCTTATTTTTTTTTTGTCTAGTTGATCTATCTAGTTGTGACAGTGGAGTATTGAGGTCCCCCACTACTATTGTATTAGTGCTTGATTTTTCATGTCCATTAGTATTTGTTTTATATGGTTGGACGCACTAGTGTTGGTCCATATATGTTTATGACTGTTATCTCTTCCTCTTGGATTCTTCCCTTTATAAGGATGTAGTGTCCTTCTTTGTCTCTCTTAATCAGTGTTTGTTTGAAATCCACTTAATCTGCAAAGATGATAGCTACTCCTGCTTTTTTTCAGGTTCCTGTTGCATGTAGCATTGATTTGCGCCCTTTAACTTTCAGTCTATGAGTTTTTCTTTGAATTAAGTGTGTTTCTTGTATGCAGCACATTGCTGGATCTTGCTTCCTGACCCATTCTGTCAGCCTATTTCTTTTGATTGGTGAATTGAGGCCGTTAACATTAATGGATATAACTGATACATATTGACTTATCATTGTCTTGACGTTTTCTTTTTGTTGCATTCTCCCCCTTTGCATTTAATTTCTTGTTGTCCCCGCTGGATTCATTCTGCTGTGCTTCCTGGGGTTCTGATCTTCACTGTATTTTCCTAGGATATTGTCTAAAATTTTTGGAGTGCTGGTTTGGTATTCATGAAGTTCCTGAGGTGCTCTTTGTCATGAAAGTATCTTATTTCTCCATCAA
>NW_004624893.1:2548865-2580583 GCF_000247695.1 Heterocephalus glaber | reverse complement strand
TATATTAATACATATAGTACAATATAATTAGTACATTTTAATGCTACTAAGTAATAACTAGTAATATAAGAAGTACAGATTTTATAGATGGAGAGAGAGTTATATTTAGAATAGAGTAGGTAGGAATTTAACAAAGCCTAGAAATCCCATTCTGATTTACCCTACTGTGGGAATAAAGCTCCTTTGTGTCACTAGGTGCCCAGGAGATGCTACAGCACTCTTCTAGTACCACCAGTGTTGGGGGCCTTGGTTATTTCTCTGTGCAAGGCTGGTTCTGTTCAGCAGCTGCTGAGTTGAAAGAGTAGCTTTGGAGCCACAGACATCTAGGTTCAAGGCCAGGCAGTTTTCTTGACTAGTCAGATACCCCTGAGCAATTTCTGTGAGGCAGCTCTTTATCTCAGTTTCCTCATTTGTCAAATGGCCATGATATTTAGGTCACATCATTGTTGAAAGGAGAATTCAGTGGAATAATAATATCAGTGAGGGTTAGGGATAGGGATCAAGCTCTTCAGTTTTCCCAGTTCTATTTGTTAGAGACTGGCATTTCTCCACTGAATATTTATAGCTTTTTTTTTTTTTTTTTGCCAAAAATCAGATTACTGTGTGTGCTTAGGTCGATTTGTGTGTCTCCTATTCCATTTGTGTTGCCTTGCCAGTACCATGTTGTTTTTATTACTGTCAGATTACTGTGTGTGCTTAGGTTGATTTGTGTGTCTCCTATTCCATTTGTGTTGCCTTGCCAGTACCATGTTGTTTTTATTACTGTGGCTTTATAGTATAGTTTGAAGTCTGTTATAGTGATGCCTCCAGTGTTGCTCTTTTTGCTCATGGTTGCTTGGGGTATTGTGGGTCTTTTCTGATTCCAATGTAAATTCAGAATTGCTTTTTGTAATTCTGTGAAGATTGTTGGTATTTTAATAGGAATTGCATTGAACCTATATATTGCTTTTAGTAGTATGGTCATTTTAACAACATTAATTTTGCTAATCCAAGAACAAGGGATTTTTTTCCATTTTCTATTATTCTCTTCAATTTCTTTCTTCAGAGTTCTGTAATTTTCATTATAGAGGTCTTTTGCCTCCTTGGTTTGCTTGATTACCTAGGTATTTAATTTTTTTTGGACCTATTGTGAATGGAATTGTTTCCTGAATTTTTCTCAGTGGGTTCATTATTGTTATACAGGAACACAATTAATTTTTGTATATTGATTTTTGTATCCTGCCACTTTGCTGAATTTGACTGTATGATCTAAAAGACTTCCGATTTGTATACTTTTTATTTCTTTCTCTTGTCTGATTGCTCTGGTTAAAGTTATAAGTACTATATTAAACAGGAATGGTGAGAGTAGATACCCTTGCCTCATTCCAAGCTTTAGAGAGAATTCTTTCACTTTTTCCCTGTTTAATTTGATGTTTGTTATGGGTTTGTGATATATGACTTGTATAATTTTGAGCTGATGTCTTCCTATGCCTACTTTCAATAGGGTTTTATCATGAAGGGGTGTTGGATTTTGTCAAAGACCTTTTCAGCATCTATTGATATGGTTATGTGATTTGTATCTTGTATTCAATTTATGTGGTGTTTTACATTGACCGATTTATGTATATTGAAAAATCCTTGCATCTCTGAGATAAAAGAAACTTGGCCATGATGTATGGTCTTCTAAATGTGATATTGAATTCTGTTGATAAGGTTCTTACTTAGAATTTTTCCATCTACTTACTGTATGTTCATCAAGGATATTGATGCATACTTTTCCTGTGTTGTTGAGATTTTATGCTGATTTCATAGAATGAATTTGGGAAGATATTTTCCTTTTTATTACATGAAAACCTTTGTGGAGCACTGGTCATAATTCTTCTGTAAAGGTCTCAGAATTCAGTCAGAAATCCATCTGGCCTTGTGCTTTACCTAGTTGAAAGAGTTTTAATTACGGCTTCAATCTCATTCCTTGTTACGGATCTGTTTAGGTTTTGCAGTTTAGGTAGGGTGTATGTATTTAGGAATTTATCCATTTCTTCCAAATTCACTAATTTGTTAGAATATAGTTTTTGAAAATAGTTTCTGATGATTCTCTGGATTTCAGTGGTGTCTGCTGCAATTTTCTCTTTTTTATTTCTGATTTTCTTTTGGTAAGTTTAGCTAAGGGTTTATAAATCTTGTTTTCTTTTCAAAAAACCAACTCTGATTCATTGATCCTTTTTATTATTTATTTAGTTTCAATTTTTCCTTCAGTTTTCTTATTTCTTTTCTTCTATTGGTTTCATATTTGGTTTGTTCTTGCTCTTCTAAGCCCTTTAGATCCATCATTATTTTATTTATTTGGGCTACTTCTGGTTTTCCAATGTAGGTCCTCATAGCTATAAACATCCCTCTTATAACTATGTTCATTGTGTTCCATAGAATCTGATATGTGGTGTTTCTATGTCATTTGATTCTAGGAATTTTTGTATTTCTTCCTTGATTTCTTCAGTGACTGTTGGTTATTTAAAAGTGTATTACTCAATTCAGTGTGTTTGTGTAGTTTGTGTGTCTTCTTTTTCTGTTGATTTCTAGTTTCATTCTATTGTAATCTGATAGAATAGATGAAATTATTTCAATTTTTTGTTTATTGAGACTTTCTTTATGGCCTAAAATGTGGTGTATTTTGGAAAAGTTTCTATAGCATGCTGAAAATAAAGTGTATTCTGCTGGTGGTGAATGAAAAACTCTATAGGTACAAGTTAAATACATTTGGTCTATAATGTAGTTTAATTGTTAATGCTTCTTTGTTGATTTTTATCTTGTTGACCTATCCATTTGTGATAGCTGGATGTTGAAGTTCCCCATTCTGGTTGTATTGGGATCTATCTATCCTTTTATGTCAAATAGTATTTGTCTTATGAAATTGGATGTGCTGATTTTCAGGGCATATGTATGTACTATTGTTATCTCTTCTGGGTGAGTTCTTCCCTCAACCACTATGTAGTGGCCTTGTATATCTCTTATCAACAGTTTTGGTTTGAATTTACCTTGTCAGATATGAGTATAGTTATTCCTGCTTATTTTCTGGCTCCAGTTGCTTAGCATATCATTTTTCATCCTTTGACTTTCAGTCTGTGTATGTCTTTGCAGATGAGGTGTGTTTCTTGTAGACAATAGATGGATAAAGCTTGTTCTTTGATCCTGTCTACCAATCCATGTCTTTTTTTTTCTGTTTTTTTTTTTTACCTTCTTTTTTTTTTGGTACCAGGGATCGAACTTGGGTCCTTCTGCTTGCGAGGCAGATGGAGAAACCACTGAGCTAGATCCCCAGCCCTTTTTTTCTGTTTTTTGATTTTTTTGATACAGGGTCTCACTATGAAGTTCAGGCTGTCCTTGAACTCACTATGTAGCTTAGGCTGGCCTCGAACTCCCAGTAATCTTCCTACTTCTGCCTGGGATTACAGGCGTGTGCCACCATGCCCAGCAATCCATGTCTTTTATTTAAAGAGTTGAGACCTTTTACAGTTAGTTTTATTATTGAAATGTGTGTACTAATTCCTGTCATTTTGTTGTTTTTATGGTGTTTGATTCCTTTTTGTTGTTTATTTGTTTATCTTCTCCCCAGTGAACTTTACTTTTTACCCTGTCTCATAGATGTTGTCTTCTTGGTCTGTGTTTAAGATTCTTGCAAGTATTTTCTGCAGTTCTGGTTTTGTGGTCATGAATTTCTGTTGTATACTTATCATGGAAGATCTTTCTTCTTCCTTTAATTTTGAATGATAACTTTGCACAATATAGTAATTTAGATTGGCAACTCTTTTCTTTCTGAGCTTGAAAGAATTCCTTCCAAGCCCTCATGACCTTTAAACCTTCTGCGTTATTCCAATGGGTTTGGCCTTATAAGTGATTTGGCACTAATTTGTTGTTCATTGTTCTGAGTTTCTGGCATTTTGACTATGACATGGTATGATCCTGTCTACTTGGGGTTTTAATTGGCTTCTTTACTTGGGTATTTATCTTATTGCCCGTTTTTTGGAAATTTTGTTATAATTTCAGTGAATAGACTTTTTACGCCATTGGTCTGTATTTCAATGCTTTCTTCTAAGACAATAAACCTTAATTTATTTCTTTTAGATTTATCCAGAAACACTGTGTAGTCTGTTCAGTGGTGTTTATCCTATATTGCTTTGCTTCTTTATGAATGTTCTAGCACTTCCACCCTCTTTTAAATTCCTAATGTTCTTTCTTCTAATTGGTCTTGTCTACTGCTTAGATGTTCACTGAGTTTATTTGATTCACTAGGTTTTTTATTTCCAAAATTTCTGCTTAGTTCCTTTTCAGAACTTGCATTTGTTTATTGAAGTAGTCTTTCATTTCCTGCATTCTTTCAGCTGCTCTTTTGTACCTTCTTTGAGTTCATTGATCAGTTTAATTTTTATGCAGTGATCTGCTTATTTGTCCCTTTTTTGCTTTCATTGATCATTTTAATTGTCAGTTTTAAAAATTGTCTGGAAATTCATCAACTTCACTATCAATGTGTTTAGCTTGTGGGGAATTGTATGTCTTTAGAGGCATCTTGTTGCCTTATTTTTTCATTTTAGTGTGTTTCTGTATTGAAATCTGTAGTTCAAGTGGGAGGAGAATAGCTTTTGCTGTCATGCAGGGATCTTTTTGGTAAGTGGCTACCTTTTTGTAATGTACCCTGGATTGCTGGTATTTTCTGCATGCCAATTTCACCTCTTAACAATGGTGCACTGAGCACGCAGGCACAGAGGAGGGAGTAACAGGGTCTCAGTGAATGCTAGGCTGGGAGGCTGAACAGCTCCAGCAAGGAGGGGACTATGAATGAAGACATGTCCCCTGCAATCTGGTGCTGCATTTTGTTTTCTTTTTCTTTTCTATTCTTTTGTTTTGTTTTGTTTTTTTGAGGCAGGAGTAGGGTTAATTCATGCTGGCCTTGAACTTACTATGTAGCCCAGGCTGGCCTCAAACAGAGAGATCATTCTACCTCAACCTCCTGGGGGCTGGGACTACAGGCATGCACCACCACACTCTGCTGTGTTCTGTTGTCAAAAGCTCTCTTTTCAAGTCCTAAGCTGGTCTTTTCTAAAATTAGATGCAGGTGATTCAGGTGAAAAATAGTACCTTTTGGACGTGGTAACAAGAGCACAATTAGTAACCAACGTGATTCTGAGACCCTCTGGAGGCTGCAATGTCTTTTTCAATGTACACTTTATAACCAGCATGTTTGGTTATCCAGTGACAGAGAACCAGGGCTCCAGCTTCCGGAGTCACCTCCAAGAGTGTACTTTTAAATCGTCAAATTGAGAATTCAAGGAAACAAGAGACATTTTGTAGGATACTTTGCAGCTTGGAGACCTTCACCAGTAAAAGGATCTCATTCTATAGTTATGCTTTCTTTCCTGTATTTAACCTCAGAAGGCAAATGACATTGTTTCAGGACAGGTGGCATCATCATCATCAAGTTCATTTTCATAAAGCCCAGGAGCTTTAATAAGGCCGTATTTCTTTTCATTACTCTTCTGTGGAGCTGCCTTTGTGCTCATGCCTTATGACTTTCTTCCTATTGTGCCCTCCTTATTTCTTCTACCAAAAGAAGTGTTTTTTTTTTTTATGAAACTCCTATAAGAAACCGGTTTTGCTATCAGTCAGACCTGGTTTTACACTAAAGCAGTGTAGGGGGATAAAGCTCTCTGAACTCTGTTTCCTCACCTGTAAAATTGGTCCCACCCTTAGAGAGTTATTGTGTATCTTAGTATATTAATTTGACATCCATCATTTATTGGACCTATGCTAGTTATATCATCATTATTCTGTGATGCACTCTTGAAGTCAAATTCTAAAATAAGGACATAAGTTAAAAAGCATGAATTATTGAAATTTCCCCCAGAATAGCCCTTATCACAAGAAAGTACTATATCTCTGTCTAAAATCATATACAGTAATTTGTGAACTTTATGTCCTGGACAAAAGAATGGAACAAATGGAACATGTTTAGGTATATGTCTGAGTATTCATGCCATTCAAACTCTAAGATAACTAAGTTCTTAGTGGTAAACAGGTAGTCTGTGGAGAATTCTAGAGGCTTTGTTCGATTCATTACATCTTGTTTTCATATGAAGCCTTGCCCTTTGAAAATTTATATTGTATATAAACCACTTAGCTTGGTTTCTGTTTCAACTAGTAATGGCCTACTACAATGTTAGCTACTATTTTTTGTAGGAGCAGTAGTATCAATAATACCACTATAAGATATGTGACAGCACCTAACATAGAACAAGGTACAGAGTCATTGCTTAGTAATCATTAGTAGTCATTGCTGGATTTGGTTAATTGACCTATCTATCTATCTATCTATCTATATGCCTTTGCTCACTGCTCACATTTATTTTACCTGGAGTTTGTTCTATAGAATACCTTTCAGGTGAACAGACCTGTGAGGCCTGCTCACTGAAGACCAGATCACACACTGCCTGAAGGTGGGGGTTGGTGTTATTCATCCCTCGTAGCCCTACAGTTCCTGGCACATAACAGATACACGGTGAAAGAAAGGATGAATAGATCGAGGCAGAAAAGGTTCAGACTAAACAAAGATTCCTTGCCTTTGTGAAATTTGAGGGACCAAGTGTCACTGTTAGCTGCTGCTGAATTTTATGAGTTGGGTTTTGGCATCAGGCCTTTACAGTTCTGAGTATTCCTTGAGACCTTGTCTCAAGCTGGTGACCATCCATTGTACTCTTAAAGGAATTTCTGTTGCATAACTACTCAAAAGTAGAAAAGCTGGTTTTGGTATACTGCTTTGAGCACTTCAGCAGAGATGCTGGCCTTGAGGAGAGAGGTGGTAAAGCAGCAAATAAAGGTATCAAATCTAAAGTCCACAGAAATTTTAGTTCAAATAGTAGTTTTGTCACTTTCTGGCTGTGTGTTCTTGGGAAGTTCCTCAAACTTTCAAAGCCTCAGTTTCTTCTTCTCTGGAAAATGGGAACAGTATTGCATATCTCATGGTGCTGTTATGAGACTATAAGTCTGTTCAAAACCATGGTATATAGTAATTGCTTAATAAATGTTGGCTACTACTATTATTGTTTTCACATATCATATCTCCTCTCCATTCCAAAATGAATACAGCTTTGGTGTTTTCCATTTTCCCAAAAGCAATAACGTTTACTCTTTCAATGTTAAGAAATACACAAAAAGTTAAGAAAATTCGCACATTCCTACTATCTTTATATAGCAAGCATTGATATTTAGGGGCCAAGTGTCATTATTAGCTGACACTTACTCTCATTCCTTATTCTTCTATGCTTGTTTACACATATATGGTAAAAATAAGATCATATTAAGTGAATTGTTTTATAGCCCATGATTTTAAGAATAGAAATATCACAGAATATTTAGAATATCATAGAAATCTTTTCCAATCAACATCTTGATTTTAATGTCTTCATAGTATCACATATTATAACTGCTTAAATGCTATAACTATTTTAGCCAGTATCATTTCAAATAAAGATTAATTTTCTCCTAATGTTTTGCTTTTATAAACAGTTTAGCAGTGGTTGTGTACATCTATCCTCATATAATTGGATTATTTTGCCAAGTATAATCCAGAGAAAAAGCAGAATTGTTAAGAGAATACATTGCTGAGTGTGGTGGCGTATACCTATAATCCCAGCACTTGGCAGGCTGAGGCAGGAATTCAAGGCCAGCCTGGGCTGCACAGTGAGGTCAAGGCTAACCAGAACTACATAGCGAGACCCTGTCTCAAAAAAAGAGAATATCTTTTAAAAACTATCCCCTCATTAATTATAGCACATAATTAATCTTTATTAAATGGGAAAATGAATGAGAAGATGCTTTGTAAACTGCTAAGTGCCATGCAAATACCAGGTGTTACCAGTTATGGCATGCAATAGTTACTGTAAGAGGTGGGGTACTCCAGTGACCTTACAGGCTGGGAGAGGGCAGAAGTATTGACCACCCATCCCTAGTTTCCATGAAATATATCTTGCTAAACTTGCACGCATGAATGGTTACTGTTTATTCTATACAATCTCTATTTCCATTCCCTTAAATTGCCAAGATGAAAACTCTTGTAATCATAATTACTTTTAAAGATTTCTGCCTCCAAGCAAATGTTGAGACCTATTCTTTGCCAGCCTCAAATTTTATGAGAGCACTTGAATTGAGAAGCACAAGTTCTCCTGAGCTGCTTCTGCCTCAGTTGTTCTGCTACATTCTAGACAACGAAACCTGAGGACCTGGCTACTTTTGTTACGTGTGATGGTGATGGTGGTAGTGATGAGCAGGGGATGGGGGAAGATAAGAGCAAGGCTGGGGAGAAAGGTGTTTTTAAGGCAAACTGGTGGGTCAGTAAGCAGTTTGAGGATAATTAAGTCACACCTGTCAGGGAGAGACTCAACTTTCTAGGGACCTTGACATTGCACAGGGCTCAGGCTGGCCTAGAGAGACTAATTCACCGACCCACTCCTCTGGCTTCCTGTTTTCCTAGCAGCCAGAGTGCCTTTTGAGTGTAACTTTATTGTAAACATTGTTGAGGAAGGGAAGTGTGTGTTGAGAAGTCTTGAATCTGGATCTCCTCATCTCACAGGCTGTATTCTCTTTAACTTCAAAGGCTGGGCACTGGTCCAGGAATGATGGTCTTGGCCTCTGCTGGAAGGTGGTGCCAGGTGTGGGAATGCAAACACACTGTGGGCTCCTGTACAAGCTGGGGGAGGCAGCAGGAGAGTATGTGGCTGTGGAGCGAAGTAGATGCCTGTGTTCTGCCAGGCTCCACCTTATAAAGGGTGTTTCTGGCAGGAGTGTTTTCACTGATTTGTGTCAGGGAGCTGGGACTGTTTGAACTTCTGTCTGCTTTGAGCGGTGTTTGCCATAAACAGTAATGAGCATGGAAGTTATTTGCTGTGGAACTTTGACTGTGTTACTATTCTATCAGTGGCATACTGTACTAATGAAGCCTACTGATCCTTAAACTGTTTCCTGATTTCTTTCTACAAACCTATACTCTCTGATCCCTGCACATCAGTTGTGTCAGCTCTTTGTGCGCATGCTGCTTGACTTGAAAATCAGCACCCTGAAGAGATTTCTTACTTACTCATCTTCCTTTCTATCCAGGTCTCTAGCTCACTGGGCTGTGAAATTTCAGCACCCCTCCCCAGTATGTTTATTTTCTCTTCTGACTCTGTCTGTAAGCAAACTTGGTTGCATACCTTTTCATGTGTTTACATGCATGTCTGGTATCTGGGTTTGCACAGTTGGCTCCCCAAAGCTTTTTGTAAGTCTACAGCTGTGTGGGTATGCACGTGTGAAGGGATGAATCTTATTTCTGTGACCTTGTCAGGAAGCTTGCTTGTGAGTGCAGCAGGGCTGACTTGGGAGCAGGGAATAGACACCCTGGGCTGAAGGACAGAGATCGAGTCCTCTCTTGGGCAGCCATGCTTTGCTAAGCTATTAATTGAATTGTAACTCTGGAGTATAGAGAGAAAAGATGGAAGATTACATTGAACCTGAAAGAAAAAAAAAATCTTCGTATTTTTATTAGTATATGTTCCTGATATCTAATAATTATATTCATCTTGGAGAATTAACACATATACATATAGCATCTTGATCATTGTGACTTGATCCCCATTCTTTCAGTTCACTCTTTCCTTCAATTTTCTTCCCATCCCCAAAGAGTCTTAACTCCCTGTTTCTTACCATTTTTATTTTATTTTTCCTTTAAAATTGTTTATATTTCTATAAATATTCATATATTTATATAACATATTAGAGAAACCATTTGATATTTAGCTAATGCAGTATCTAGCTTCATAAGGGCCCTTCTATTTAGGAAAATTTGTGATTTGAGACATTGCTATGGCTTAGGTCCAAAATATCCCCCAAAGTCTTATGTGCTCAGAAGTGGGGCTTTGTCAGAAGTGGTGAGTTACTGGAGTTGTAACATGGAAGGGTGCATTCTTGCCCTGGCTTCGACTGGCTGTCATGAAGTGAGCAGCTGTCCTTTGCCATGCTGTTCTGCTTTGGAGCAACCCAACCGTAGACTGAATTCTCTGAAAATTGTGAGCCCAAATAAACCTCTTCTCTTAATTTCTGAGTGGCAGCTATATTGTCTCAGTGATGGGAAAGTGGATAATACAGATTTTGGTATCAGAAGTGGGAGCATTACAGTGACTGTACCTGATCATGTGATCCAGAAACCTTTGGAAATGGTTTGTGGGAAGAATTTGGAAAAGTTTGGAGATGTGGGCTGGAGAAGCCCTAGAACAGTGATGGCAAACATTTCAATGGTAACAAATAGCCTGCTGTGTCATGTATGCCATAGGTTTGCCACCACTGCCCTAGAATATTGTGAGGAGTGCTTCATGTGTCATACTGGTTAGAATTCAGAAGAGCAGAGTGCTGATAGGAATGTGAAAGTAAAGGCCAGGCTCACTAGGTTTCAGTTGGGAACAAGGACAACACTGGCAGTTTGACTAGAGGCCATGTGTGTTATACCTTTGCAGAAAATTTGTCTTCACTTTACTCATGTCCTGTGACTTTATGGGAGACTAAGATTAAAGGTGGTGGACTCATTAATCTGGAAGAGGAAATATCAAACAGCCAAATATTCAAGCTATGCCATGCCCACTCCTGGGTGCTTTTAGCCAGTTATATAGTGAGAATCAGGAGGAAAAAATGACAGTTGAATGATTTGATAAACTTGCAGCTTGGCCATCAAGGAAGTCCTTGCAAAGTTGGGTCCATGGAGAGCTTGGCTGCTAAAAAAATTAGCATTAAAAAGAAGCCAAGTACTTTGCATTAGGATAAAAGAAAAGATTACTTGAAGGCATCTCAGGAATCAACAAGACCCCACTCATTACCTTTCAAAGGTGTAAAAGTTTAAACCTTCCATTTGAGAAGAGAGCCCTGACACTCCCTGCTAGAGAAGGGCACCTAGAGAATTGGTTCCCCAGGACCCATTTTACTGTTTTCAGTCATCCAAGCACTCAGAAGCCATTGTAGCCATGGTCCAAGGGGCCTAGCTACTGCTCCCACTGGCAGCATTTCTTGGCATCATCCCTGTGGTACTGGTTTTACAGGCATTTGGAATGCAAGAGTTAGATTTCAGAGGAAGGCCTGGGGGGCCAGGCCAAGGAGAGGGCAGTGCATGGAGCTGAGAGTGAAACAGCAGGTTCAGTGATGACTTCAGGAAGTTGGAGATGCCAGAAACATGGAATGTCTAATGAGAAAAGCCATATACAGAAAGTGGAGCCTGCTTAAGCAAGAGGCCATATTGGCTGGAACCTGCAAGGCCATACAGGCAGGGCTTCCCATACCTTTTACAGCTCACATCTTACCACAATCTGCTGGTGGGTGCTAGACATGGAGTTACTGGATTTAATGTTTTCCTGCTGGATTTTGGTCGTGCTTTGTTCTGATTCCTTTCTTGCACCCTATTTCTTTGATTTCAAATGGAAGTATTTTCTCAGTGCCATTGTTTATTGTAAGTATTTAACTTCTTGAATTTCATAGTCTTCTCAGAGGATACTTTGGATTTGGACTTTTCAGCACTGCTGAAACTGTTAAGACTTTAGCAACTCTTAGAGATGGACTGAATGCATTTTTCATAAGAGATGGACATGAGCCTTTGGGGACACAAGGGCAGAATGGTATAGTTTCAATCTAAAATGTTTCCCAAAAGTCTCATTTGTTCAGAGGTGGAGCCTAGTTGGAAAGAGCAGGTCATTGTGGGTGTGACCTGGAAGGATTATTTTTGTCCACAGCTCCTCCTTCACCTCTTTCTCTGGTTCCTGGTCGCCATCAAGTGAGCTGTTTTCCTCAGCTGGGCTCTTCTACCATGCCATTTCTGGATTGGAGCCAGCCAATTATGGACTGAACCCAGTGAAACTGTGAGGCTAAATAAACTTCTCCCCCCTTAAGTTGTGGGTGTCTGGTATTTTGTCCTGATGAGAAAGATGACTAATACAGAATGCAGGTGGGCTTTAGAAAAGCAAGGGTTTTGAGGCCAGGCACAGGGTGCATACTTGTAATCCCAGCTACTTTGGAAGCTGAAGCAGGAAGATCTCAATTAGAGGCCAGTCTGGGCAACTTTGAGACTCTATTTCAAAATAAATAATGAAATGGCTGGAGATGTAAGTCAGTGGTAGAGTACTTGCGTAGCATATGCGAGGCCTGGGGTTCTCTCCTCAGCAGTGCAAAAAAAAAAGGAAGGAAGGAAGGTAGGTTTTGATTAGTCTTATCTTTCCCTACCCTATGAACTCTATACCCTTAAAGTATACTTTCTTTCCTATTTTGGCATTTCCTTACTGGGCCTCGAGAACAGAGAAATGTAATAATTGCCACATGGAGTATTGAGGCCAGAGAATAGAGTTCTAGGTTGCCTGAGAATGCTGATGGCTCTGCAGACTCCCACAAAACTCACCAGGAAGGAAGGCTTAGTTCTGGGAAGTCTTGTTTCTAGAGTTGGCCTTAGACAAGTGTCCCACCCTCTTTACTCATGAGTAATTGGGAAAATGGCTAGCACAAGTGAATGATTGTGCCATAATTAGTTTATGACCTAAAGGCATGCCAGTTTGTAGCCCTGCCAGTCTGCAAGCTGCCACCAGAACAGATGTGCCTCATAAAAGTGCAAAGGTATGATACTATTCCTTGGCCCTACTAATCCTAATGATGCAGACCTATGAACTGAGAGTAACTGAGCTGGTGTAGTAACATTTCTTGAACTGACAGTTTCTATTTTCATTTTATACAAAAGTGACCTTTATATTCATTACAGTTGTTAATCCTTGTTTCGACTTGATTGTAATTGTAATGCCTCTGTGCTTATCCTCGCTCCTTTCTTTTCTTCTTTCCTTACTTTCCTCTTTTCTTCCTCCCTTCCTTTCCTTGCCTATTTACCTCCCTCCCTCCCTCTCTCCCTCTCTCCGTCCTCTCTTCTTTCTCTTTCCCTCAACCACCTTTTCTTCTTTTCCTTTTTCATTCTCTCCCATTCCTCTTTTCTTCTTTGTTTTGAGAAAATAGGCTAGTGCGAGAGGGAGCATCTGGCCAATTGTGTGACAATAATTGAAATAATTCCCTTCCTATCTGCTCAGGAAATGGCTCAGCCAACATCTTTTTCAGGTCTCACCCTCCTGGCCTGCTGGTGGTGTGATTGTTGTCCACATCTCTTCTAATTTCCAGACAGTTCAAGAAACCCAACTTTATAATGAGAAATCTACCAGCCTGCCAACCTAATTCATATAAAATGTTTACCAGATTGTCCATCCTAGACCTCAGCAGATCTCGATTCTGAAAATGGGTTTTGCCTCTGAGGTACCATGAGGCCTTTCCTTTCTTGCCCATCAGCAGGCACTGCCTGTTTGTTCAGATGCTCAGCACATGGGGATAGTTGGACTCATTAAAGTTGAGTTAATAGTATGCATATACACTGTTTGTTGCCGAATAAAGCATGTCATATTCGTGGGTAGGGAAAAAGATCTACAAATTCATGGATACTGTTTTTATATGTACGAATTAAAGCTGTTTACAGGATGATCAAATTCAAAAAATGGCTGTCATTCAGCAATTTCTTTTCAGAACTCATAGAGTTATTGTTGTTTTTAACATCACCCAAGCAACTTTAACAATCCTAGCCTCATCTAGAGAGCAGACCAAAGGTGGGAAATGCTTCACTTTTTTATCTTCTTGTCATTATAGCCAAGTTTCCATAGCTTAAATTTTATTTTCTTGGTTGTGCTGCTCAACTGAACATATTATTCTCTTATACATTGCTAGCAATCACTTTTCTCACCAAGAATGTTCTTATTTCTGTTTGTTTTCAATTGTCTTTAATTTGTGCACTGACTTCTTCGGTAGGCCTGGTGTCCAGATCTTTCACAAAAAAGCTCTTGCCTCTTGCCTGTTTATGGTACAGTCTATATTTGGGGCTTGTTTTGATTTGGGGTTTGAAAGCTAATCAGGTATGGCCTTAAGTAAAATCTCCAACTAATGACAGAACTGATAGTTTTTGTTTTCTTTAAAAAGTTTAAGAATGGGCCCATGATGAGAATGGCAAAACTGTAACTGTTACATATTTGTGAAATCTAAGCACTTTATTATTTTGGGGTAGTTATGAGCTCTAATAAACCAAAGAGTCCTCTGTTTAAATAAAGAGTTTTATTGATAATAAGCATATGAGCATGACTCTACTAAATGAATTTGTTATTACTTGCCCCCAGTTTTCTCTTTAATCACAAAAGGGCCACATCTATTACCAAAACTTACAATTATAGAGTTCAGCGCTATCTTTCCTGATTAGAGGTGTTTCCATATGAGCATATTTCTAGTATGATCCAAAAGAGTTTTGTTCAAATACATAGTGTTTCTGCAATGCAAGGTTTTACTAGGAATCTACAATTAAAGCAAAACCATATTTAGCAATTGCCTGCTTATCTTGAAATTTAGAACACAGCTTGGACCCCCAATAATAAGTTGAAAAGAAAAACAAAAGCTTTGAGATTTTGAATCAGCTGCTACAAAGCCCATGGTGCAGGAGAAGAGAACTTTATATTTTGATTTCAGAGTAACCCACTTGTATTTTATTTTCTTGCTTTGGGTTTGTTTCAGGTTTCATTTTTCAATTAGCAATAATCGCGCCTCGGATAAACCTCATTGGCTACGATATTGCCACTGCGCAAAGCTTTAGGTTTCATTTTTGAGACAAGATCTTATTGTGTTGCCCAGGCTGGCCCCAAACTCTTAGACTTAAGTGATCCACCAGCTTCAGCCTCCTGAGTAGGTGGGGCTACAGGCACATGCCACTGTGCCCGGCCCTGGTCCTCAGGGTAATGGGAATTTATTATTTCCTCAGTTATCACAGAAGAAGAGCAGCAAACAAGAATTGGCAGGTGGCAGACTGGGTCATTTGTTGGAGGTAGCTTACTCTGGAAATAAATACAGTGACAGCTAAGTGCTGGGTAACCAAGATGAAGAAACCACAAAAGCACAGACATGGCAATAAGGAATAAGTAGAAATCTTGCCCCACTCAAATTTAAGGTTGTGGTATTGATATAACAAATTTTGCTTGGCCATTTTATTGTTTTGGGGGATTTAATTTATTTAAAATTTTTTATTCATATAAAACACTGTGCTGTCAATGGGTTCTGTACAAATTGGATTTCTCCTGTTTAGAGTTATATGTTCTGGTGTCTTACCAAAAGTATAGTAACCAGACCAAAAGGTACAAGCTGTTTTATAGCTGCTGTTATGTGTTGCCAGATTGTATTCCCAACAGATTAAGCTATGTGTCTATTTTTGCAGAGCCCTGCAACACTAAATGTTATCATATTTAACATTTTTGTTAGCTTAATAGGTGTGTACATTAGTTTATTTAATGAAGTTTTCCATTTTTTAATGTCAGAATTTGTTGTTTCTTCCCTCATCCATTTTCTTTCACTACTTCTCAAGCAAAATCTGAGCCATGACTTCATATCTTTTTATTCATTCTTTACATTTGGATAGTTAACTTTATTATTTATATTTGTCACATATTATTACAATTTTATTGCTTTCATTTTATGTGTGCTTTATCATATTTCACTATGCAAAAGCGTTCCCTTTTACATTGATATATTCAAATCCATCCATCCTGATGTTTCTTTTATTTTTCAGTATTCAGAAACGCAGCACTCCTCCACAGCTGGGACAAATATGTAACTCTGTGTTCTCCACTTCCCCAGGGTGTTTTTTCTTTTTTGTGTTTAATTCTTGGGCCCATCTGGAATTTATTGAAGTGTATGGTATGAGGTATGGATCTAAAGTAAAATCTCCATACTGATATCCAAATGTTTTTGCAATTTAGTTGGCAGATATTTTTGAACTCCTATGTGCTAAGCATTGTGTTAAGTACACCAGAAAGTTTTTTTAATGAGGCAAATATGTGATCTTTCTCTGTGTGTGTGTGTGTGTGTTTGTGCGGTGTGTGTGTATGTGTGTGGTGTCTTTATTATTCTGTCTCACTTTTCCTCTTCTCAGAAGAAGAATAGTAATGGCACTAATAAGGTAGGTGATGAGATAATTATAACAAAGCACAAGGAAAACAGTAGTAGACTCCTTACAAAAGTTAAGAGCAAGGGCTACGGATATAACTCAGTGGCACAGTGCTTGCCAAACAATGCAGGAGGCCCTGCATTTGATTCTCAACATTGCAAAACAAACAAAGAAATAATAAAAAAGGAGCAAGAAGCTCTGAGAATTTAAAAGAGTAAGATTCTTCCCAATTGAGTGCAAAAAACCCCACGAAAAAACCAAAAAACAAAACAAAACCCTATAACTGAGAGGTGACACTTAAAAGAGTTTAGATGGCAGGATCATGTTCATTCCAAAAAACATATAGTGAGTATCTCTTAAGATAGACCCTGTGCTGGTGACTGGAGAAAGAGATGGACAAAACACAGTCCCTGTACCCAAGGATCTATCAAACTTGCAGGGCAGGATTTTATGTTAAAGGAAACAAACCAGGGAGAAGGTATTAGAAAGGGAAACAGATGTGGTTGAAGAAACTTACAAGTTGAAGAATGGTAGAGACTAAAATGGAAAGGAAGACTGGGGCCAGTTTTAAGCATTCTTTAGATGTTATGACGAGGCATTGATTCTTCGCTTGGCCATAGAGAGGACTGATGTGGCAGTGCCTTGATCAGAGTCGATTTTTAGGCTGGACCTTTTCGCTTGGGAGGTTGTTCTTTCTTTACCAGACTTCTCTGAGATGTGAGTGAGGAAGTTTTGTGTACAATTTTGATATGTGGGCTCTTTGGTACCATCAGTTCTACCCTTAATAAAGTATGTGGCAGGGCCAGGGATTTAGCTCAATGGTTCCCCTGCCTGCCTCAAAAGTGCAAGGTTCCGAGTTCGATCCCTGGTACCCCCCCCCCAAAATGTGTGGCAAAATATCTGGTCCTTCTGACAGAGTTTGTGATACCTTTCATATATTGCAGCTGGTTCCTTTTTAGTAATCCTCCAATCTCCCTTTAAGGTACTTAGGATCTTCTGCCTTTTGTGTATGTTACTTAGGGATATTTTCGACTGAATTCATCAAGATGGATAAAATTGAGTGCTTGATATTTAAAGGAATAAAGTTTAGGCAAAACTAGAGGACTCTAGGTTAGGAAAATATCTCAGTTTTACCTTTTATTGGAAAAATGGGGCAATATGCCTGAGAAACATAATTAAATTGAATGTGGCTATCCACATGAACAATGAATTTATGCAATCTTTTATTATTTTTTGTTGTTGACATTGTTTTTGTTAGTCTATATACATGAAGCCTATGGTGCAGAAATTAAACTGCTGATAAGTGTATCCAGGCTATCTCAGAATTTACAAATGTATTAAATTCTAGATACTTAGAAAAGCTTAATAAGAGGTTTAAAAATCCATGGTTTGGTTTGCCATGTGTGGTGACTCATGCCTGTAATCACAGCACTGTGAGAGGCTGATGCAGAAATACAGCAATTTGAACCCAGCCTGGGCAACTTAGGGAGGACCTGTCTCAAAATTAAAAGAGAGGAGAGGGAGAGAGGGGGAAAGAGGGTGAGGGTGAGGGGGAAGATGTGGAGAGGGGGAGAGACAGAGATGCTGGTGATGTAACTCAATGCAAAGACCCTAGGTTCAATTCCAAGTACCAGAAAGGAAGGAAGGAAGGAAGGAAGGAAGGAAGGCAGGCAGGCAGGCAGGCAGGCAGGCAGGCAGGCAGGCAGGCAGGCAGGCTTGAGAGCAAGATTTCCAGAATGACTATGTGGGGAGCTTTACTTATCCTCTTCCTAGCCACTTAACTGGTAAAACTTATTGAAACAACCATTTAAAGTTCTGGAAATTGACCTCAGGGAATTTAATATATTTAGATGAATGTATTAAAGCAAATCAACTAAGACTTAGTAAGGACACTGGGGATCTAGCTAGCTGTCATTACCTCTTTCCTATCCAGTTCTGTATTTTGGAAGCTTTACTGTTGGTAGGTGTAGCCAAGAAGATGGGGCTGTCTTTACCCCCAGCTCCCAGTTGTAGGACCACAGTTTTACCCTGGGAGAGACAGGTTGCTAACATGTTTCTCCCCTCACCTTCAGCTTCTTCTTTGGGTTGGCATGGTCAAAAACACTAAGATTCCCTCCTCATCATAGACCTCATTTCTAGAGTAGAGGCTCCGTTCCAGGAGGGGAACACCATGAACTTGGGGCTACAACCCCTACCCTCTAGCTCCTGCTTGTAGTATAAGATATCACTCAGGGAGCATCAGATTATCACCCCACTTCACTCCAGTGAGGTAGCCCAGAAATTATGCTCAGAGAGTTAGACAGCACTAGAGGACCAGCAGATCACCAGCTCTATTGAGAAAGCACACATTATGTTAAGCATCACGAGGAAGAACTCATTCCTGAGGGTGTTGTCAAAAACAATAAAGATCGTCATGTTGAATGGCTAGTAGGAAACTAATAGTTCCATGACACTAAGAGCAATAAATGAAATGGCAGATCAGCCATAAATATAACAGGGAGAATCATGGAAAGTGACAGCAAAAAGAGGCCTGTTAGCATTACACTTATTCCTGGGGGTCAGCAAGGTATGTATCTGCATCATGCTCCACTGACCCAGAAGAAACCATAGTGGACACTTGAGAACTATGAGTCATTGCAAGGACACGAAAATAATTTAGAAGCATTCCCCAAGCCACGCAATGGTCCATCATCAAAATTCTAAAGCCCCAGAGCTCAAGGGGCATAAGGATGAACTCTAACCACCACTAGCTGAACATTAAGTTATATTGACCCAGTAGCTACTCTGAGGTAGTATACGTACATACACATATATTCAGACATACATACATAAGACAAACAATAAAAACCATAATAAAATCAAGTAAATTGAAATGATTAAGGAGTAATATTAAAGAATACACAGTGCATGGGAATTAGAATTTACAAACTTAGGCAAGATAAGCCACCAAAATCATGCCCCGTGGTGGCAGTGGTGGCGGGGTGAATGGGATTTTGAGTTGCTACAATTTATCATCTAAACAAGGAATTGTAACACATACAAAGAAACAGCAATATGACCACTGTGTAATAGAAAAGCAGGCAGGATAAACTACCTCAGGGAGGGAGACCATAAATAATATACCTGTTAGGCAGTCGTGAACCCTTCAAAATAGCTATTAGCTTCAAAGAGCTAAGAGAGGCCTGGGGATTTAGCTCAGTGGCACCATGCCTGCCTCGCAAGCACAAGGTCCTGAATTCGATCCCCAGTACCAAAAAAAAAAAAAAAGAGCTAAAAGAACCAATTTTAAAAATGATGAAAAATATAGCTCAGTGGCAGAGCACTTGTCTACCGTGCACAAGGTCCTAGGTTCCATCCCCAGTACTGCTAAAAAAAGATGAAAGGAAGATATAACAATGGCAGAATATCAATAAAATAGAGGATATCAATAAAGAGGTAGAAATCATAAAAGAACAGCCAAAGGAAAATTCTGGTTTTGGAGAATATAGTAACTGAAATGGAAAAAATTGTTAGAAGTTCTTTGCACTAGAATTAGTCTGGAAGTAGAAAGAATCAATGAATTTGAAGATAGTTAATTAGAGCCTGTACAATCTGAAGAACAGGAAAAAAGAAAAAAGAAAATGAACTGAGCCCCGTAAACCTTTGGGACAGCATTAAGTGTTTCAACATACACAAGATGGGAATATTAGAATGAGAGGAGAGAGTGAATGGGGCAGAAAAAAATTAAAAACATAATGACTGAAAATTTCTAATACACAGTAAAATATTAACGTATACATACAGAACTTCAAGGAACTCTAATAATGATAAAAGAGTAAAGATCTATGTACATCTAGGCATATCATAGTTAAAATATTGGAAGCCAAAGGGAAAAATACAATGAGAGTAGCTGGAGAAAAATGATTCACTACAGACAAATGAACTCTAATAAAATGAATAGCTGATTTCTCATTAGAAAAAATAGCGTAGTTAAAGGAAAAAGAATTCAACCAAGAATCCTATATCTGGCAAAAATATCTTTCAAAACTGTAGAACACACATTTTTCTTAAGTGTATTTATAACCTTCCCCAGGATAAAAAAAATGTCCACTATACAAAAATGGAAAGAATTTGTTGATTCTTGACTTTCCTTACAAGATAAAAAAGGGAGAAATAGACAATTCAACAATAATGTAGGTACAAAGTTACAGTTAGAGAAGAGGAATAAAGAGAGAGAAAATACTGTAATTCAACATAGGCAATGTATCTAAAACTGTACCTTGATTTGGTATAATTGTTTTATGAGTTTTATATGGTTTTTATCCTATTAGTCTGGTTGTTTACCTATACATACAGTATGATGATAATTAACTTTCTAATGACTTATAGGATAAATAAATGAATCTGATGCTGGCAAAATAAAAAGGGGGTAGAGGGAAGGGAAAACAAAGAATTGAGATAGCTTATGTACATGTACCAATTCCCTGCAATGAATGTGTTGCTGTTGTTGTTGTTGTTTGGTACCGGGGATCAAACGCAGAACCTTGCGCTTGTGAGGCAGGTGGCAGAACCACTGAGCTAAATCCCTGACCCTTCCTGTGATGAATGTAATTATTACATACCGCAAACATACTTATAAAATTTTTTTTAAAAAGAGGAATAGGTTTTGGTGTTCTCTTACACAGTTTTGTAACTATAGGTAATAATAATATCTTGTATATTTCCAAATAGCTAGAAGAGAGGATTTTGAATGGTCTTATCATGAAGAAAAATGGTGTTTAAGCTGACAGTATGCTGATTACTCTGAATTTATCATTACACGTAATATACATACTGAAACATCATGTTGTACCACATAAATATGTACAATTATGTGACAAAACAAAACAAAGCTATAAAAACAATAATAGTTGGAGGCTTCAATTCTTATACTCAATAATGGATAAAATAATTAGATCAACAAGAAAACAGAACATTTGAGCAACATAGTAAACTAAATAGACCTAACAGACATCTGCAGACCACTCTACTCAACATCAGAACACACGTTTTTCTTATGTGTATATATGAAATCTTCTCCAGGATAAAACATATGCTAGGCCATAAAACAAGTCTCAAGAAACTTAAGAGAATAAAAATAATACGAAACAAATTTGCAGCTCACAGAGGAATTAGAAATCAACAATAGATGGAAATTTGAGAAATTCACAAATATGTGGAAATTAAACAACACCTTTGAAATGCACAATCAGCCAAAGAACAAACTTCAGGAGAAATTAGAAAATACTTTAAGATGAATGCAAATGAAAACAACATATCAAAACACAGGATACAGTAGAAACAGCACTTACAGAAAAATTTAGTGCCTATAAAGGCCTATGTTAAAAAAAAGAAAAATATAAAAATCAATTAGATTAAGAAACTAGGAAATCCAGGGCAAAGCAGGAAGAAGGAAAAAAATAAAGATGAGAGTGGAACTAAATGAAATATAAAGCAGAACCAGCATAGAAAATTAACAAGATAAAAGGTTTGTTCTTTGAAAAGATCAACAAAATTGATGCATTAATTTCCTAGGATTGTGCTGTGGCTTGGATTGGCTCGTTCCCCAAAGGTTCATGTGCTGGGAGGTTGACACTTAGTATGTCAATGTTGAGAGTGGTACAACTGTTAAGAGGTGGGGCCAAGTGGAAGGGTATGAGGTCAGTGGATCATCACCTTCAGAATGGATTAATCCCATTTGATGGGAGTTCTAGCTCTCGTGGAGCTTGGTTAGTACTCAGAAAAAGTGAGTTGTTATGAATGAGCTTGGCGTCTTCCCCAGATCTCTGTTCTGCAAATGCTACTTGTGATTGAACACACTCTCACCATATGATGCTGTTTGCCCTGTTACTATGTCACATGAGGCCCTGTGGCAGATATGGCTGCCTGAGATTGGACTTTTCAGCTCCAAAAACTGTGATTCAATATAAACTTCTTTTTCTTATAAAGTACCCTGTCTCCAATATTTTGGTATAGCCACTCACACAAAATGGATTAAGAGAAGCTGCTATAACAAACTACCACAGACTTGGTGATTTAAACAGTATAAATTTATTTTCTCAAAATTTTAGATGCTGGAAGTATAAGATCAAAGTGGCAGTGGGTTAGGTTTCTCCTTAGGCCACTTTTGACTTGATGGAGGCTGCCTTTTCTCTGTGTTCTTACCTGGTCTTTCCTCTGTGTCGGTGCATGTGTCTGGTGTCTCCCTATGTGTCCAGATTTCTTCTTTATAAGGATACCAGTCAGAATGGATGACAGCCCACATTAGCTGTCTCATTTTTAACTTAGTTACCTCTTTAAAGACCTCATCTCCAAATACATTCATATTCTGAGGTACTGGGAGGTAGGGATTCAAAATATCAATATTACATAGGCACAATTCAGTCAATGTTGACAAACCTTTAAATATATTGATGAAGACATGAAATATTTTACCAGGACAAAGAATAATGAAGGAACATTGCTTTTGAATTTACAGAAAATGAATAAAAGATTATAGAGGAGTACTACTAACAACTGTGGGCCAGCAAATTAGATAACATAGATGAAATGGATAAATTCCTGGAAGAGAACAAATTACAAAATTGCACAGGAAGAAATAGAAAAAGTGAATATATTCATATAAGTAAAGCTATTGAATTACTAGTTTAAATCTTTTCACAAACAAAATCTCAGGCCCAGACAGTTTCACTAGCAAATTTTACCAAATATTTAAAGAGTTAATACTAAGAAACTAGAGGAAAAAACAAATTTCAACTCAGTCTACAAGTATTGCCTTGATACCAAAGTCAAATATAATCATAAGAAAACTATAGACCAATATCCCTTGTGAATATAGATGTAAAATTTCAAAACAAAATACATGTAAATTGAGTCCAACAACATATAAAAAGAATTATATACCATGAACAAGTGGCTTTACCTTAGGAATGCAAGACTCACAACATCAAAAAATAAAAATATGTAAACATTACATTCATGGAATGAAATAAATAACATGATCAACTCCATGGATACACAAAAAGCATTTGATGAAATCCAACCTCACACCATACATAAAAATAAATTCAAAATGTGTCCTATACCTAAATATAAGAACCCGATTTTTAAAACTCTTAAAAGAAAACAGGAGTACTGTTTGTGGTCTTAGGTTACACAAAAATTTCTAAAGTATAACCAAAGCACAAATGATAAGAAGGAAATGGTAAAATGGAACTATAGTTTAAACAATAAAGTGAAATATCACCCCAAATCCTGGGAGAATATACTTATAAATCATATATCTTATAAAGTATTTGGATTGAGAAAATATAAACAGACAAATCATACTTCAAGAAGCAGGATAAGAATTTAAGAAGAACTTGCTCCAAAGAATATGTATAGATAGCTAGTAAGCACACAAATAGATACTCCTTAGTAGTTGGGGAAATGAAAATCAGAACCATCTTCAATTAACATTTCTCATTCACTGGAATAGCTAGGTAAAAAGACACAAAATAGCAATTTTTTTGAGGATGTGGAATATTAGAATTCTCTCATGCATTGTTGAGTGATGCAGTTCTTTGGAAAATATTGGCAATTCCTCAAAATGATAAACTTAGACTTACCATGTGACTGAGCAATTCCAGGCCTGCGTATATAACCAAGAGAAATAAAAGTATGTGTCCACACAAAAACATGTACATTAATGTTCATAACATCATGAGTCACACCTGTCACACCCCAAATATCCTTCAACAGTCAACTGATGATGAAAGGGGAAATAAAATATTGTATATCCATATAATAGAATGTTGCTGAAAACGAAAAGAAATGAAGCACTGTTATATGCTACTGTGTGAATGAAGCTCAAAAAAATTATGCTTAGCAAAAGAAGCCAGATACATAAGGCCACGTGCAATATGATTCCACTTATATGAAACGTTAAAAAAAAATCTAGCGAGGCTGCAAGTGATTAGTAGTTACCTAGGACTGGGTATTGGGAAAGGGGACTGACTCTAAATGGCTCAAGATTTCTTTTTAGGATGAGTTACAGATTTTGAAATTAGATTGTGGTAATGATGGTACAACTCTGGAAATATACTAAAATTTATTATGTTGTATACTTTAAATAAATGAATTTTGTCATATGTAAATTATATATAAATAAAGCTATTAGCATTCAGTGGTTTAAGAAAATAATAATTTTGATGATTTCAAAAGTAGTAACACCAAAACAAATTAAATTATGAAGTTCTTTCCCAGTTAAACTATATCTCTCAAAATTCCTATTTCTGTTGCCTTTTAAGGACCTTGCTCTACTTGTTAATTTCTTATATGTGCCCCTCCTATTCCCTGCCCTGGACCTCTTCATTTAGACTCTGTGTTCTGCCTTTCTCGTGACTTGTGGCTGTTGATCTTTCTAGAGCTTCTTTCTCCCCCAGGATTCTGGCTTATGCTCCCTCCTCTCTCTCTGAAAGCTCTTTTCTCCTGAAGTTCATTTCGCCTCCAAATCTTGAGTATTTTTCTCAAACTTCTGCTTTTTTGACGAAAAGTGGCCAATACTTTCTACTATGCTCATTTATGTATTTAACAGATGCTTCCTGAGCACTCACTGGGCACTTGGCCCTGTGATAAGACTTGTGGTAGCTTATGCTATTGATATTCATATTTGGGGAGCAACAAGAAATTTTAATATGCCACAAAAAACTGTGAAAAAGTATTGAATAGCTATATTTCATAGTGGTTTTTGCTTAGCTCATAGGTCTTTATTTCAAAATGACAAGTATGTAATTGCCTTCTCTTTGTTTCTGAGTTGTCCATGTGTCTTCGGATTTAAGGCAGTGTTGGGCTGGTAAATCAGCTCTCCAGGAAATCAATAACTGAAGCCTAATTTGTATTATTTCTGGTTTCTATAGTGGATAGACTTCCATGGTAAGTGTTTGTTTGTTTGTTTGTTTGTTTTTTGATACAGAGTCATACTATGTAGTCCAGGCTGGCCTTGAACTCACTATGTAGCCCAGGCTGGCCTTGAACTCATGGCACTCCTTCTGCCTCAGCCTCCCAAGTGCTGGGATTGCAGGTGTGCCCCACTCGTTTTGAATTATTAGCACAATACTACTGAGTACAGAGTTGGTAAGCTAGCCAGTGTGAACTCTCTACTCTGAGACAATTCTCAGTCACAATCCCAACAAGAATGGCTTTCACACTGTCTCTGAAATATTATGCAGACTTGGTTGGAAAGAATTTGGGAAGAAGAGAAATAATGCTACTGGGATACTAACTCTAGTTAGTAGGGCAAGGCATTGTGTTCTCTAGGTAGCCCTTCCATAACCCTATGAGGGAGACACCTGTTTCTCGGGTGAGGAGATGAAGGCTGAGTTTAAATGGTCTGTCTGAAGCTACAGTACTGCACTGATAGAATTTGAATTCTGATCATGTTGTTGACAAAGCCTATGCAACTTTCATTGCACAATAGCACCTCCTGGGGCAAAGCTAGCAGTGGAGACAGAGAATGTACTTTGCCAGTAGTAGTGTGCTTGGTATTTTTCACCTGCTGAGGGTTTGGAATAAGTACATCACTTATAGCACATTTGACATGGTAGAAGACACTGCAGCAATCTCTGTAAGCACCAGGCAGGAAGACATTGTAGACAAATGCATGGTGTGAGGAGAGAACCTCAAGCACTTTCATAGATTTGACCAAGGAGGGACTGCATAGATTGACTAGAAGTTCTTGACTCTGGGAGGTGGGATATCAGAGATTGATGGAAAAGTGCATTCTTCACAGGCTACAGGTGAGGCCTAGAATTGTCTCCTTGAAGAGTCAGTGTTGTCTCTGGTCCTAGTATAATGGTTTTCAAATCAGGTCAGGGAATATAAATGATGGGAGCAAGCATTTGAAAACATATTTATAACTTATTTTAACTGGAAATAAAACTCTATAAAAACAAAAAGAAATAAAATTCTATAAAACTCCTATTTTGCTTATTGTCAAATCCTTATTGTCTAGAACAGTCTTCAATACTCAATAAGTAACTAGTGAATGGATGAATGGATGGATGGAAGGATTCTTTGCCTCTGGGCCTGTGGTTCTTTTCCACGCCTGGCTACTGCTTAAAACTAAGCCTCCTCCCCGTTTTTCAGAGATCCATGAGGGAGTAACACGGCAGCTACTCACACTTTTTCCCAACTAACTATCTCCTTAGTAATTATGTAAAGACAAATGATGTCACTTGGGTGATGAGATGTGTAATGCTGCTTTGGAAAGCACCCTTCACTCTTTTGGGGTAGAATAGCCACCAATTATTAAGTTTTTACTATGTACCAGGTATAGAGATAAGTGTTTTATATGTGTTAACCCATTAAACCCTCATAACTTTATAAAATAGGTCCTTAATTAGCTTCATTTGTCTAGAAAGCTTAAATAGCATGAAGAAAAAAATCAGTAATTGAACTCAGATTTCCTCAACTATATAAATCCTATAGTCATTCCCCTATAGTACACTACTTCCTTTTCTGTGTTACTATCAGTTCATTGATACAGAGAATATTAAATGCCAAGCTTTATGACATGTCAGACATTTTATACTTTCTGAAGAGTGTGGGAAATCTTATTCTGCAGAAATATCAAATGAAAAACATTTTAATATACCATTTTCCCCGTTCACCATAATCATGATGCCTGACAATTTGAAGTTACCAGGGGATGTTAAGTAATTTCACCTTTGCTCACTCTCAGTTGTTTCAGCAAGTTTCCTGCACTGGGAGTATTTTATTTAGTCTCAGAAGATGAGCCATATCCTAAGCAGCGGTCTTATCTCTCTTCACCAAATTTCAAAGTTTTTCACTTTTAGTACTTGAGATGCTCTCCAGAAAATTCTTCCTTTATATCATCTGAGATAGGGTCATATGGATACAGCCTGTTATGACTTGTGTCTTGATGTCCCCCAAAAGCCTCATGCAGTCATAGGTGGGGCTTTTTCTGGAACTGATTCATGGTGCAATGCTAGGCTCAAGGGCATTAGGATTGAGGGTGTGAATGTTACCTGCCCTAAGCAATCTGCATAAGATAAAAGGGGCAGGAAGATGCTTCTGAGGGCCCCTCCCCCTTTCATGTTGCTTTTGCGTCTTCTGCCACCATGAACTGTTACCCCTCTGCCATGTGCTAGCCTGCCTTGAAGCCAGCCTATTATGGACTGAAACTTCTACAAACTGTGAGCTAAGTAAACCCTTTCCTCTTTAACTTTGAGTGTTGGGTATTTTGTCTCAGCAACAAGAAAAGTAACTAAGACAAGCCTTTCCTTTCAAAACTACTCTTTCAAAAATGCCAAATCTTCTAGGCACTGTGGCACACACCTGCAATCCCAGCTACTCTTGAGGCTGAGACAGGAGGATCACTCGAGCCAGAGTTTGATCCTAGCCTAGGCAAAAGAGTGAGACTGCATCTCAAAGAAAAAGTAAAATAGAAAGCAAAAATCCAAGATTAGAGTTCAGAGGTGGAGTATTTGCCTAGCATGTATGAGGTCCTGTGCTCAGTCCCCAGCACTGAAAAAAAGCAAAGCAAAAACAAAAACAAAAAATCACTTGTTATTAGTATGAGGGATTTAATGATTTAGGTCAGGAGTCTCAGCAATACAAGTTCAGTTTTGGACTTGGGAACTCAGGAGATGGGAAGAGGTTGGGTTAAATACAGGGTTAAACTAACTATCCCTTGGTACCTCTGGTAAGGGTCTTGCCTCTTTGTCATTCTTTTGTTCATTCAATAAACATGTATAGATTGTCAGCTGTGGGCCAGGTAAGGTGCTAGGCCAACAATGGCTAAAAGGAATATGATGAATGGTAAATACATACTATTTTAAGTTTTCAAATAGTCATGTAAAATAATAAGAAAAATCAGGGAGGTAAATATTGTTATAATATTTAATTTAATTTAATATATCAAAAATAACATTTCAACACATTGTCAATATAAAAGTTATTAGATAGTTTACATTCTTAATTCATATAAATCTGAAATCTGGTGTGTATATTAGACTTACAACCACATCTCAATTTGGACTAGTCACATTTAAGTGTTCAGTGTTCACATGTAAATAGTGGATGGCTGTTGTAATGGACAGCTCAGTGCTAGGCCTTGCTCCTGAGGATACTGAATTGCTTTACATACTTCTCTGTAAAGTGATGAGGAAAGGTACTTCAATTGGAATGAGACCAGGAATGTAGCTTAGTGGCACTGCACCTGCCTGCAAGCATGAGGTCCTGAGTTTGATCCCCGGTACCACCCCCCCCCCAAAAAAAAAAACAAAACTGGAATGAGCCTAATAATCATTTGTTCTGTCAATGAATATTTCTATAGACTGCAAACCACAAGCTGCAATGTAACATTAATAGTCTTTCACACTCCTTGGAAGTCTCCTGCGCTGTTTTTAGGAGAGTAACTATTGTAAGGCAGGACATCATTTTGATTCTGCAAGCATTCTCTTAGGAACAGAGGTTACAGACCTTTGCAGAGAGGCTGTGAACTGAGATAGGAAGTAATCTAAGGTAGAGACTGACAGGTCGTCAATGAAGAGGCTCAAATCCTTTCATCCAGAGGAAAGACCAACAGAGAACTAGTGGCCTGAAAATTATTTCTTTTTTTCCTATTTTCTTTTTTGTACATTGAGCAGTTTCTTCTTCTGGAACTTTCCATCTCTCCAGGGTTCCCTAGCTCTCCTGTATAGTCTGGGATTTGTAACCATAATTGTGAGAGTGTATGAGTAGGTGTGCATTAGCTTTAATCTTGTTGAGGCTAAAATGTTGCCAAAGATACTTCCTTCAAAGGTCACCATCAGTATTCATGAAAGAATATAAAGCATTAGGCAATGTATCTGAGAGCTTAGAGGGTGTACCATAGAAGGTAATGCTCAGCTCTTCTCTTCTTGCCTGCCTTGTCCTGCCCACTACTGCCCTCTACTGAGTAGAGTCAGTAACTGCTTTGCACTTCAATTCTGCCTGGAATCAATTACTGTAGCCCTATTGCATTTAACACCTTTTTAGCCCTTTAGAGAGTGTCAGTCCTGTATGAGATATAGCACAAAGTGGAGGATAGCAAACTGGACTCAAATTTGTAAAGTAGCCCTTGTAAAAATGTTTCAGTGGGCATCTTTGTCAGTTTCTGACATAACATAACTGAATTAAGAGTTCTATATTACATGGAAGCTATTTCGGAGACCTATTGTTTTTGAACTATTATGAGACCCCAAGGTGCTAATCATAGATATCAGGGATATAATCACTTTTTTGAGGTTTATTGTTATGTAAACAATCAAAATCACAGCCCGAATCTGAATTCATTTGCAGATTTTTAGGATAATAATTTCTTTTATTCTTTATGAGGAAGGATATTTATGTGAACTGGTGCCTTTAATTCATCTGACAGGATGATACAGATTTTCAAAAAAACAATAAAAATACAAGGACCCACTTAGCATTAGTGACAAACTGCAGAAAGCCCATACTGTTGGAATTCTCCCTCCTTCTCTGTCTTTTTTAAATATTTTTATTGTTTTACTCTTTTTGATTTTTGAAGCTGGGTCTTGCTATGTAGTCCAGGCTAGCCTTGAACTCACTATATAGTCCAACTACATAGAACTGGTCTGGAGCTCTCAAACTCCCAGTTATCCTCCTGCCTCAGCCTCCCTAGTACTAGGATTACAGGTGTGCATCATCATGCCTACCTAGAATTCTCTTTTATAGAGGATTTCGGGATGTGGAAGGAAATGTTTAAGCTTGGCAATCAGATATTATAGTAGAGTGGGGAGAGGGTAGTTTCAGATCCATTTCTGAGTTTCAGTTCTTCCTCTCCCGTTCACTAGCTGTGTGATCTGGAATAAGTCCTTTGACCTCCCTTACCTCAGCTTTCTTTTATGTCAAATGGGAAAATTATACAAACTTTACAGACTTGTATTAAAAACAAGATGAACACTTCTGTACCACTTAGGCCAGTGCTTGATACATGGCAGGCAATCAATATATCACTACTGTTAGGATCAGTTCCACTTGATAGCAGCTAAGCCCTTTGGAGCTGCAGAGGTCATTTCCTCATTAAAGAGTGAGAGGAAAATAGCATGTGCATGGTTTGGGAATTGGTCTGTGTAAAACTAGGCAGCAGAGCGCCTTAGACTCTGATGATTATTCACGTAAAGGCCAATGGGAAAATACTGGGTTGCTTAAATCCCTTGGTGGCATGTAGGCAAAGATAGTGAGAGGATTCCTGGGGATTTCTCAATCCTTCTCAACTATGAGGAAAGAACCCTACTGGTCCCTCTTATGCTTTGGCCTGTAACTCTTCAAATCCAAGGACTCAGATTTGCCAACCCAAATAAGAGTGAAATGTTGTTAATGTTTTAGATGTCCAGAATTATCTATTCAGCAATCTGAGCTGGCTTCCACTGTGGGAAGGTGATGAATGGAATTTTTTTTCTGTTGAGGAATCTTGAATTAATGGCAAAAAGGAAACCTCTAAAATATTCTGGTCACAAAAGAGAAATCTGATTGCGATATGATCCTTGATAAAAGATATATCTCACTACAAAGTAGGTTTGCAAATTAAAAACAGTTACAGAAACTAATCTATAGTAACAGAGAGCTTACCCATGTTTGCCTATTGGAAAGGGCCAGGAAGATGTGGGTAGGCAGTTCAAAGGTCACATAGAAATTTGGGGGGGACTAATAGGTATGTTCACCATCTTGGTTATGGTGATGGAACATACATATATTCAAGGTCACAAAATTATATACTTTAAACATATATATATATGTATATCAATCATACCTTAATAAGTTTGTTACTTAAAACAATTTGTAAAATATACATAATACATGTAACATTTGGTGCATAGTAGGTGTGTGCTAAATATTTATTGAATTAACATAAGTAATTGTAACAGACTAACTTATGGCATAGGAAATTTAGGAGACCTCATCAGTGAAACAACCATTAAACTCATAACACTGAAAATAATAAAAAACAACCATTTAACATTTCTGGATTTGTTTCAGTTCATGCAACAAACTGAGAATCATTTGTTTAAGAAAATCTATGGAACATAGGTAAAAACAATTGGCACTGTCGCATTTGAGCCAAGACCTACTCCCATTCATGCCCTGTCCCTCAGCTTTCTTTGCAAAATATTTAGAAGCCAAGAAGAAAGAGGCTCTCTTTCTTACCAGCGACTGGTTGTAGAGCTCTACTTTCATTTCAAGATGAACAAGTTGCTAATGACTTTTATTCTACCCCTTCTAGTTCTGTGTTGTAGGGTTTTTCTGGGGGATGTGGCCAAAAAGAGTGGGCGCTCTCATTGCCTTTCCAGCTCCCACTCCTAATATGGAGACTGCACCCTGAACACATGCACCCAACTGTGAGTGGTAGTGGGGAAGATTAGGGGTTCTTATTTCCACTTTTTCAGGTCCAGAGGCCAGAATGTATTTTTTTGTTGTTGTTGTTAAATTATTTTATAGGTACATTTTAGGTATACAACACGATTACATTTCTCATTGGGAATTGTACCTTTACATAATGCATCTTGGTTCTTATGTTATCCCATTCCTAGCCCTCCCTTCACCCCCTCTACCCTTCCCTATTTACAAAGACTTTATTTCCATTTTTTCCATTTCTCAGCATTTTTCCTTTCCCTTCTTT
>NW_004624893.1:2533522-2544087 GCF_000247695.1 Heterocephalus glaber | reverse complement strand
ACTTGATCTGCAAAGAGGATAGCTACTCCTGCTTCTTTTCAGTTTCCTGTCGTGTGGAGTATTGTTTTCCACCCTTTAACTTTCATTCTATGAGTTTCTTTTTGATTTAAGTGTGTTTCTCATATGCAGCACATTGTTGGGTCTTGCTCCTTGACCCATTCTGCCAGTCTATTTCTTTTGATTATTGAGTTGAGACCATTAACATTGATGGTTATAACTGATACATATTGACTTATCATTGTCATGACTTTTTATTTTTGTTGGATTCTCCCCCTTTGCATTTAATTTCTTGTCGCACCTGACAGATTCATTCTCCTGTGTTTCCTGGGGCTGTGATCCTCATTGTCTTTTCCTAGGTTATTGCCTAATAATTTTCCAGTTCTGGTTTGGTATTCATGAAGTTCCTTAGGTGCTCTTTGTCATGAAAGTGTCTATTTCTCCATCAATTCTGAAAGATAGCTTTGCAGGGTACATCAGTCTGGGTTGGAGGTTGTTTTCCTTTAGGGCTTCAAATACATCACCCAAGCTCTTCCTGCCTTGAAGGTTTGTGTTGAGAAGTGTGCTGTGATTCTGATGGGCTTTCCTTTGTATGTGATTTGTTTCTTTTCTCTAACTCCTTATAGAACTTTGTTCTTCTGTTGCATTTCTGGAATCTTAACAATTATATGCCTATGTGTAGAATTTTTTTTATCAAGGCTATTTGGAGTCCTCTATGCCTCACTTATCTGTGTGTCAAGTTGTTTTCCCCTGCTTGGGAAGCTTTCTGCCATCACTTCTGTGAACAGTCTTTTTATGCTATCTGAACTCTCTCCTCTTTCTTCGTTGACTCTGATCAGTCTTATGTTATTTTTCTTTCCATCATCTATCAGCTGCTGGATTGATTTCTCGTCATCCCTTACAATTTTAAAACAATTTTCCTTTTCCTATTCACTAGTTGCAATCTTATCTTCTATATCTGAAATTCTGTCCTCACATTGGCTCATTCTGCTGTGTAGACTTTCAGTGGAGTTTTAATCTCCTGGTAATCTGTTTGCATCTGTTTTATGGATTCCATTTGTTTCCTATGTTGGGATTCCATAATGGTCCTCAGCTCCTCTCTGGATATATTAATCATGTCTTGCACTATGAGCACAATCTCTGCTGTTATCTGTGGAATTATTTCTGATTTCATTTCTTCCAGATCCTCTTTCTTTGCCATTTCAGGGAGTTCAGGTGTTTGAGTATCAGTGTTGCATCTCCTTTCCCTTTGGGGTTGCTGTAGGTGATCTGGAAGTCTGGTTTTGAGATTTGTTTAAATGTCTTCTCATTTCGACTTGGTGGGGGTGTGTAGGGTGTGTTGCGGGCTGTGTGTGTGTGTGTGTGTGTGTGTGTGTGTGTGTGATGCTGGCGCTGGTGCAGCTCACCTCTGTGCTGGGAGTGGTGCTATGGTGGCTGGGAAGCCTCCTCTATGCTCAATAATAATATTGTTACATCAACCATAGTAATAAGTTTTCATTCTCTTCTTTGGTTTAACTAAAAGTTTGTCAGTTTTGTGATCTTTCAAAGAAGCAGCTTTTGGTTTCACGGATCTTTTCTTTTGTATTGCATTAATTTTTATTGTTGCATCTAGTAGTTATTTTTTCCTTTCTTTTGTGTGCTTTGGGTTTACTTTGTTCTTTTTTGATATCTTGAGGAAGATTAAGTTATCAATTTGAGATTTTACATTTTTCTTACTATAGGTATTTACAGCTTAAAAATTCCCATCTAAGTATCGCCTTATATGCATCTCATAAGTTGTAGTATGTTGTTTTAGTTTTTACTCATTGTAAAATATTTTCTGATATCTCTTTGATTTCTCCATTGACCCATTGGTTATTTAAGAGTATGCTGTTTAATTTTCACATATTTTTGAGTTTACCCTATTTTTGCTGTTACTAATTTGTAATTTCATTCCATTATGCTCGAAAGACTGATGTTGAATTATTTCTAACCTTTTACATTTTTTGAAGTTTGCTTTATGACCTAAAATATGGTCTAGCCTAGAGAATATCCCATGAGTATTTAAGAAGAATGTATACTGTTTTTTCCGTTGGTGGAGTATTCTGTAGCTGTCAGTTAGATCTAGTTGGTTTATAGTTTTGTTCAAGTCTTCTATTACCTTGTTGATCTAGATGTACTATTTTTTATTCAAAGTGAAATACTGAAGTGTCAAATTATTATTGTGCAATTGTCTGTTTCTCCCTTAAGAACGCCTACACATAAAGTTATAGGAGGAAAAGTTTATTTTGGCTCAGTTTGTAGAGGTTTCAGTCCACAGTCAGCTGGCTCGAAGGCAGAGTGGCATGGCAGAGGGGTGTCAGAGAGGAGAAACAGTCAGTTTTTGCTTCATATATTTTGGTGTCCTATTATTTGACTGCTTATGCTTACAACTGCTTTATCTATCTGCTTAATTGAGCACTTGATCATTGTAAAGTATGTTTTTAACCCTAGTAATATTTTAAAGCTTTAAAGTACTGTTTTAAATTCTGTTTGTTCTGATGTTAACATAACCACTCCAGTTTTTCTGTGGTTGCTATTTACTTTCAATCTATTTGTGCCTTTGAGTCAAAATGTGTCTTCTCTAGGCAACATATCCTGTTCTTTATCTGCTCTGACAATCTCTGCCTTTTGATTGGACTGTTCAATACATTTACACTTTATTATTGTTGGTATACTTGGATATACAGCAGCTATATTTTTGTTTTTCTTATGCCTCATGTCTTCCTTGTTCCCCTTTTTTGCTGTTTGTTGCATTCAGTAAACATTTTCTAGTGGAATATTTAAATTTTATTCAAGTATTTTTCACTATTTTAAAAATACAGTTTAGTGTTTTCTCTTGGATTTCCCAAATACATCTTAATTTATAGGCATCTGGTTTAAATTTACACTAGCAGAATTCTAGGAACATACAGAAATGTTACTCTTCTACAGCTTTATTTTATCCTCCAACTCCTGGAATTGGTTAGATTTCTGTCACTGGGAAAAATACCTGACAAATGCAGTTTAAAGAAAAAGGGTTTGTCTCATGGTTTCAGAGGTTTTAGTCCATGGTCAGCTGAAGACATGCCAGAGGAAAATTGTTCAACCTATGGCAGTGTCCAGAAGCATAGAGAGGGAGGAAGGGATGGGGATAGGAATACTCCCTTCCAGGTGAGTCCCCAGTTACACACCTCCTCCAAGCGGAACTCCCCCACAACAGCACATTCAGCTATGAACTCATCAGTGGATTAATCAACTGATGAGGTTAGCATTTCATGATCTAATCACATCCCAAAGGACCAACCTCTAAACATTTGAGCCTTTTAGGTAACATTTTTTATCCAAACCATAATACTCTCTTTTTATGGTGTTATCATTATACACATCATAGTACAACTATTAATGTTATAAAGTCAACAATTCATTGTTATAATTATAACTTTACCATCCCTTATCATATTCTTAGCTCATTAAAGCTGTGTTGCCACTTAACTCCTGTCTGAGCTACTGCTGAGACAAAATGCTTGACACTCAAAGTTAAAGGAGGAAAACTTTATTCTGGCTCACAATTTGTAAAGGTTTCAGTCCATAGTCAGCCGGATCCAAGGTAGGGTGGCATAGGAGAGGGGCATCAGAGAGGAGAATCAATCCACAGCAGGGCAGGGCTGGCAGAAGGCAATTATTTAAATACAGGATGAGCAAAAATTGCATTTTTCTTTAATTTTTATAAGATAATATAATGAAATGTAAAAATGACAATTTTGTCAAATTTATTCAATACAAGAACCAACTGGTTGAAATGACACCTGCCTGAGCGATGCTCAGGATAGTCAGTATGCAAATAAACGTTCTGCCTGAGTAACATTCAGGGTGAACTGTTAAATGGTTAAGTCCATTTGTTCAAAACTTTGGTTCAGTTCTGATATTTGTTGCTATTTTGTCTAGTTTATCTATTTGTGACAATTGGTATTGAGATCCTCCAGTATAATTGTTGATATTTATCTGATATTTTATATCCAATAGTATTTGTTTTATGAAGTTGGGTGTGCTGGCATTCAGTACATATATGTTTATAAATATTATTTGTTACTGTTGAATTATTTCTTTTACCAATATATAGTGTGACCCTCTTTGCCTCTTCTGATCAGTTTTGACCTGAAGTTAAGTTTGTCTGAAAATAGGACAGCCATTCCTGCTTATTTTTGGGTTGCAGTTCCATGGAATATTGTTTTCTATCCTTTGATTTTTGTATGAATGTCTTTTGGGGTTAAATATGTTTCTTTTGTGGCATATTCTCCTGGGTTCTGTTTTCTGATCCATTATGCTAGGATATGTCTTTTGATTGGGGAATTGAGACCATTCACATTCAGAGTTATTACTGAAAGGATGGATTAATTCTTGTCATTGAATTATTTTCCTGTAGCTGATTCTCTTCTTTTTCCCTCCTACTTAACCACTCACAATGCCTGGTGTATTCATTATATTAAGCTTTTTGGCATTGTTTCATCATTGTCTCTTTCTAAGATATCCTTTGAATCTTTTGTAATGATAGCTTTCTGGTCATGAATTTTTTAAAGTTCTCTTTGTCATGCAAACACCTATTTTTCCATTAATTTTAAAAGATAGCTATCTTTATCCATTTTTCTGTTGACTGACATACAGGCTGATTCCAGCATTTGACTATTATGAATTGTGCTGCTATAAACATTGATATGCATGCATTGCTATAATATGATGTCTTTAGCTCTTTGGGGAAGATACCTAGAAGAGGAATAGCTGGGTCAACTGGAATTTCTCAGTTTAGTTCTTTGAGAAATCTTAGATATAAAGAAGGATACATTTGAGACATTTTGAGGAAAATGGATACTCCTAGCAAATATAATATTAACTGAAAGACATTAGACACACAAGGTTAAATATTATATGATATTTCTCATTTAAGCAAGACAAAGTGTATATAAAGAGCAAAATAACGGTCTCATAGAAGGAAACAGGAAGGTAGATCTTTTGGAAACAGGAAGAGATCCAAGACATTGAGGGTGAGTGGGCAAGGAGAAGGGAAAATAAAAAGATTTAAGATGTGTCATGTACATGTACCAAATACCGACAGTAAATTTAAACATTATTCATAAATATGAACTAAAAATAATATTAACAATAATAATAAAAATAGGGAAAGGGGATCTAGAGATGGAGGGATGGAGGTAGGTGAGGATGAGGAGAGTAAAAACGAATCAATATGTGTTATTTATATGTATGTATGCCCTAAGATGAATGTAAAATTCATGAACTGCAAAAATGTACTAATGAAATAAAATTTCTTGAAAATGGCAAGCAAATTTATATAGAATACTGGACAAGTGGAAATGCATATGATATGGTAATTACTATGAAAATGTCACCTGTAGCACTTTGGAGAACAATAAAAATAATATATTGTATTAAAAAAACATAGTTTTGCTGGATATAACAGTCTGCATTACAAGTTGTTTTCTTTTGGGGCATGACTCACTTCACTTCGAGTTCTACTGGCCTTTAAGGTTTGTGTTGAGTAGTCCCCTGCGTCTCTTAAGTTTTACCTTCCTAAGTGATTTGTTGCTTTTCTCTAATAACTTATAAGTTGCTGACTTCTGAGATTTTAACCGATGTGTCATGACATTTTTTTCTTATGGTGGCTATTTGTGGTTCAGTATGACTCACTGGTCTGTAAGTTAAATTCTTTCTCAATATTTGGAAAGTTTTATGTTCTTATTTCTGTAAACAGGAATTTTATCCCCTCAGATGCCACCACTGAGGGGCCGATCCTGACTAAGCATGGCAAGAACCCAGTTATGGAACTGAATGAGAAGAGGCGAGGCCTCAAGTACGAGCTCATCTCTGAGACCGGAGGCAGCCATGACAAGCGCTTCGTCATGGAGGTCGAGGTTGTTGGACAGAAGTTTCATGGTGCTGGCTCAAACAAGAAAGTAGCAAAGGCATACGCTGCTCTTGCTGCACTTGAAAAGCTTTTCCCTGATGCCCCCCTTGCCTTCGATGCCAACAAAAAGAAGAGAGCACCGGTCCCTGTCCGAGGCGGACCAAAATTTGCTGCCAAGCCACACAACCCGGGCTTCGGGATGGGCGGCCCCATGCACAATGAAGTGCCCCCGCCCCCCAACCTCCGAGGCCGGGGCCGAGGATTTGGGGGCGCCAACCACAGAGGCTACATGAATGCTGCCACCGGGTACGGAAGTTATGGGTACAGCGGCAACTCTGCGACAGCAGGCTATAGTCAGTTCTACAACAACAGAGGGCATTCTGGGAATGCTGGTGGTGGCGGCGGCGGGGGCGGGGGCGGTGGTGGCTCTTCCGGCTATGGCTCCTACTACCAAGGGGACAACTACAACTCACCGGTACCCCCAAAACACAACAGGGAAGAAGCCGCCACATGGGGCTCAACAGAAGCCGTCTTACTGCTCAGGCTACCAGTCCCACCAGGGTCAGCAGCAGTCCTACAACCAGAGCCAGTACGGCAACTATGGCCCACCACAGGGCAAGCAGAAGAGCTACAACCACGGGCAAGGCAACTACTCCTACTCGAACTCGTACAGCTTGCTGGGAGGAGGGGGGCGGCTCAGACTACAACTTCGAGAGCAAATTCAACTACAGTGGTAGTGGAGGCCGAAGCGGTGGGAACAGCTGCGGCTCAGGCGGGTCATCCTACAACCCAGGGTCCCACGGGGGCTACGGCGGAGGTTCTGGGGGCGGCTCCTCATACCAAGGCAAACAAGGAGGCTACTCTTCACAGTCGAACTACAACTCCCCGGGCTCTGGCCAGAACTACAGCGGCCCTCCCGGCTCCTACCAGTCCTCACAGGGTGGATATAGCAGGAACGCAGACCACAGCATGAGCTACCAGTACAGATAAAGCCCTGTGTGGGCTGCGGCCTCCTGCTGCACTTCCGCCCGCCCGCCAGAAGATTCAGTTCGACACATCATCACAGTTACCATGTCAGCCAGCCGGCCCTCCAGGCACCCCACCCGTCCAAGTTGCTGTGTTGTGAGGTGCAGCGGCCCCCGGCCGTGCTGTGACCCCTGTTTAGCCGTGTTTGGGACTCCGTGTCTTCAGTGGTTTGTTAGTTGCCATTACAGCCTCGTCTGGGTAGAGTTTGAGTTCTTCACCGTTCAGTATCCCTCTGTCTATTTACACTTGGTGTTAACGTTGACTCGTTTGTCTTGAAATAGTCGTGGAAGGGATACGTCATCTGTTAATGCTTTTGTGAAGTGAGTTAAATGAGCTCTCTGTATTTTAATGCTTTAGTGTTTCAGTTTTATAAGTGAAGATTTTATTTTAAAAACCACTGGGAAAGAGTGGGGATTTTTGTTTGTCTGGGTCATTCAGGCAGTATATCTGAGTTCAGATGAATGTAGACAAAGAAAAAGTAAAGTGCGTGCGCCTCAGGCCTGCATGTCTGACCTTCCAGCCAGGCTGTTCCTACCCTCAGAAAGCGAGGTGAGGATGGCAGAATGGCCCCTGGTCACCAGAGGGGCTACCTCCAGACATCTTTTCCTGCCAGGGCAGCTCCACCTAGGCATCTTGGCACCAGCTCCTAGTGGTGTCAGGGAGGTTCGCAGTGGCCCTCACTGGCCTTTGGGGTGGGATCCAAAAATGCAGCTCCACCTCATTTCACCTCCAGGAGTTCTTGTGTCATTTGTTATTTGTAGTATAATCTCACATTGTGAGATTGTGAGCCACTGCTCTGGTGGCAGGCCTAGCTCACTTGGAATGGTGCAGAGGAGACCCTGGTGATGTAAGCCCAGACCTGGTCCAGCTGTGCAGGGAGGGCTGGCAGCTCTGTCATACGCAGGACACCACAGCCCAAGCCTCAAAGAGCCTCATGTGGAGAGGTTGGGCTCTTTCCATCTCCGGGTACCTGGATTGGATAGCAGACTTCCTGGAGCTGAGATTCCACCTCCCGGGCCAGCGCTGCAGTGTTGGGGACCAGAGTGTGCTCCTGGCTTCTGAAGAGTAGAGGTCCAGGCGGCTGCCAGATGTGCAGCATGAAGAACAGTGCCTCACCTCAGGAACTTTGTGACAAAGCATGGAGAAAACAGCTGAACCTTGGGCTGCACTGGCCTAGCCCAGGGAAAGGAGCGGGGGTGGCGGCATCACTCTGCTGGTATCTGTCTGGGAAGAGCCTGTGTGTCCTTGGCGCACACTGTCCCAGCCACCCCAACCTCCGAGACCTGGGCAGCTGCTGGTCTGCACCCTAGGCACTCTTGGCCTCCCCACTGTGGTGACCTTGTGTGTCGGAAGAGGCAGGGACTGTGTACGAAGAACTCCCCTGCTACCACAGGGCAGGTAAAGACTGGCCTTCGTTAGGGAAGAGCTTGCACTGAAGCTCTGGAGGATGATGCGCTCCTGGGGAGAGGTGGGAAGAAGAGGTGGCCTACAGTGACAACATTTGGGTGGCCTGTGGGTACACGGGACCCCCTCCAAGGCACAGTCATGGAGGGGTGGGTCCCAACTCTGATTTTGATGAACTGAATTTTTTTTTTGATGATGATGATGATGATCTGAAATTTGATGAGTCTGTGATGAATTTTGATGAGTCTGGCCCACCTGTGGACACTTGGAGGGCCAAGACAAGAAGAGACTGGTACTGTGTTGGAAGCAAGAGGACACCAGAGTGGGTAGCCTGTGTCAAGCGCTGCCCAGCAGCTGTCCACACCAGCTTTCCCTTAAAATAGCATTCCTGAGTCACCCTCACGTTCAACTAACTGCAGCCCCAGCCTGAGGGCTCACACCCACCCGGTCTTCCAGGCATCGAAGAGCTGGAGAGTATGGTGTCCTTGGCATCCTGAGCTGGTTTGGGGACCTCACTGGTGCTGAGAGTCCTGCATTGTCCCAGCCCTCAGGATCTGCCAGGCCAGCAAGCTGAGGAGCTTTGCTGCCTCTGCCAGGAGCAGCCGGCAAGAGTGTGTTTGCAGTGGAGGCTCCTTGACCAAGGTCAGGGTGGTTTAGGTAGATGATGTCCTGTGCCTGGAGTCACTACAGAGGCCCTAGGAGGGGCCTGGGAAGAGCTCCAGGGTGGGGCTGCACTCACCACAGAAGGCACAGGATGCCTGGGAGCAGAGGAGGGGGAGAGAAGACCAGCAGTCTGTAGCTGAGGTGATGTTAGGGAGGGGGAGCAAATTGTGTGTATGTGACATGACAGAGGGCACAGGGTTTCCAACTCCCTGGTTAAGCAGTGCCCGTGGGACCCTGATGGACTTCCGGGCCAGGGGTCCCGGACCTGACCTGGGGGTCCTTGCCCAGTGGCCTGATGAGCCTCTGCTGTGGCTGGGAAGTGGCATTTCCTCTACAATGCTGACCCTTGTGCCACTGGCAGGACCTGGCCCTCCGAAGTCACCCGGGCCTGACTCTGCAGCCAGTGTCGGGCTCCACGTTCACTTGCACTTCACTTGCACCTGAGACCTCTGGACACGGCAACAACGCAGCAGGCTTTAGGCTCAGATGCTTGCTCTAACCCATCCCATAATAAACAATTATGTGTGTGTCAAAAAAAAAACAACAAAAAGCAGGAATTTTATGTCATTTGTGATCTCTTCTGATTTTTCACTAATTCTAATTCATCTTAGATTAGTCTTCTTTGTATGATCTCACATTGGTTGGATCCATTTTTTATGTTCTCTTGTTGTTTCTAAGGTGCCCCTGAGTAGCTGATCACCTGCCTCAATCTTGTCTTCTAGTTCTTACATTCTGTTCTCAGACTGGTAATTTCTGTTGCTCACACATTCAATAGAATTTTTAAATTAATTTTATTGGTACATTTGAGGTATGCAAGGTAATGACATTCATCATTGAAAATTTGTACCTTTCTATGATATATCTTGGTTCTTACTATTTCCCCATTCCCCTGCCCTCCCTTCAACCCCACCACCTCTCCCTATCTACAAAGACTTTGTTTCCATTTTTTCCTTTTCTCATATTAATTCCATTTCCTTCTTTTCCCTACCCCTCCCACTTGCACTTCCTCTTTGCCCCTTTTCTTCCCATTTCACATTTTCCACTATAAATTTCAGTCCTTATTTACACTTTCAATTTCTCACACTAGAGAAACTATTTGTTATTTAAACATATGTGTCCTATTTATTTCATGTAAGAGCATGGCCTCAATGTGCATCCATTTAGCTATAAATGTCTCTAGTTTCTCATTCTTTATGGCTCAGAAATACTCCATTTTATATAAAAAGAAACATTTTCTCTATCCAGTCTCTGGTTGAAGGGAAATTGGTTTGCTTCCATAAATTTAGCTATCATAAATTCTGTTGGTATGAACAAGGGTGCACATATATCACTGTGGTAAGATTCTTTTAATTCTTTGGGGAAGATACCCAGTAGGGGAATAGCTGGGTTAAATGGGACCTCTAGTCCTAGTTCTTTGAGGTATCTGCTGCTGATTTCCACAGTGGTTGCACCAGGCTATACTCCCACCAGCACTGGAGCATGGTTTCTCTTTCCCCACAGCCCCGCCAGCATTTGTCATTGGTTGATTTCATGATAGCAGCCATTCTTTCTGGAGTGA
>NW_004624893.1:2495632-2521737 GCF_000247695.1 Heterocephalus glaber | reverse complement strand
CTTTATAATTTCCTCCCTTGTATGATCTTTGGGTTTGTCCTGCTCTTCTTTTTCTAGAAGCTTGAGGTTCAGCATCAGGTTGTGTAATTGAGCTCGCTGTGTTTTCTTAATGTGAGTATTCAGTGCTATGAATTTCCCTTGTAAGACTGCTTTCACCATGTCCCATAGATTCTGATATGTTATATTGTCATTGTCATATAATTGTAGAGACTTTCTTATTTCTTCTTTGATTTCCTCTGTGACCCATTGATCATTCATACGTGTGTTGTTCAATTTCCATGTGTTTATGACATTTTTGCAGTTTCTCTTGCTATTAATCTCCAATTTTATTGCACTGTGGTCTGATAATATGCAGGGGATAACTTGAATTCCTTTGCACTTACTTAAACATGATCTAAGTATATGGTCTATTTTGAAGAACAACCCATGTGCAGCTGAAAGAATGTGTATTCTGATTTTGTGGGGTGGAATACTCTGTAAATATCTGTTAAGTTCATTTGTTCAAGTTTGATTGAGTTCTAGTATTTCTTTGTTTATTTTTTGTCTAGTTCTATCTATTTGTGACAGTGGGGTATTGAGGTCCCCCACTACTATTGCATTAGTGCTTATATCATTTTTCACGTGCATTAGTATTTGCTTTATATAGTTGGCACACTAGCATTTCTTGCATACATTAATGATTGTCATTGCTTCCTCTTGGATTGTTCCCTTTTCAAGGATGTAGTTTCATTCTTTGTCTCTCTTAATCAGTGTTGGTTTGAGATCCACTTGATCTGCAAAGAGGATAGCTACTCCTAGTTTTTGGGGGGGTTCCTGTCTCATAGCATATTGTTTTCCACCCTTTAACTTTCAGTTTATTAGTTCATTTTTGAATTGTGTTTCTTGTATGCAGCATATTGTTGGATCTTGCTTCTTGACCCATTTTGTGAGTCTATTTGTTTTGATTGGTGAATTGAAACCATTAACATTGATGATTATAACTGATACATATTGACTTATCTTTGTTCTGAGTTTTTCTTTTTGTTGGATTCTCCCCCTTTGCGTTTAATTTCTTGTCATGCCTGATGGATGCATTCTGCCAGGCTTCCATTGATTGTGATCCTCATTGTCTTTTCCTATGATACTTTCTAAAATTTTTTGCAGTTTGGTTTGGTATTCATGAAGTTCCTGAGGTGCTCTTTGTCATGAAAGTGTCTTATTTCTCCATCAATTTTGAAAGATAGTTTTGCAGGGTATATCAATCTGGATTGGAGGTTGTTTTCCCTTACGGGTTGAAATGCATCACTCCATGTTTTTCTTGGCTTGCTGGTTTGTGTTGAGAAGTCTGATGTTATTCTGATGGGCTTTCCTTTTTGTGTGATTCATTTCTTCTCTAACTGCTTGCAGAATTTTATTCTTCTGTTGGGTTTTTGGCATCTTAACTATTATATGCCTATGTGTAGATTTTTTTTGGTGAAGGCTAGTTGGAGTTATATATGCATCACTTATCTCTATGTCAAGTTCTTTTCCCCTGTTTGGGAAGTTTTCTGCCATCACTTCTGTGAACAGTTTTTTTATGATGTGTGCACTCTCTCCTATTTCTTCATTGACTCCAATCAGTCTTATTCTTCTTTGCATCATATAGCAGCTGCTGAATTGATTTCTCGTGGTCCCTTACTATTTTAAAGAAGTTTTTCTCTTCCTGGTCACTAATTGCAATCTTATCTTCTGTTTCTGAAATTCTGTCCTCACCTTGGCTCATTCTGCTGCATAAACTTTCAATGGAGTTTTTAATCTCCTGGAAATCTGTTTGCATCTGTTTTATGGATTCCATTTGTTTACTATGTTGGGATTCCATCATGTTCCTCAGCTCCTCTATTTATTTTAATCTGTGTCCTCTCTAGATTTATTAATCACATCTTTTACCAAGGGCACAATTTCTGCTGTTAAGTGAAAAATTATTTCTGATTTCATTTTTTCTAGGTCCTCTTTCCTTGTCAGTTGAGGGAGTCCAGGTGGTTGAGTATCAGATGTTCCATCTTGTTCCCCTTTCGGGTTGCCTTAGGTGATCTGGAAGTCTGATTTTGAGACTTATTTATGTGTCTTTTCATTTCAACAAATGCAGCCTGCTGTGCCTTTGTTGAGGTGACTTTTTGCTCACCCAATGGTCTTCAATTCTCAGCAAGCCACTGAGCAGCCTTTAGTTTGCTGCTCACCCGTACACTAATTCCTGGGTTCAGAGTGGTGACCTTCTGGATCACTGATCTGACCTGTTGTCTGGGCGGGCTTCTGGCTGGGGCCTGTGCACACTTGGGATGGTATCTAGGTGTGTCTCTCACTGGGTCCCCTATGTAGCTATTGTCTGGGAGGGCCTTTGTGTGCCCCAGCTCCTGTTGTCTGCACAGGCTTCTGGCTGTGGTCTCCTTGCACTTATGAATTGCATCGGGGCAAGCCTCTGGCTGTTGCTTATGCCCCTGTGTAACTCTTTTCTAGGCAGGCCTTTGGCTGTGGCCAATGGTATGGCTGGCCTCTGGCTGAAGCTTGTGTGCCCATGCAGTTCTTTTCTGGGTGTGTGTGTCTGAACCTCTGGGTGTGGGGTGGAGCCCTGGCTGGGATCTGCCTGCAGCTGCTCAGCTGTGGTACACACAGCTGCTTCCCTAGGATCTAAGCGCACTTAACGATGGTATGGCAGGCCTCTCTTCAATAGAATTTTTAATATCTTTGATTTTTTTGGTATCTTTTTATGGACTCCAATTCTTTGTTGAACTGGTTATTCATGTTTTGTATTTTTTTGTTTAGATCAGCTCTTTTTTCATTAATCTTTTTGGTAAACTCATTGATTGTTTTATGAAGCCTATTATCTTTTTAGTTATATCTTTTATGAGCTTGCTGGGCACCTTATTGATCTTTTTATCTCCTCTTTTATTATTTCAAATAATTCAGCTGTGTAGCCTTTCTTTGATTTTCTCCCATCCATGCTGATACCACTTGGATTTTTTTGGCTTCTCTTCTCATGTTGCTATTGTGTGTGTGTGTGTGTGTGTGTGTGTGTGTGTGTGTGTGTGTGTGTACATGCCCAGCATGTGTGCTGAGATTTGGGGGTCAGTTATTTTGGAAAGACTTGTTGCTCATATGGAGGTCTCCATATTTCTGCCTTTCAGTCGTATACTCTAGGTATGGCTAAGTATAGGGCTTTGACTATATTCCAAGATCCAATCATCACCTCTGTTCATTGGAAGGGCTGGTTCCAGTCTCACTAGCTCAGCATTCAGAACTCCAAAAATAGAACACAATATTGTTAATGACACAAGAACAATCCAGGTATTTGCATGCAGAGAAAACCAAGTAATAGCAGCAACTTGTCACCCTGACAATAGCAACAAGATTAGGGAAAATAATAGCATCAAAAACAAATCAGATATTGATGTACCATATAAACCAATAATTTACCACCTCTTAATCATAGAAAAAAGCTATATTGTTATAATGTCAACATTAAGACAAACCAAATATTAACATGCAGTGAATATCTACTAAATGCAGCAAGTATACCTCCACTAACAACAGAAAAGAATTCAACAGTAATAGCAGAGAGTTAAATAAATATCTAAAGGTTTATAACAGTTAATGGTCATAATATTAATGAAAAAGCAGGGAATGGGAAAATGAGAGGCAAACTTTGAAAAATGAAAGAAAGGTGAGAAGGAAGATAGAAAATTTACATAAAGGATCTTATTAAGGATTGAAGAGAAATTAATAGAATTAGGTAAACAACACAAAACAACAAACACAAAAGAAGAAACAGAAAAAATCAGAGAACAAAATAAAGAAGAAGACAAAAATAAGGAAGAAAAAATTGAAAGAAAAAACTCAAACCCTGAAGAACCAATTACAGAAAAGGAAAGAAAAAAGTCTAAAAATTCCACTGTATTTTTTGAATGGATCTTTTCTTTTCTTGGTCTGCAGTCTTGGAATCCAGTAGATGTGGGGGAAGGATAGTGAATCACTTCTAAGACCTGTTTTGTTTTCTCACTCATGTTTCTGTGTGTGAATGCTGGATCCTACCCTGTCTTTCCCGCTGGGTGGAGCTGTCAATGGTGTTCCCTAAGGCTGTAATCACTAGTCAGCTCCTCTTTTCATATCCCTCTGTGCACCTCAATTCAGTTTTCTCTGCCTAGCTCTATGGCTTGTGTGTTTGTAAAATACCCCTAACTCCATTCCAGATGCCCCTCTGTCTGTATACCACAGGCTGTGGCAACTGTCCAAACCAAGGCATGTCTTAGCTCATGTTGCTGGATGGAGAAAACAAACAGATCACTTGGTCTCTGCCTGATATAGGAAGAAGGGCAGGGATTCAGACTGCTTGATTCAGCCACCTCTGTAACTCCTGCCAGAAGGTAAATTTTTCATGAGGTCTGTCCAGCCTGCTTCCTCTCCACTACTGTCTTCTGTAACTGTCCCCTACTCTGTCCTATGGAAGAGGGACAGCAGAAACCCTGGAGTATAGCTGTTCTGCAGTTGCTCTGTTGCAGTCCCACATAATTAATCCCTTCTCCAATGGCTTCTAATTAAACCCTGTCAGATATGGCAGGTTTTGCACTGGACTTCCTCCCCAACTCCAGCCTGTCTTGCAAAAGCAGTTACTTGCAGAGTAAAATGCTATGCATCTTTGCCATTTGTAGTACCTATGGGCTTCTTTTGGGGCCATCACTGCCAACCTCATCCACTGTCTCTCCCAGTTGCTGACCACCCAGCCTGCCTCATGTCAATGGAGGCAGATACCCCACAGTGGGAGCCAAGGTGAGATTTCCAGATTGCCTCTTTCCTTTGTCTCTGCTGCCCAGCTTATTTCAGCTTCTCCTCTAATCTTCCCATCAGTTCCCTCCCAATTCCCACAGATTCACTTCTTTCCTTCTCTTCACCAAATTGCTGTCTTCCAGGTATCTAAAGTCCAGGTCCTGGAGTGTTCATACTTTGCTGCCCATCTTTACTCTGCCATTTTTCCTTCCCCAAGCACCTTCCTAAAAAGGAACTGGTGTCCAGAATATAAATAATGTTTACAACTTAATAAAAACAAGTCAAATAATCCAATAAAAATGAACAAAGGATTTGAATTGATATTTCTCCCTTGAAAATGTACATGTGGCAAGGAATTGCAGGAAAAGACATTCATTATAATTATTTATAAGAAATATGGAATCAACATCAAAATTAGATACCATTTCTCATCTACCTAGGGTATTTACAGTAACAAAGATAGATGATTACCAGTGTTGGTGAAGATGTAAAAAATTGAAACCTTCCTATATTTTGGTAGGAATATGAAAAGGTACAGACACTTTGGTAAGTAGCTTGGCAGCATTTTAGCATAAATTGCCCAATGATCCAGCATTCCTAGATATCTACCTCCAAAATGAAAACATTTGTGCACTCAGAAACTTGTACATGAATGTTCATAGAAGCATTAGTCATCATTGCCCAATGTAGAAGTGTATTCATCAAAGGGTGAATGGATAAACAAAATGTGATATATCCCGATAGCAGCATGCTATTTGGCAGTAAACAGAAGTGAAATACTGATACATGCCACAACGTACATGAACTTTGAAAACTTTATGCTATGTAAAAGAAACCAGACACAAAATGCAACATACTTTTTAATACTAATTATAGGAAAAAGCAAATCTATAGAGACAAAATGTGATTTGAAGTTACTTGTATACATACTCTATAGGAGCTCAGGATTTCTTTGTGGGGTTTATGGTAATATTCTGAAATTAGTGGTGATGATTGTACAACTCTTTAAATGCCCTAAAAATCCTTGCATTACATTTAAAATTAATAAATACTTTGGCATGGTAATTTCATGGTATATAAACTATATCTCAATAGAGTTGTTAATTAAAAATGAAGCTGGCCATGGTGGTACCCACCTGTAATCTCAGCAATACGTGAGGTGAAGATCACAAGTTTGAGCCCAATTTGGGAACTTAGTGCCTTAGCTCAGTGAGAAGGAACTGGGTTCATCCCCCAGTATTGAAGAAAAAAAATCACTTTTCCTACATGCTATATATTGGAAGAAGTCTTCAATTAATTTCTGTCTGTCTATCTATCTATCATTTGTCTATCTATCTATATATATATACATAATATTTTTATTAGTGTATGATTGTGATACATAAGAAATACATTCAGTGTGAAGAATTGGTACATATACATTATCTCATCTTGATCCTTTCTACTTTCCCTTTCCCTCCCATCCCTCCATTTTTCCCTTATCCTCAGATTCCTTACCATCTCCACAAAGTCTGTCTCCATGTTTCCTGCCATCTGTGTTTTATTTTGCTTTAAAAATTATTTATACTTTGGGTTTATCATATAAGAGAAACAGTATGATATTTAACCTTGTTTCTCTGATTTATTTCACTTAACATTATGATCTCAAGGTGCATTTATCTTCTTACAAATGATTCACATTTATCCTTCTTTCTGGCTGACTAGTACTCCAGTGCATATATATATATATATCACATATATACCACATATTCTTTATCCATTCAACTGTTGATGAGCATATAGGCTGTTTCCAAGATTTAGCTCTCATGACTTTTGTGCCTTTAAATGACATAAAAGGAGAGAGGGAGGGAGGGAGGGAGAGAGAGATTTGCTCTCAAAGTTATTTTTTTCTGCAGTTGGGATTTCAAGAATGAAATTGTTCATGTGTAGGAATCTGCTGATCTGAGTCTGGAATAGAAATACACATGATCAAGTTTCTTATCTGGGCTGTACTCCAAAAATGCACTTATATATAAAGATGGAAGCTGGGAAGTTTTTGTTAGACTCTTCTGTTACTTGGGAGGGCCAGCTTCCCACAAATGTATTGCTGGCTGCCTTTACCCATGAGATGCTTTTGCTTCATTTTAATGCTTTCGTTTCTTTGGCTAATGGGAAGAATCCACACCTTGGGGTTAGGCTGGGGTTATAGCTGGTGCTCACAAACAGAGAAAAGTCTACTCTGAGTGCAGATTGCAAACAAGCCTTGGGATGGAGCTATCCTAGGTGCCTGGGCCCCTCCCCTTACTTAGGCTTTTGGCTAACTTCGGTACAGTTGAGCTAGGTGAAAACCCATTCCCACTTCCAGTAACCACATTCTTTGGCCTTCCTTGAACTTTACTGTGAGTCACCACTCTGGATTCTACACCTCTCTAGACTTCTCTAGAAATATCTTTTCTGCATTGCTGTAAATTTTCATTTTCTTTTCCCCTCCATTCATTATTACCTAACTGAAGGACAGAGAAAGTGACTGCAGTCCAGAAACACAAAAAAGAGAGGGAGGGAGGGAGGAAAAGAGAGAGAGAGAGAGAGAGAGAGAGAGAGAGAGAGAGAGAGAGAGAGAGAGAGAGAGATCGAAGCTCTAAACTCATCAACTCATCCCAAAACTTTTAGAAAGCAACTCTGTAGGGTTTGATTTCAAATTGCCATACAAATTGAGGAATATGCAACATGTGTTCATTAGAGCCCTATCTGCTTTGAGCCTACCTGACTTCTCTCCATCCTCTTTAGCCAGCTGGCCTAGATTGGACCCAGAAAGCCATAAAACTGCCAGCTCAAAATGGGGAGGTCCCAAAGAACAAAACAAAACTTATTACTAGTATTCAGGCCTAAGCAACACATGCAGTGTTTAAGGCCTGAGAGGATAGATGTTGCAAAGCCTGAAGTCCCAGCTTTGAGCAAAACAGGTTGATTTGCAGTGAGTCTTCTGGACCAGCATTTTTTGAGCTTGGCCTCCATTTGCTCAGCTCCCCTGACTCTCACCTTGACTATGCCCATTCTTTCCCAGCCTGGTCTCCTGCAGCCAATCAATGCCTCATCCAAACACTCTGGCCATGAGGCTGCCACAGTGCTCTTTCCAAAGCAGAGATTTAATCTGGGGATTTCCTCTCTTCTACTCTGTCTCTTCCAGGAGAAAATTCATGTCTCTTAATACATGAGACCCTTGATTATCTATCCTCACCTGCTCTCATCTCATGTTTTGTCATCTGTTCTCACCCTTAGGTAACCCTACAAAAATTGTTTGTCATTTTTCTGAACATTGTTTTCTTTCTCACATCATTGCCTTCCCATCTTCGATTCTATTGGCCAGGAATGAACACCCTTTCCTTCTTTTTCTCCTTTAGGATATTTCCCACACATGTTGTAAGACCAAGAACCTCTGTAAAACCTTAGGTTTGCTGGGGATGGGTTTTCAGCTGCCCTCTTTTCAGAGGTCACTGAGCGTGCTCAGAGAAGTAGAGTGTTGCAATGTGAAGAACCTGGATTATAGAGTCAGACTGTGTGATAATGGGAAAATGACTTAATATCTGTTTCTTCATCTATAAAATGGGACAATGAATATAAACGGGGCAAAATAGTTCATATTGGTAAGTGTTGAGCACAGTACTTGGTACATGATATGTACTAGGACAATATTACATGTTGTAACAGAAAAAGAAAAAAAATCAATTTCTTCAACCTCAGTTGGGACTTCAAGGTGAAGTTTCTCATGGAGCAAACAAGTGTGTGGTGTTCTCTGAGACTTGTTTACCTAATTGTCTTTTGAGAGTTCATTTGCCTTTGTTAAAGGCTGTTCTGCAAGTGTCCTGCCTTCCTGAGAGTACCCATCAGCTCCATTCCCGTTTATGTCTCTGTTATGGTTTGGGGCTAGATGTCCCCCGCAAAGCCTCATGTGGTCATAGGTGGGGTTTTTTCAGAGGTGGCTGGATATAAAGTGTGTGATGCTAGGATTAAGGGTGTGTGATTACTAAATCAGTCCACTGATTGGTTTGACACCACCCTAATCTCGATAGGCTAGATACAATATAATGTACAGAAAGAGGCTTGTCTTGTCCCTTTCTTGCTCTGCCACCTTCTGCCCACCATGAACTGTTTCTTCTTTGCAATCCCTGTCTACCATTGCACCCTGCCTTGGAGCCAGGCAATTATGGACTGTGAGCCAAATAAACCTTTCATCCTTTAGCTTTAGGATTGGTATTTAGTTTCAGCAATGAGAAAGTAACTAAGACAATCTCTTAGAAATCTGTGTGGGCATCAGGAGACAGAAGAAATTTTATCAGTTCTTTTGTGTCTTCTCCATGCCCTAATTATGCCCCCAAGGCTCAAAGATATGGTCTAGAAATCACTCCTATTTTGGTTTTACTTTTTCCTACAAACTGATCCTCTAATCCTTTATCCTTTCCTTTTAATTAATTAATTAATTAATTTTGCAACTGATATTTCAGAACTGAAATTGTTCATGAGTAAGAATCTTATTTTCTCATATTGTGATGGGCATACACAGGACCTGGTTTATTGTCTGTATTCTATTTCAGAAATGTATGCACAATGTCAAAATCATACTTCTTGGAACCAGAGCACTATTTATTTTCAAAAATTAGGGGGAAAAGTTTCATTGCTCTATTTCCTGCTGGAATATAAAATAACTATGCACTGATGCTGCATTTTGATAGCAGTAAGTTACCCTTAGCATCACTGGATGAATGGTTTGTGGATACACAGGCACACACATGCACACCACACTCACCAGTATCTGTATTCCAAGTGCTTTGTTGTGAACTGAGAGTTGCAAACCTTCTGGTGCCAGACTCAGCCTGTAATGGATCAAGTCATCCATTAACATGTCAGTAAGTGTTCCCTATATTCCATACCTTGTGCTAGACAAGAAGAAAAGGACAAGGCAGAGAACTACAAGTCACAGAAGTAGTAATCAGGACACAATAGAAGGGAATAAAACACTAATGTAATAATACACGTAGTTAATTTTAAAGGAGAAGTGGTAGGGTTTATGGAACTAGAGTAACCATGGAAAATTTCCTGTACGGAATGGAGAGAGACCTGAGTAAGACCTTGAGGGATGGGATTGGTGACTCTGAGCAATTTATATATTCCAAGAATGCTTAGAATCTACATCTAAGAAAATACCTCTTAGCATTCTCTTAGAAACAGCCACAAGAATGGGTAAAATGAGTATTTCTTTGCAGGAAGCAGGAACCAGAATGATCTGAAATTGTGTCTGAAAAAGGCCATATGAATGGTTGAAAGGAACATGGAACCAATAGGCAGAAGATACTTAGTCCTAATGATCCTGCTGACTTAATGTGAATGCTTTAGGCAAGTTCCTTCTTTCTGAACCTCACTTTTTCCATCCATATAGTACAGATATATAATATCAGCCCTATCAACTTCCTAGGACCATTGTTTGGAGAAAAAAAATAAGATAATTTTGTGGCTGTGCTTGGAAAAGTAGAGAGGGCAATTTAAAATGTAAGTGGGGATTGTGAAGGCAGATGTTTATACTATAGCCATTCTCCTGCAGCTGGGAGTAGGATGACTTCAGTATATGAATGAATTTTTCTTGGCAGGCATATTGCCTGCTATACTTACAGCCTGACAGCTTTTAGTTGAGTATGCATACTGAAGCAGAATCTGTCACACAAGCATACACAGGTGTGTGTGTGCAAGCTTGGGTGGAAATTTGCAGCAGACTAGGAGATTGGTGCCATGAAGGGGAAAAGACTGGAAAACTCTTAAGAACAAAGGTGGTTTGCAGATATAAGGATTTGTACAATCATCTTTGAATGTGCTCACAGAAATACATTCCCTGAAATAAGAACCAAGATATATCATGTAAAGTTACAAATTCCCAATGATGAATATCATATTGTACACCTAAAATTTACCAATAAACTTAATGAATAAAAAAATACATTCCCTGTTGTTACTGCAGTAATTCAGGCTTTCTTCCATCTTCCTTGGTGTATTGCAAAGCCTTCTTGTCCCCCTGACTTTATATTACGGCAATCCAGTCCATCTGACACACTGCTGCTAAATTGCTCTTTCTACTCTACAAAGAATTTCTGGATTCCTGGATGTCTGCAAGGTAACAGCTGTGCTCATTCATGTGACATTAAAGTAGAGCTATATTCAATTGGTATGCACTGATATACCAGTTAAAATAATTTGGTAAATTCTGTCATACTTTGATACCAGTTCCATTTCTGAGCCCTTTCAAGACCCCTCCTGAAATTTCAGCTGCCCTGCTCCCCACCCCTGGACCCAGCCACTAAAGAGTTACTGCCCAGCACAGTGAGGGATCTAGAGGACACTGTTCCATGCACTGCAACTTCTGCTTGGTTGGTGTTGCTACTGTAGTACTTTTTAATTTTGAGGATTACCTCTGCATTCTTGCTTCATCTCATCCTATTCCATCTTTCTGGCTCCATCTTTCATGACTTCTTCCTATAGGATATTTAAATTTTCACATCCCATGTCTGGACATATACATCTGTTTCAGCATAGTGGGAATTCCTGAGACTAGGGGCAGTGGCTTGCATACTTACCAGTGTAGTCCTAGAACCCATTTCAAGGCTCAGCACATAATAGACACTCGGTATATGTACATTGCCTACCGTGAAGGGTGCTTGCAAATGGCTCCATCCTTTTTGTAATCTTCTACAGAACTCCAGAGTCCAGACCTGAAGTTGGTGAAAAGCATATTCCTGGTTTTCATACAGATCTCATGAATGTTATTCACATAGCAATTATCCTATTAAAAAAGGGAATGAGCAAGTGCCATTTCCATTCTATTACAAGGGGAAATGGAAATATTCCAAGAGTGTGTCTCAGCCACACAATGAATGTTTAATAGAATCAAGACATACATCATTTCTGGAACTTTTCCTTACCCACAGTGGTAGAAAAGCCTTTGGTATTTGGGGATGAAACTGCTGCCCAAAGGTGAGTAATTGGAGACCATTGCCTTCTGAAGAGGTGTCACCTTGCAGTCATTCTAAGGAGGGCTGAAGACTATATGTTAAAAGTAATTTCAATGTTCTTATCCTTTCTCCAGCACTACCAGGAGAGATGCTGGCTTGTGGGGCTGAGGTAGACAATACATTGTATCTCTTCTTATCTGGTCACCAGCTTCTGCTGCAATCAATTAATATGACTTCATAGCTGCTGGTCTCTTCAGCAACAAATTAGCTTTTGTTTTAGGGACTTCTCTAATACCCTTTCTCTGTGATCCATCTTCCTCACCTGCATAAATGTAGTCCACGGTAGCAAGCCAAACCTTGAGTATTATAGAGAAGGCCAGACTGGCAGAAGGGCTAAGCTCTATCTTAAAGACATTCAGACTTTCTTGGGAAGAAGTTATTGCTTAGGCTGCAAGTAACTGAAACTCAAACTTCAACTTGCTTAAACAATTAGGAGATGTCTTGTCTCATATTCAATGAAAGGGCAGGTTTCAGGATTGGTTGATTCTGGTGCTCATAGTGACATTGTGTGAGTACTAGGTAAATCATTACCTTATTCCCATCTAGTCCAACTAGCAAGTCAAGGAATTCATGGGTACACCAAACGTTCTGAGTTCTGTCTTTATAGATAGGAGAGAAAAGTGGATGCTGGAGAACATTGGGTAGAGTCAGAACACCCACTGAGTTCAGATTAGATATGGGGTCTTGAGAGGGTGAACTAAGTGCTCTCAGCCAGTTCCCTTATGTCTCAGATGGCCATGGTCATAATCACTGACTTGCTTCCTAGAAGGCTATAGTGAGGTTCATGTGAGATATTATGAGAACATTTGATAAGCCATATAATGTACCATATTTATTTCAGGCCTGTGTTACCCAGTTTTCTGTTGCTGTGACAAAATACTTGAGATAATCAATGCGTAAAGAAGAAAGAAATACTTTGGCTCATGGTTTCAAAGGTTTCAGTCCATGGTTGCTTATCTCCTCATATTGTGCTGATGGCAAGGCAAAGCATCATGGCAGAGAGCATGTTTGTTGTGAAATCAGAGCTGCTCATCTCATGGTGGCCAGGAAGCAGAGAGAAAGTGCTTTTATTACAAGTCCTTTTCGTCAGACTGAGTAAGCTATACATTCATTACTCGACGAGTTCAGAGTCTTCATGATGCAGTTACTTCCCAAAGACCCCACCTCTGAACACTCCTGTACTGGGGACCAAGCCTTCATACATGAGCTTTTGGAGGACATTTAAGATCCAAACAATAACAAGGCTTTAAAAATTATTATTTATTTTTAATTAATTATTTTCATTATTATTTTATGGCATATCTTCTGAAAATTGCAGAAGATTAGGACCTCAATAACTGGTTGGGGGGGTATGTGTACTAACTTTTCCAGAAAATATAATGTAGCCCTGGGTGCATCACAGCAAATTTTTAGAAAAGGGGAGCCATGGGGGGTGTGTAACACCCACGTTTATATTTTAGAAGTATTTCTATTGATGAATTATTAATTTTAATGTTATGAGTTTTATTATATTAAACAATATGTACTTAACAGAAAAACAAAATATCAATAAATAAAATACTAAATTTTTAATATGTAATGAGCATAGAATAAACATTAACATTTTCAACATCAACTGTTTACCTGCTTACAAGATCTAAAAATAACAGCAGAAATAAATTTCTATGTGAACTGCAATGAAAATACAAACAAAACTCTACCACAGAAATAATTTTTTTTTAATTACTACACCTTAGGCAGTCTACATACATGACAACAGCATTCACAAGTCTCACTTAGACTGACACCACATGTGCTTAGCTTTCCTTTCTTGTTTGGCAGGCCATACTTGTCACCTCTCTTGTCTTCATCTTTTGTCAGGAGTTCCCTGTTATATTATGCAGTGTTCATTCAGGAGGAAAATGAAATATCAATAAAATAAAATATTAAATATGTAATGAGTGTTTAGAGTAAACATCAGCATTTTCAACATCAACTGTTTGCTTACTAAATCTAAAAAATAACAGCAGAAATAGCTTCCTATGTGAACTACAGTGAAAATACAAATAAAGGGCTGGGGATTTAGTTCAGTGGTTCCACTGCTTGCTTTGCAAGTGCAAGGTCCCGAGTTCAATCCCAGGTACCCCAAAAAAGAAAATACAAATAAAATTCTACCACAAAAATAATCTTTACTTCAATTATCACACCTAAGGCAGTTTTCACACATAACAACGTCATGTTCCATACACAAGTATCGCTTACACCAATAGCACATGTGTCTGGTTTTCCGGTCTTCTCTGGTAGGACACACTTGGTATCTGCTGCTTTTATGTTTTCTTAGGAGGTTCCTGAGATGTTTCACCTGTCTATTCACTGGTCTGCTCCACAATTCTTTTGAAGAGTTCTTTGGGCAGATAAATTGTTCCTCTGTTGTAACTGATCATTTACCAATTCCAGTCCCAATCCTTTCAAGAAAATTTCTCCATGGTATTTTGTGCTTATTATTTTTTTGTAAACTATGAAGCTATTTATGCCTCACATAGTTAGTATCAAGTAAAACACAACCATTGGCCAATGCTTTGTGTTTGGAGTGACATCATAGTTGTTGCAAAACTTGTCAATAACATCTACTCTGCCTTTCATTTTATTGTAAAATGTGAACATTTATGGCTTCATTTGTATTGAAGATTCACTATCAATCTTTTTCTGTTTGTTTATTTGTTTTGAGACAAGGTCTGACTGTGTAGCCCAGGCTATCCTTGAACTCACTCTGTAGTACAGGTTGACCTTGAACTCACAGGATCCTCCTGCCTCAGCCTCTTGAGTGCTGGAATTACAGGAGTGCACCACTATGCCCAGTCTCGCTATCAATCATATCATCATGGTATAGTGTTGACAGTATCAATATTACTTTGTTTTTCTTCACCATATAGGAGGCCAATGTTATGTCTCTCTGAAATCCAAAGATTGTACTATTCATTTCTCTATTGTGAATTTGCAACTTTTTTTCAGGAATCTTGGCTCTGTTCTTGCAAATAGTTATTGTACTGGTCAACTGATGTTCTTTTAGCAAATGTAACACCAGTGGGTAACTAGTGAACCAGTTATCAAATGTGACATTTAGATGAGATTTTGAAATAGGTGCAACAAGTCTGCTCACAAAGTCATATGTTTTAGGTTTATTACTGCACAAAGAAAGACCTAGTAGCTCAGTTCCAGGATAAAGTTCTAAATTCAAGGTGTAAGATGTCTTCACATCTACCAAGGTTTACGTGGCATATATTGCCAAAAGCTTCAGCAACCAGGAAATGGTGCAAGTTGTTCAACAGTTGTCATGTATTCAGATGGTGTATAAATCGGTGGACAATTAGAAACAAAGCTTTCAACAAATGAGTGACTAGCAGCCAAATTGTCAGATTTTTTTTCTTTCTTGGTGGGTCTTTTTGTCATCAAAATGTAGGCAATTTTGAAGGAAACCAAATCTCTTGACTGTCATTATTGTTCTGAAAAATCTCAATGCCACATCTGTCACTTATCCACAAAACCTTTAGATTCTGACAACTAGAATGATAAAGTCCTGCTATGAAGGCATTTAGTTCAGATAGTGAGGCATTATAATAAATATATTTTGAGTATTACTATTGATGCATAAGAATGTTCTCATGTATTTAATTATTAGTGTATTTCAAAATATCTTGTAGCATATCATCCATTACAAACAATTTCCAACATTGAATCACAGTGTTGACATTCTGTCAAATAGATTTCAAGAACCTAATAACATTTTCTGACATAATTATAACTGTATACCATTCAGGTATACCTGACCATTTTGTAGCATTTTGACTAGTCAAATATTTATTTACATTACTGTTTTCTTCCTCTTCTGAATCAAGGTCTCCATGCTATACCTCTCCCTGTCATATCTCTATCTGTCATATCTTGTGAACTTCTTTGGCTTACATGGCCCAAGACATCATTGGTAGCTGAGTCACCTGATGACTCACTTTCAACCTCTTCCCAATGTTGTAAAAGCATACTTTCATGTGACATTGTACTGAATTGGGTGAATTCTACAAGAAAAATCAAAAGAACATACTTAATAAAAAATATAAAAACACAAAAATGTAGCACAATGCATAATGTGGGTTAAACTCACCTATTTACACTTTGACACATGTGTATACACCTTGCTGTTTGTCATATCAGGTGGATGAACACAAAGATTGCTTCATGTACTCCCCCAGCACAGCTACTGAGACAAGGCTACTGTTTTGCTAAAGTACATATTTTCACTAGAAAAGTATGGTATGGGTGTCTGCTACCCAGTATGAGGAACTCAGTTTAATGAGAGTCTCGCATATACTGGCATTAAAAGTTGTTATCCTTTCTTCTGTGTTGCTCTCTTAACATACTATAAGTTGAAGTTATGCTTATAGCAGGTAAAATGCAGATATTAAAATGAAAAAACCACAGAGAAGGAAAGTATAGCTCAAAGAGGTTGAATAACTTGCACACAGCTAGCAAGTTGTAAAGCAGGACCTGAGCAGTTTGTCCCCTGGTTTTCTGGAAGGGCAACCTGGAAAGAGGAAACAGGCTTGGCCCTCAAAAATAGCAGTATTTGTGACAGTTAAGTTCTCATTGTTCATTAATAAACTGATATTCCAGCTTTAAAAAGAAACAGCAATTTAAAAAAAATATATAATGCTATTTTTATTGACACTGTGAGTTCTCTGAACTGTCAGTGCTGGTGCTGTGAGTGTAGGGTAGATAAAGTCTATAGCATTGAATTCATGAAAGGACCCTCAGGGTTCGATTTTAAGGCCTAGTGACAAAGCCTGGCAGAGACATCTTTGCTGTCCAAGGTTCTCGCCTCCTAAAATGCCTGGACTGTAGTCTGATTGGATCTGATCACATGAAACGCTGCTGGATTTGGGGGCATGGTTCCCTGTGCTACAGAGAGGCCTTCTGGGTGGCAGCCTCATAAAACTCCTTTCTGGGTGACTTCTTAGCCTGAGTTTCTGCTCTTTGTCAGTTTCTAGGCTTTATTGCCTCCTGAGACAGCTACCCATCTGCTTGTTTTCAAGATGCTACCTCAGGTACAATGTTTGACAGTGCTTTCTGGGGAGACAGAGCCAGCCTGTTTGTTACCTTGTACCAGCTGGGTGACTCACCAAAGCCAGAGTTGACTACTTGCAGAGGACCATGGACCTGGCCTTGAGAAATAGAATGTCTTACCTCTTTTATACTAGTTAATAAATGAGATCTGCATTAAAGAGAAGAGTGCAGAAAGAATCCTTTCAGGAAGTAAACTGTAAGGGGAACCTACAAGAGGTAAATATATTTTCCAAACTGTGTGTTCCATTTCTTGGGAATCATCCCGGAGCTGGAAAAGTCACCACAAAGATGGGAGAATATGAGCAAGAGAGCAGGCACTGATCAAGTGTTTTGACCATTGATTCAAATGGTTGTGAGCACAGCTTAGATCCCACCCCAGCATTACTCTTTTTTCTTAAATTTTGCTTTATATTTATTTCCAAAGATTTTTTTCTAGCATTGTTTGTTTGCAAAGGGGAGTTTGCAACCTAAAATTTGATTTATTATCAGGAGTTAGTTGAAGCATTCAAGTGCTATACGCACACCATATTACAAGGTCTTAGCCCAAGCTACAAAAAATTTCCAAGAAAAAAAATGTCCTCAGCTGTCAAACTGAGGCCAACAATAAAGGATTTCCATGGTTGTGACGCTGTGTGTCCCACAGGAGATGAACAAGAACCACTTCATTGAGAATTCCCTACTAAGTCCAGCTGTCATTAAATGCTCAGTAGTTTAAATGCAATCCAACAATAACTAGCTTCCATGATAGCAGGTGCTATTATTCACCCCATTTAGCAGATAGGAAAATAGAATCCAGACAGTTAAAGTGACTTATTCAAAGTTACGCTGCTGTTAAATGGCAGAGTCAGTGTTTGAACTAATGCCTAGTACACAGTCAGCTCATGTATACTGTTTGTGGAATGAATAAATTAATGAATGGTCTGCCTGATAATTAAATCAAATATTTTATTTCTTGTGTTTTTGACATTTTATAATAGAATTGTTCAAATATACAAAAAGCTGAAAGAATTTTACATTAAATACCCATCATCTTATACCCATCATCTAGATTCTATTAACATTTCTGATTACTTGCTTTTATCATGTATCTATTCATCTGTTGATTTCCTCTACCCATCCATCAATCATTACTTTCTGACACATTTCAAAATAAATTGAACACATCAATACAAGTCTCTATAAAAATTTCTGCATGTGTACTACTTACTGGAGTTCAATATTTACAATTTTCTTTTGAGGCAAAATTTACATATTAATAAATGTATAAATAAATGTACAAATGTATTATAAATAAATAATTACATATTTGAGGCAATAATTTATGTCTTAATATTATTAAGATTACAGGTTTTAAGTGTACTATTGGGTGAGTTTTGACACACCATGCACCCGTGTATCCCAGATCTCTTCTGATATGCATAACATTACCATCACCCTAGAAATTTACCATGTCTGTAGAGTTTAACCCTGCTGTATGGTTTCCCTGACTGAACCAGCAGCTGTGTTGGCAGCCTGGATTCAACGATTCTAACTAAGTGGCTGTGTTTAGATCTCTTTTCCTTCCCTGGTTGATGCTCTAGGGGAGAAGCAGGTGATATATAACAAGATTTGTTCCTCACTAAACTTTATTTTGATAACTTTTACCTGGAAACATGTCTTCTTTTCTTTTTTTTTATACTGGGGATCGAACTTGTCTTCTTTCCTTTTAAGCAGATATTTGTTAAGGGTTGCATATTGGTTATAACAATTGACTTTTTCTGTTTAAACCTAGTTGAAACAACAAGTTGTTTTATTTCATTGTAACTTAATGTTAGTAAAATATAAAGCCTAGCACTAAGTGACTGTTCTGTTCAGCCTCTCTGTGTGCTTAAAGGAAAAAAGATGCTTCTAAACATAACATGTTTCTGGCTTGGTCCTCAGAGTTAGCTCTAGTCAGTTTGTTGAGATGGAGATTGAGGCTAAGGCCTAAAATATTATAGAATACTAAAAAGAGTGTGTGCCTAAGTAGCATTTAGAAGAGAAACTCAAATGCCTTGGACTATTTGAAAAAGGCCTATTGGAGCAGACAGAGTTATCCATTTGAAATCCAGACACCCAGGGTAGTTGCTCCTGGTGTTCATGGGGGCGGGGGGTGGGGGGTGGGAATCCTCAGTCCCAGCCCTTACAGATTACAAAATCCATAGATGCTCAAGTCCCTTGTATAAAATAGTGCAGTATTTGCATGCACACATCCTCCTGTATACTTTAAATCATCTCCATGTTACTTATAATACCTGATACAATATAAGTAGTTGTTATACTGTATTACTTATGGAACAACAAGGAGAAAATGACTGTAAATGTTCAACACAGATACAGTTTTCCCCTTAAATTATTTTTGATCCATGAATGATTGAATCTGCTGATACAGAACCTGTGGATATGGGGGGAAAACTATAATTTGGTATGTAGTACGAGTCAGATGAGTCCATGATCTAGGAATTGTGAAAGACATTGTAGGCTGTATTGGCACTGATACTGATAGGCCAGCATCTGCCCTTAATAAATACGCCTGTGGCTCTGATCTTGGCTATGGTGTTGATGCTGGTTTGCAATGTGAGCATCACTAGGAGGACTCCTAGGGATTTTCATCAGAATCACCTGGAATGATTAAAAACACAGATTACTGACCTCAGCCCTAGAGTCTGTGATTCAGTTAACCAAGAGTGAGTCCACATAATTTGTATTTCTAACAACTTTCCATGAGATACTAATGTTTCTGGTTTAGGGACTACACTTTGAGAACTGCTGCCCTAAGGAAGGAATGAATGAATAGGATCACTTGTGACAGATCACGTTTCTTTCCCTCTATAACCTGTGTGGTATTTGAGCCTTGCTACATTTTAGAATGGGGGGATGCTAGGGAAGGACATAGACCACTTCTTTCTCTAATCTACACAGCAGGCATTTCAGTTTGTACTGGGCTTATTATGAGCCTAGCTTTCAACAGTCCTGAATGGTCTTGCTGTAGACAAGAAAAGAACCCAGGCCCCAAACCATGTGCTACAGTTTTAATGAACTCTTTCCTATGTTGGAACTCTCAGAAAGAGATAATATGGGACTATGGAGAGTATATGTCCCAGACTTCCCAGGAAAGCTCTGATTTCACATATTCTGTTTTCTTGTCCCCATAAATATAATTGTCAGACCACGTCCTGCTTTTGGGTTCAGAAAATAGTATTCCCATATGCATGCCCTAGGGGTCCTGCGGAGCCAAAAGCATGTCTTTGCTTGCTTTCTTGAGATTGTGGGGACCTGGCCAAAAGCTTGGCTTACAGAGATGTCTAGAGCGTTGGGCCGAATCTAAATATTTGAGACCAGCAGCAAGCTGCTTGTTGCTTCTTTCTTAGTAAGTGTTTTAGTTATTCTTGTTACAGATCCTGGAATGTTACAAAGAAAAGATTCTGAGTGCTGAGAAGGCTTGAATTCGACCTTTAGCTGCCTTTCTACCTCCCCTCACCCCCTGGAAGGACCACACAGAAATAGCTCAGACAGAAGAGCCACTCCAAAGAAGGAAATTCCATAACCTTCATTGACCCACCACTTGGTTTAATATTTACCTACTTTTCCTGGCAGGAAGTTCTTCCTTCTTGTTAACATCAGTCCCCCTCATTGCAATTTCAATTTCTGTTTTTCTTTTTTTTGTTCTGCTTTCAATCAAAATTGAGAACATCTGATCCTCACTGTCTTTTATGCGTTTGAAAGTCATATTAAACCACCCTTCCTGAGCTCAGGTTTAACCATCCTTGGAACTCCTTTATCTTTTCTGCATGTATCTGACTTGCCAAACATTTAATCATTTTTGCCATAGGGAAACAGTTCAGACAATCTGTGTGAACAGTGTAGCAAAACCTAAAGCTTTATAGCTTGTAGTCATGGGCATGCTAAATGTTTAGTGGAGACTATTTTCAAGCACACAATTGTGAGCAATTTAAAGTGGACTGTACATGGAACCCATTTCCTCTCCCAGCTCCCCCAACAGGGCCTCCCCTTAGCAGCTGAAATGAGTTAGAAGCAATCAGAGCTGGGTAGGAATCCTGTGGTTTCTGTCCTTCCCTCCTGCTGGTTCAATGGCAGCTAGTCTCTTAAAATGAGCTTTGTCCTTAGTAGAGCCAGTAAATGGAACTTTGGAATCAGTTGGACAAAGGATCTAGGTGTCACCTTAGCCAAAAGAGTAGGAGGTGCTACTGCTGAAGTGCCATTGGAGGTTTGAGGAGAAATTGAAGGGGACAGGGGCGGTGAACAGGGATCGATGCAAGATTGGGCAGAATCCATTGTATCTGAGATTGTATCTCAGATTAAACATGCCTTTTTTGCTAAATTTGCAGAGGGCTTTTCTGGCCTTTTTGCAGCTGGCCTCTTTTCACCATCTGTGAAAGTGATGCCAACCATCTGTGGCACAATCCCAGCCTCTGGGCTACTTGGGTTCCTAAAGGAGAGGAAGGTTAACTTGTCATGCAATGGGATTCGCTTTGTCAGGCCACCATACCTGCCCACAATGGGATGCTTTCCTGAGCTGCTTCTGTAGCATGGAGTGGCTCTAGGACTCCTCCCCTTCAGGATGAATTGGGTATTACTGATGGCACTACAGAGGAAAGGGATATGACCAACTGATACTACCCCTATTTCCATCTTTCACTATTGACTCTTCTGTTTTTATGAAACCTTAAAAGCTCCTGTCTTCATAAATACTAGCAGTTTGTCTCAGAGAAGCTACAGGAGCAGTTAATAAGCCCTGCCATAAAGAAGGTAGAGAGACGAGGGAGAGTGAGACAAGACCTTTGGCATTTGTATGAGAGTGTCATTGAAAGCTTCATCACAGATATACTCCGACAGAAATAGAAATCGTCTTGGGGTAGGGATAGGAGGCCAGTTTGACTGAAGCATTAGCTGTCTTGGCTCTGAGCCAAGGCAGATTGCCAGAGAACCATTAAACTCTGTATAATTCCATATAATTCACGGCAGCCACAGGTAATCTGAATCAGATCTGACCAAACTTCACTATCACTTACTGTTCATTAGTGCTGAATGCACACTACAGATATTTAGATCTTTTTGTTTTTTAGCTGTATTATGGTGGCCACATTTTCCAAATCCCAAATCAGGAAACTTAACTTAAGAAAGGATATTTTTCCTGACTTGTGAATTTGTTTATATGAACAGCCTTACAAAGGCATAAACACTAAATCATGAAGGTATAAAACTAAACTCACTGAATAAATGGCTTTTTAGAAAGGAACTGTTGTCCCATGAAGTAAGGTCAAGGCAAACTCATTCAAACATTGGTGAGGGTCCCTTTCTACCACACCACACATACCTTTTTAGGGGTCTGAGGGAACTGACTAACTAAGCACTAAATCCGCTTAGAAGTAGGCTTATGCCCATCGTCTGGATTTGCTCTTAAATATTTCAAGGATGGTGGACTGAAAGGGTCTGTTGTAATGTCTGCACACAGGAAGATGGAGTAGATGTTACTTTGAATTCCCAGATGCTGGGCTGGGAGTAGTTAAATCTCCCTGTGTTTGTGGTCTGTTTGTGAGTGTGTGTGTGTGTGTGTGTGTGTTTGTGTGTGTGTGTGTGTGTGTTTTAAAATAACAAGGCTAAAAATGTTAAAAACTAAGGAGAATCATATCTGGGCACAAAGTATTATTTTCATGCACCTAAGGTTTCCTTAAAGACTTTGTTCCTCCTACCAAATTAAGAGTCTAACACTACCTCTGATAACCTCATGACAAACAGGGGACATTTAGTTCAAGGATAATTATTCTGGAATATTCTGAGCCAATTAAAAATAATGCTTTTAAAAAAGCTTAATATGCCTCTTTAGCAAAACCTTTGCATTGTTAGCTAAAGATCACAAAGAGCAGAATACTTGTGGAAAACAAAAAGATTTTGTTACAATCTCAGAAAAGGAAAAGCACTAGAGTGACCTTGGCTGTTAAACACTCTCAGTACCAATGTATGTGGAGTCTGCTGTCAGAGAGGGTCCACAATTATAGAAGGGGCAGGGCTCTAGCCTTATGTTTAAGATTCAAGAAGTCTGAGTGAGCAAGGACAGGAGCTAAAAATCTAGTTCTCCCTTTTCACCAGGCCTTAATTTAAAAAGCAAATCTGATACCAGAAAGAATGGCTTCTGCACTGCACACCTTTTATGGCCCAGATCTTTTGAACTGGAATGCCCATTGTTTCCTCCTTCGTTTGTTTCTCTAATGCCTGCGTTGCAAACAGAAAATGATCTCTGATATGAGTCCCTATCCACCATTAACACACATAAACAATTGAGTTCATCTCCATTAATTTGTAGAAGGTCACTTGTTTTATGTTAGTTGACACATCTTACTGAGTGGAGAAGAGATGGTATGTCATTTGTCAATAACTATGTGAATAGGACACTCGGAAAAGACAGATGTTCATTTATTCCCAGATTTTCAGCACTCTGTGAAAGTAGCAGCAAATGTGCCCATTTAATTTAAAAGTAAATCTGTCTGGCCGGGGATTTAGCTCAGTAGTTCCGCCTCCTGCCTCAAAAGCACAAGGTCCTGAGTTCAATCCCTGGTACCAAAAAAAAAAAAAAAAAGTAAATCTGTCTTAGTGTCAGTAAAAGATAGTTACTGCTTTTGCAACATACACATATGCGTTGGTAGGTTCTTTCTGTGGGAGCTGTTTGCTTTGGTAGCAAACAGAAGGATGGAAGTTAAATGCCTCTTTTCTTCATTTCCCACTGTTTAGAGGGCTAAACAAAAGTCAGAGATTCAAATCACTGGTAAGGAAGGGGGAACTAGGCAGTGGCAGCTAATGTTCTGGGGGTGGAATGCAGGTGCCCAGCTCCGGGAAATAGCAAGCAAGCCTATCTTTATTCATCCACATCTGTAGAAGGGATACAGGTACCTAGTAAGGTAAACAAGTGGTTTCAAGGCAGCAGAGCAGGCCAGTGATTTCCAGAGGCAGCCTTTTGTTCCTTCCCTCAAGTGTGTTTAGTGTGTTGGTCCTTTTCCAGTCAGAATTGACTAATGCTGGGTATGTGCATTCTTTAGAAACTCTCTTTGGCTTTTTGCATAATGGATTATAAATAAATGGCTTCAGGGAATGAGCACTGAGTTATTTAGTGAATCTGGCCTTGGGATGGTTCAGATTCCAGATAGTTAATCACATCATCTTGGGCTAGAAGGCTGTATCTAATTCATTTGCAGTCAGCTGGCAACTTAGAAAGACGGTTCTGATCAACTTGAAGAATAACTTTCAAATTAGCAATGGGTTGATACTGGAGAAAAAAAGATTATGTTAATCCAAGCAGTATTACTTCCATCTCTCTCTAGTAATCCGGTAGAATTTAACACACATTCTTGTTTTAATTCAGGCATTATCCACAGTTAAAAAATGCCAAAGAAGTGATATGTACTCTGAGTGTGTTTTCCCCCCATGTGCTGGGGATGAAACAGAGGGCCTTATGACTACTAGGCAAGCACTCTACCAATGAGCTACACTTCCAACCCACAGTATTTCTGTATTAGAGGGTTAGTAAAACACTGTTGGTCTTTTCAGTGTCCTCAGCTCACCTGCTAGATTTGTACATGAGTGACTTCCTCATGCTATAGGACACTATGGAATTTCTGGTTTGTTCTAAACTGTTTAAAAAACCCTATACAAAGGAGCACATCATGGCTGAACTCTGTTCCTGGCAACTGCTTCTAGAATTCAGGAGCAAAGTTTCTAGCACTCTGCCTTATACATTCCTCTAGTTTCTTTCACCCCAGTCTTCCCTAAATTCTCACTATTGTTACCAACTTTGTAAGGTTTTTTTGATCACTTGTACCACTAAAGGTCCTATGTTATTAAACAGTCAGGAAGCACAAGCATCCATTAAAGGGACAGTAATGATACCCGAGGAAGAGCTAGTTGCTTTCATGACAAGGGACTGATGAAATTCAAGTCACTAAAAGTGGGTGTCAGGAATTCTGGGGACCATAAGAAAGAGACATATCTAGCATAGAAAAGAGGACCAGCAATGAATGGTTACAAAATTGGGCAAAGACTGATTCTGTGTTTAGGACATGTTAATATAGACAGTGATTAGAGATCCAAAACAGAACTTTTGAGCTTTACCAGTTGGCAGGTAAGGAAAAGGAAGTGTTGATCTTTATTTTTTACTTCCTACTGCACACATCCACCTTGGGGGAGGAGTGGATGAATACTGTTTTAAAGTAGACAGGAACAATGAATGGACAAATTCATAAATTAGAACCCTATGGTGAATGTTTACATTTTGAGAGAAATGTTTTGCTTTGTAGAGCAGTAAACTGTATAGTCTACAGGTCTCTATTTTTCAAATTATTTCTTAAATTAAAGAATAATTTACATACAGTAAAAGGCATAAAGCTCAATAAATATATATATGCATATCATGCTACTCCAGAAAATTATTCATGTGCTTTCACAATGAGTGCACCTTCTCTATAGTTAACTACTTTTCAGAGTTATCACCATTGATTAGCTTTTTCTGTTCTTGACCTTCACCTAATATGGAATCATACAGTAGTCTGGCTCAACTGTTATGTTTCACTCAACATAATATTCTTGCAATTCATATATTTTATTCCAAACATCAGTAGTTCTTTTTAATTACTATGTAGTATTCTGTATGCTCATGTGCATGCCCATGTGTATATTTTGGTGGATATCTGTGTCACATGTATTTTAATGGGTACATGCATTTCTTTCTCTTGAATGTCTCTATGTGTTGAATTTCTGGACCTGGGATTGGGTAGGTATACAGAGTTCCAAAGTAAAGAGTTCACATAGCTTTACATTTTGGCCAATACGTAGTATTTTCAGTATTTTTAATTTTATTTTTTTCCCTTAGATTCTTTTATTGGTACATTTTAGGTATACAATACATTTACATTTATCATTGGGTACTTGTACCTTTACATGATATATATTGGTTCTTTTTTTTTTATTTTTTTGGTACCGGGGATCAAACTCGGGTCCTTGTGCTTGCGCAGCAGGCAGCGAAACCACTGAGCTAAATCCCCAGCCCGTATATATTGGTTCTTATTTTGTCCTGATTTCCTGTCCTCCATTCACCCCGTCAACCTTTCCCTATTTACAAAGACTTTGTTTCCATTTTTTTTTCTTTTCTTTTCTTTTTTTTTTTTTTTT
>NW_004624893.1:2460336-2491245 GCF_000247695.1 Heterocephalus glaber | reverse complement strand
CTGGGATTTTGACTACTATATGTTTAGATACAGATTTTTTTTTTGATCGTGGCTAGTTGGAGTTCTATATGCCTCACTTATCTGTATGTCAAATTCTCTACCTCTGTCTAGGAAGTTTTCCCCTATTACTTCTGTGAACAGTTTTTTATGTCATTTTTACTTTCTCCTGCTTTTTCGTGGACTCTTATCAGTCTTATGTTATTCTTCTTTGCATCATCTAGCAGCTGCTGGACTGATTTCTTGTGGTCTCTTACTATGTTGTAGAAATCTCTGTTTTCATTGTCACTACCTGGAATCCTGTCTTCTATATCTGGTATTCTATCTTCACATTCCCTTAATCTGCTGTGACTACTTTCAATGGAGTTTTTAATCTCCTGGATATCTGTTTGAATCTGTTTCATGAATTCCATTTCTTTCCTATGTTTGGTGATCATAGTTTCCATTTCTTTCTTATGCTGGGCTTTCTTGGCTTCCAGCATGGTTCTGAGCTCTTCTATTTTTTTTATCTGTTTCTGTTCTAGAGCCTCTAATCATGTCTTTCACTCTGCTCACCATCTCTGTAGTTATCTGGTAAATTATTTCTGTTTTGAATTTTTCTAGAGCCTCATTCATCTCTTTTGTTACTTCCTGTGGTATCAGTTCAGGATGTCCTGGTGCTTGATTATCATATTTTTCCACCTCGTTTCCCCCAGAATTTGCCTTTGGTGAGCTGGAAGTCTGTGTTTGTGCCCTTCCAAGGTGTCTTCTCATTTTTTAATTCTGTTGTTGGTGCTGTTTTTTGCTTTAATTCCTGGGGTGATACTCCAATATTTGTTATTTTGAATATTGTTATTACTGGTATTTAGAGCCCCTATGGAGTGATTGGTTCTCAGAGATAAATTCCAGGTATAGCTGGACTTTTTAGGCTTTGAGTCTCTAATGACTCTTAGGCAATCTCATTTTCAGTATTCCAGGAAGGACAACTGATTAGATCGATCAGAACACCTTAGCCCAATTGATACAATCAGCATCAAACACAGCTTAGAAAATGACAATTTGTGGTAGCAGTTAATCTGTCACCTTTAACTATTCAAGCTAGATAAAAATCTAGGGCAAGCCAAAAATATGTTTGTAGTGAGTAAATCCTTCAATATGGCAAATTTACCCTTCGGGGTAAGGATTTAGCAAGGGTTAGGGATGTAGAGGTAGACAAATAGAGGGAGAGGGAAAGGTTAGAAGTGAGGCTAGAGGACAAGGGAAGATCATGCAAATTGTGAGGATCTGTTGGAGATAGGAGGAGAAGACAGAGCCAAAGAACAGAGACAAGTACAGCACAAACTGACAACAATAGGGAAGGTAGAAATTTTATTCACCTTCCTATAAAGTGACAGTCGAGAAGACAGAGAGAGAGAAAAAATTCAGAATGGGACAGGAATAGGAACACAGAGTGAGAGAAATATAGAGCCAGAAGGTATAGAGAGAGAGAAAAAGAAAAGAAAAGAAAAGAAAAAAATATATATATATAACAAAACAAACCAAAAAACCGGTCTCCCTCAGGATATGTCTCTGCTGTCCTGGTAGGCAATGTGGGCAGCAGTGTGCAGGTCTAAATCGATTAGTATTTGCAAGCCAGCTCTAATCTACTGAGATTCAGGCTGATTTCTGGCTGCAAGGTCCCAGTTGAGGTCCCTGACCTCCTTCAGGATTAAACTCTGCAAGGTTCTTCTGCCGGTTCCAGGTGTCCTCACACTGTGTGAGTCCAGGTTTCCATGGGAGGTGCTGATCCTACCAACTTACCAACCACGATGGTCCAGTGTGCTTTTAAAGAAGAGTTTCTCTTCACTTTTTCAGTGGTCTTCATTTTTCACTGAGGAGCATCAGAAAGGCCCTCTCTGTTGTTCACTTCTGCTCTATCTTCTGGGGCTTATAACCCTGGCCTTTATGTTCCCCCTGACACCTCTGCTGTGTCGATTCAGATGCCTCACTGTGTGGTCCTACCAGGGTCTCCAGCTTGGCACGGGCTGCTTCTTTTTAATTTTATACACTCAGATATGTAGTGATATTTTACTGTGATTCAAAATTGCATTTCCCTGATGAAAAATTTGATTGAGTTCCTTTTTATATTCATTTGGCTATCTTCTTAGGTGGAGTGCTTATACAAGTCTTTTGCCAACTATTAATTGGATGTTTGTTTATCTCTTACTGATTTGAAGTTCATTTCATTTTCTGGGTATAATTGTTTTTTTCAGATATATGTATGTTTGATATTTTTTTCTGTTCCGTGGCTTGTATTTTCACTTTTTTGGTAACACCTTTGATGAAGACTTTTTTCTGCTTTGATGAATTCTCATATATCATATTTTTCTTTCATAGTTTCTGCTTTTTACATCCTGCCAAAGAAATCTCTGCGCCCTTCAAGGTCACAATGAGAGCTAAAGCCTTCTTCTTTTTTGTAGCAAATGTTTATATGTTTAAATGTTTACATGTTTATATGTAGTTAAATGTTTACATTTCCCCAATATATGCAATTTTATTTATGAAGATATAATTTATACCCAAGAATAAATATTAATAAAGTTTTATTTTAATGTCTTCTAGGTAAATAGAAATATAAACAAAAATTCCAGTAAATCATCTTGTTCATAGCCTGGAGTATATATCCCTCTCTGGACACTCTTGTTCTAAATCACCAAATAGTAGCATTTGTCAGACAATGACTGATGATAATAATAATAATGTCAGCAAAAGACTGCAGTGTAAACGAATGGCTACAGCCAATAACGTGTAAATAAGATCCCAGTGAGGAAATCAGCTAATAATGTAAGAAATCATGAGTTTTCTCTCATCCAGCCATGTTTGTTTCCCCTTCCCTGGCTTACCAAGACAGCAGGACATCTGACTTGGTAGGACCAAAGACAAACTTCTTTTGATTGCTAACACAGAAACAGTGCTTTTGTCTCCCTTCCCGTCCTTATCACCAAATTCCTAGAGCTGAGGTTAGCTCTGGGTTGAGTTTTTGGTGAAGTTGCTAGGTATTTGACTTAGTCTAATCCCCAGGAAAATTTAATGATTCAGAGATTTGAGAGACTTTCTTGTGAGGATTAGTAAACTAGAGAGTGATTAAGCAGCTGGGTAGGAAGGCTATGTCTGTAGGGATAGGACATGCTGTGGAGGCACAGCAGAATCCCATTGGCTCGAGGTCAGAGGAGTCCTTGGGCTTGATCCACAGAGCTTTACACTCTGTGGAAGCTCCATCTATGATCTAGGCAACTGCTTCTTAGATGGTAGAGGAGAAGAATGGTTTCTTCCTTGGTATTCATCGCCTCACTGTAACTACATACAGGCATTACTGCTGTCAACCAGGCCTACTTACACCTTTTTAACTAGTTGTGGTTTTTGAATTTTCCTTTGTTTAAAGATCTGTTTTTGTTTTCTTTTATGCCTTTTGGTAAACTGCAGTAAAGTAGGGAAGATGAAATTAGGAGCAACAGAATTTCTCAGGTTTATTTTTTAAACATAGACTGCTTTTGAAATTTGAGAGGGATTTTTAAGGGATAGAATTGCTGAGAGAGACAAGTTAGGGCAGCTATTGTGTGCCATCTGGGATCATAGCGTTGAAAGGCATGGCAAGGAGATTGCAGATGTTTAAAAGCCCCTATCTCTTCCATGTTCAGGGCACCTTGGTTGATCTCTTATAGCATGCAGAGATTTGAAGAGATAGCAATAGAGGAGAGAAGGTAGATCAGAAACAGATAGCTCTCAATCTGTGGTTCATGCAAGATTTCACACTAAGTTTCAGAAAGAGAGCAGACTGTATCCAGTCTTTAAAGATCCTGCTTCCTAATGGTTAAAATTTCCAAAGCTGGCTTATCCCCATCTCTACATTTTCCCTCTATTGAGTTCTAGAAAATGCCAACTTGAAGAACAAGTATTTATATTATTAAAACCTTATAAAAACCTTAAAGTCTTTCAAAGATGTTAAAAAGACATTCAGAGTATATATCTGTATCTATCTATGTATCTATGTATCTATCTATCTATAGCTATGAGAACATTTTCTACTTGCAAAAAAAATCAATGAACAATTATTCATTTTAATCATTTTAACCCTTATTTACATTTTCAGTTTAAGGAAAGAAGGGAAAGGAAAAATTATGAGAAAAGCAAAAAATGGAAATGATGTCTATGTAAATAGGGAAGGATGGAGCGGGTGAAGGGCACATAGGTAATGGGGAAAAATAAGAATCAAGATACATCATGTACAGGTACAAACACCCAATGATAAATGTAAAGGAATTGTATACCTAAAATGTACCAATAAAAGAATTTAAGAATAAAAAAAAAATCAATGAACAGTTCTGTTACATGGCTTGTTACACTGTAGATAAGCTGGTAAAGGTAGGAGTATGGTCTGGGTAATTTGGCCTGAAGCTCTGAGAACTGATGAAGAAAGTTTCAGCCGATGCCTACATTCTCTAGTAAATTTCTTGTAGAAAGCAGAGGTATTCACAATCATTTCATTAATTTTTAATGCTTCTCTTACACTACTGTAATGGGCATTCAATACTTGTTGATTATTGTTGGAGCTAGTATTTCTACTACTGAATGGATTTTTAAAAAATGAATCTTATCTAATATTTCTTTCCTTCACGTCTGTATATCTCCTAAATTTATTCAAAAGATACAAGCAAGTATTTGCTTGCTTCTGACTAAAAGTTACTAAAAAGCTGCTAAAAAGTGCTGCTACACCCATTTTTCTATCCCTTTACTCTCAAGGGTCCAACTCGTCACTCCATCGACAGCTATCAGAACACTTTATGCTTCACTGAAGATCCATCAAACATTTCCAAATCACCAACTCGTTAACACAAAATGGGGCTCCAGGAATCTTTTTTTCTCATTGTCCCAACTATGCCTTATTAAGTGTTACATTCTTGTTGAATCACACTGAAACAATAAAGAACTGAGAAGTGTATGTTAATTAGCCAGTTTTAAAGGAGCGAAACACTGGTGAAGACAAAGTAAAATGGAGAGAAAAGCTGAGATTATCTTTGCCAGCAGAAGGATAATGCATGGCTTTGCTAACTGTTTACAGGTCACTGAATGTCAGTACTGCAAAGGCCCAGAGCTGTCAGATCCCAAGGAGATCATCTAGGCAGAGCCCACATTTTACCAGTAAAGGTAAAAGAGGCTGCAGGAGGGGAAAAGAATTTGTCCATGGTCAATCAACATCTCCCAGATTTCCAGAAACCATCTGGCTTTTGACTGCATGACCTCTATGCAACATATTTTTAGTTACTTGGGCCACTCACTGGTAGCCTAGTGATTACTTGGATAATCCAAAATGACACATTAAGTTAACCATCATTTACACTGAGTTTTGTTATGAGTGTTTACATAGACAGTCCAGTGCATCTGGGTCTAATCTGAGAATTCACAACACTTTAAATGAAACAGGATAGCTACCCTGAATGTTTGATTCAGGAAGAGCTGGGAAACCTTACTGAATGGACATCATCTTATGATGTTATACAGCAGAGTGTGTTAATTTCAGCAAGTTTGTTGATTCACACCTTCCCTGGGCCTCATCCAGGTTACAAGGAGGGTAGTAGAAAAGGAAAAAAAGAGGCTTTTTATAGAAGAGATATATAGATATTCTTTTCCCTCCATCCCACTTTTTCTTTTCTTTCCTTCCTTCTTTCTTTTTTCTTTCTTTCTTTCTTTCTGTCTTTCTTTCTTTCTTTCTTTCTCTTTCTTTGTTTCCTTCTTTCTTTTTTCTTCTTTCTTTCTCTTTCTTTGTTTCTTTGTTTCCTTCTCCAACATATGTCTTGTCATCCATATAAACAAATGTATGGTTGACCTTGGAGAACTATCAGAAAGCCAAACAATAAATGCAAGACATGGTGGATCTCAGGAATCAAGAGGTAGAACATGGAAGAGACAGACTAGTCAACAATCATAAAAAAGGACCAAAAAATCTGGAGGAGTAAGGAATAAGTTTTACTTCTCAGTAAATAGCCTACATATGGAAAAGAGCTAGTGTGGGGAAGTCCAGGGGCTCTTCAACAAGTTTCATTTTCTGATCTGATTCATTTGGACTCTAGGAGTATGCTGGGCTCAAAATTTGATGGTTTCTTGTCTGAACAATCTCACATTTGTACTAAAGTGACATCATTGCACTCAACCTACCTGTCCTGTGGAAGATGTGACTGAGAAGTGCCCTGGAACAGAAAAGGGAACACTGTCAACCTGAAGCTGTAATTCAAGAAAACAGTCTCTAAAAAGAACTCAATGGCAGACACAATGCCACAGGAAAAATAAAAGGCTTGAGCCTTGCTGCAGTGATAATTAAGCATCTTAGTTTAAAAGATTAACCTCTTGGGCCAGGGATTTAGCTCAGTTGTTTCGCCGCCTGCTGCACAAGCGCAAGGACCCGAGTTTGATCCCCAGTACCAAAAAAAAAAAAAAAAAAAGATTAACCTCTTTAATCTTCTGGCATAGAATATACAGAGATGTTGATGATGTAATTCTGTGTTTAAGTAGCCAGATGTGGTACTTACATATTGAAGAGAAGATTTGCTGTGGGTACCAGTAATATGGGTAATTGAGTTGTATGAATAAAAGTGCTAGATTGAATGAAGACTAATGTACATCAATAGGGAAAATCTATTAGCATTCATTAGTTAGACTACTTTTTGTGGTCCTTTGTTAACCTCAGGAATCCTTTTCAAATGGCTGATCTATGTTGAAAGTTCTGCCTAATGTTGAGGGCCTTCCATGAATGCCGAAAGAATAAGTCATTCAAATAGAACTTCTAAAATTCAAGTACAGCACTTTGCCTTGCTTTCCTTTTTTTTTCTCTTTTTTAAGCAACAGGCAGTCAAGTCTGAGAAATAATAATTATAATGACAATGGAAATAGAAATGTTATCCTATTTAACTTGCTGAGAGTTATTCCTCATTTACTAATATTGGCTTGTTTTGTCTTGAATGGTGGCCCAGGTACCAGAACGAAGATATAAATACACACAATATGTTGGGTTAGCAGCCATACATTTAATAAGTTTGTGATTTAACTCAGAAGTTAAGTTTATTTGATTTTTATAAAATCCTGGTTGTTTAAAAAATCCTGAGTTAACATTTTTCTCTGCACTTAGGAGGTCTTATTTGCCAAAATTCTCTTAAACTAGTCAACCTAAAACTCAGCAGTATTCTAACTTCCACAGTGTGGGGATAGATTAGGGGATGCTATAAAAGACTGAGAGGGCCAGACATGGTGGCACATGCCTGTAATACCAGCTACTCTAGGAGGCTGAGATAGCAAGATTGCAAGACTATCTTGGACAAACCTGTTCCAAAATTTAAAAAAATGATTTTTTTAAAGCACTGGGGATGTAGGTGTGATAGAGCACACCTGGGTTCAATCCCCACTACCACACCTAAAACAAAACAAGGCAACAAACATACAAAGAATGAAAGAAAGATTAGAACAAGAGCGGAAGTAAGCATATATATGCCTTGAGGAATATATACGCCTGAGTTGCCCCTTTCAGAATCTGCTTTTCCCCAAGGACAATAGGGTTTAATCATCCTTACTTCCCCTGTCCATTCCCTCCAAAAAATGCCTGATTAAGTTGGACCTTTTCTCACCTGACCATTTCAATGGCCATATAAACTGTAGACAATAACTCCCTTCTGAGGTTGAGAGCTATCTTTGTTAATTTTTATACCTCTAGCACTTAGTATGTTATCTGTGTATAATAAAAATTCACCAAATAGTTGATGGATGGATGGATGGATGAGATGATTCCTACCATGCTGGATGAAATGGGTATTCTAATAGGTGAATCTAATTACTCACTTTTGTGGTCAAAGGAATGCTGTATATAAAATTAAACATACGCAATGACATTTGGGGACATTCTGCCTTACTTTGGTTTTGCTTGCCTCAGTGGCTTTTAATTCTGCATTCGCTTTCAGTGCCTCCCAGCTTGACAACTTTCTTGCCTGGATTGCCATAACCAAAGGAAATATGTAGTCTATTACGAAACAGTGAACACTCATATTCCCAGCTTTTGCTGCATGCTCACTGTGTGTTTAACACTGCAAGGGTGGTTCTAGGCCAGAGATAGCAAACCTTTTAAAGCTTTCAATGATGCAAACAGTCTGCTGTGGCACACAGTCTGCTGGAGCACACATACCATGGGTTCACCACCCCTGTTCTAGGCACTTGTTGAAGAGATGTAGATACATGAGTAGCTACTTTGTTTGTACTAACTTCAGATCTTTTGAAATTTACAGTTCCACTCTCAGAATGAGTTAGCAGCCAAATTCAAGGTCTCCAGAGTCTACCACCTTGTTATAATAAACAAAGCTTATAGTTATAAAGGAATTACTACTCCCAAACATGTAATGTACTTACAGTATGGTACGTAGGTATTCTTGCTATCTACATTTCCCAAGCAAATTAATCGAAACACAAAGGTGTTGGGTAACTTGCGCAGGATCATGCAGCTAGAAAGTAACAGAGCAAATATTCAAACTTAAAGTTTGAATCAGACTTCAAAGACTGCCCAAAGATAGGAAAGGATTTGCCAGCTTTTGCTGTATCTACTGACTCTAATTTTTATGCACATTTTTAAAGCCATTCTGTGGAGTTCCTTCCAAGAGTCATTTTGTGTTTTTAAAAGTGGTTCTGTCCCAGAATAGACTGTTCATTCCTCCAGGCAGGGATTGCATTATTTCTGTGCTGCCTCTTTTATTGAGGGCTTGCCCAAGCTTTTCCTTCAGTAAGTAATGGCCTGTGATTTACTTCTCAGCTGCTCCTAGGAGCTACCTGGAGCCATACCCTAGTCCTACATGTGACTCCAAGGTTGGGAGGAGCCAGGAAGTAGAATTATGGGGAAGTCCCCTTACCACCTGCTTTCTGTTTTGTTCTATGCAACACAGATTGAAGATGGAGGCAAGGCAGCTTTGTCCCAGAAGATGAAGACTGGTGATGAGTTGGTGAATATCAATGGCACTCCATTGTATGGCTCCCGCCAAGAGGCCCTCATCCTCATCAAAGGCTCCTTTCGAACCCTCAAGCTGATTGTCAGGAGGTAAGATAAGACACAGGGGGATTTTGCTGTAAGGTGCAGAGGCCACTGAAACTGCTTGGTTGGTAATAAAGCCCAATAGAGTTATGTCTTTATCATTATCATCATGACAGTGTTGTTTCATGTGAACAGATTTTGTAGACAATGGAAGCAAAATGGCATAGGAGAAAGAGCTTTTGGTTCAAATCCCAGCACTGCCACATACTAACCTTATCACTTCAAATAAACTTATTCTACCTTTTCAAGACATAGTTTCCTTATTTCTCATTGAGAGACAAAAATGATTCCATGCATATTAAGAACCTGCCTGATTCAGCATGTTCTTGTTTCCTCCTGCACAACAGGCTGCCTCTGTTTAATCATATATCAACAAGATTTATAGAGACCCTATTCTCAGCCAGCATAGGCACTTTGGAAGCTGCTGGACATTCTAAGATAGAAACTGCCCTTCAGGGGTATATAGTCTAACAGGGTAGAGGAGACATATATGTGACAAATGGATTAGCAATAGATACTTAAAGAAAGGATGAAAGGATGTTTCATATAGCGGTATATAATGGTCGAAATGATGGCTAAGATGAAATTGCTATAAGAAAGAGATCACTTGGGGATTGATAGATTAAAACTTATTAAGGAGGTGGAATATGAACTAATGGGTGAGTAGTGAAAAATAAGCCATCAGACAGGAGGCACCCTGGGTAAGTGGAGTGGCATAAGCAGAAGGAAGGTAAGGACATACTTGGGCGCCGTTATTCTGGTGCTGCCAAGTGATCTACCTATTAGTGAGATTTCCATAGAGCTTTACTTTTCTTTTTCAGTGCTGGGGATCAAACTCAAGGCTTTGTGTATACTAGGCAAATATTATACTACTGAGCTATACTTGCAGCCCCATGGTCTTTAAAAAAATTATTCCTCATTTTGTCCTCATTTTGCTATTTCTCCAAGGCTTTGTGCTACTGAAGCTCAGACTCCATTTCTGTTGGTTGGTTACCTTTATCCTATCCACATGCCTAAGCCTCTCCACCTGAATTGTTTTTATTAGAGTAAAATTTAAAAGCATTTCCTCACAATTCCACTTCTCCCTCTGGCTACTGCCCCATCTTCCTCCTTATTTCTGCATGGTATCAGAAACAACCTACACACATTGTCTTCACTTCTCCACATGCCATTTAGCTTTCTGTCCCCTGCTGTATGAATTTGACCTCCAGAACTCCACTGAAATGATTCTGCAATACAAATTATCTGCCGCTGATGAAGCAAATGGATGATTTTCAGTCTTCATCAAACACGATTTATATATGGTATTCACATCATTGCTCCAGATTTTGCCCTCCTTCATGCAATTCTTTTTTTTTTCCATTTTTTTCTTTATTTTTTGTTCTGTTAATTTTACTGGTAAATAGATATGCATAATGATAACATTCATCATAGGGAATTTGTACATGTTATATCTTGCATCTTCTTTTTTTCCCCATTCCTCTCCCGCCTTCAACCCCTCTTCCCATCCTTATTTACAAAAGCTTAATTTCCATTTTTTCTTTCTATTCTCTTTTTTCTTGTCCCTTCCTTCACATCCACCTTCCCCCTCCCTTGCTCTCCTTCCCATTTGAACATTGTCTTCCCATTTCACAATATCTATTATATATTTTGGTCCTTATTTACACTTTTGGTTTTTCACACCAGAGAAATAACGTGGTACTTATACAGGTGTATCTGATTTATTTTACTTAAGAGTATGATCTTAAGGTGCATCTGTTTACCTAGAAATGTCTCAAGTGTGTCCTTTTTTATGATAGAGTAGTACTCCATTATGTAAAAAATCCCACATCTCCTTTATCCATTCATTGGTTGATGAGCATTTAGGCTGTTTCCAATATTTAGCTACTACAAATTGTGCTGCTGTTAACATGGGCGTGCATATTTTGCTGTGGCATGATTCTTTTAATTCTTTTGGGAAGATGCCCAGCAAGGGAATAGCTGGGTGAAATGGAACTTCTAGTTTTAGATTTTTGAAGAATCTCCACACTGATTTCCACAGTGGTTGCACAGTCTACACTCCCTCCAACAGTGGAGAAGGGTAACTTTTCCCAACACCCCCCACTACCATTTGTTATTGGTTGATTTCTTGATAGCAGCCATTCTTTCTGGAGTGAGATAGAATTTCAGTGTTGCTTTTATTTGCATCTCTCGAATGACCAATGATGTTGAACATTGTTTCATATATTTATTTGGATTTCTACTTCATCACCTGAGAAGTATCTACTCATTTTAGATGCCCATTTTTGGATTGGGTCTTTAAAATGGGGGGGGTGTCTGCTTTTTCTGAGTTCTTTATATATTCTAGATATTAGTCCTTTCTCTGAGGAACAGCTGACAAAAATTTGTTTCCCACTCTGCGCTGTCTCTTCACTCTGTTGGTGGTTTCTTTTGCTGTGCAAGTCTTTTTTGTTTGTTTGTTTTTTGGTACTGGGGATCAAACTAGGCTCCTTAGCTTGCAAGGCAGGCAGTGGAACCACTGAGCTAAATTCCCGGCCCTGTGCAAGTCTTTTAATAAGATGAAATCCCAGTTGTTGATTCTTTGTGATATTTCCTGTGGAATTGGGGATTCATTCATACAGTCTCTGCCTACACCAGTGTCTTCAATAGTTCCACCTATTCTCTCTTCCAGGAGATTTAGTGTTTCTGTTTTAATATTTAGATCTTTGATTCGTTTCGATTTTAGCTTAATGCATGGTAAAAATGGATCTAATTTTAATCTTTGACATGTGGAAAGGCAGTTTTTCCAGCACCATTTATTAAAGAGGCTATCTTTCTTCCAGTGAAGGTGTTTAGTTTGGCTCCTTTGGCAAAGATAATGTGGCTGAGTATGTTTGGAGTTGTTTCTGCACCTTCTAATCTGTTTCCTTGATCCTCGGGTCTGTTTTTTAGCCAGTGCCATGCTGTTTTATCACAGTAGCTTTGTAGTATAATTTCAAGTCAGGAATTGTGATTCCCACTGCCTTGCTTTTGTTATCCAGAATTGCTTTTGCTATTCTAGGTCTCTTCTTGTTCCAAATGAATTTTAGGATAGTTTTCTTTAAGTCTGTGAGATATGCTATTGATATTTTGATCGGGACTGCATTAAATCTGTATAATAACACTTTTGAAAGTAGGGCCATTTTCACTATATTGGTTCTTCCTACCCAAGAAAAAGGGATATCCCCTTCTATCTCCTTTTTCAGAGTACTGTGGTTTTCAATGTACAGTTGTTTTATTTCCTTCATTAGATTGATTCCTAGGTATTTCATTTCTTTGGATGCTATTGTGAAAGGTGTTGTTTCCCTAATTTCTTTCTCAGTGAGTGTATAGGAATGCTATTGATTTTTGATTCCTGACTTTGTATCCAGCTCTGCTGCTGAATTTGGTTATTGAATCTAGAAGTCTTTTGATAGAGTTTTTCAGATCTTCTATATAGAGTATCATGTCATCCGCAAACAATGATAATATAACTTCTTCCTTTCCTGTCCTTATTCCTTTTATTTCTCTATCCTATCTAATTGCTCTGGCTAATGTTTCCAGAACTTTATTGAATAGGAGTGGTGATATTGGACATCCTTTCTTGTTCTTGGTTTTAGAGTGAAAGATTTCAGTTTTTGTCCATTTAGTATGATGTTGGCTGTTGTTTTGTCATAGATGGCTTTTATCAGATTGAGATAAAGAACATCCATTCCAACTTTCTGTAGGTTTTTTTTTGTCATGAATGGGTGTTAGATTTTGTCAAACACGTTTTCTGCATCAATTGAGATGATCTTATGGTTATTGTCCTTGGCTCTGTTAATATGGTGTATTACATTTATTGATTTGTGTATGTTAAACCATCCCTGCATCCCTGAGATTAATCCTACTTGGTCATGTTGTATAAACTTCTTGATGATTTGCTGCATTCTGTTTGCCAGTATCATATTGAGGATTTTTGTGTCTATGTTCATTAGGGAGATTGGCCTATAGTTTTCTTTTTTTAGTTGGATCCTTCTCTGGTTTTGGTATCAGGGTAATGCTTGCTTCCAGGAATGACTTTGGGAGTATTGCTTTCCTTCTAATTTCATTAAAGAGTTTGAGAATTTGCAACATTAGATTTTCTCTAAATTTCATGTAGAATTCAGTGAATCTGTGAGGTCCTGGGCCTTTCTTTGTTGGTAGATTTTTAATTACATCTTAAATTTCATTGACTGATATTGGGTTATGTAGAATTTTTATATCTTCTTGATTCAGCTTTGGTAATTCATATGTATCTAGAAATCTGTTCCTTTCTTCTATGTTTTTCAACTTATTAGAATACAAGTTCTTGAAGTAGATATTAATGATCTTCTGTATTTCTTCAGGATCCATTGTAATTTCAACCTTTTCATTCCTAATTGTAGGGATCTGAATCTTTGATTTCCTTTTTTTTGATAAGATTGGCAAAGAGTTTGTCAATTTTATTTAATCTTTCAAAGAACCAACTTTGATTCATTGATTCTTTATATTGTTTTCCTAGTCTCAATTGCATTAATTTCTGCTCTGATCTTTATAATTTCCTTTTTCATAAGAATTTTGAATTTGACTTGCTCTTCTTTTTCTATAAGCCCGCGATTCAACATTAGGTTATTAATTTGAGCTTATTCTCTTTCTGATATGGGAATTCACTGTTATAAATTTCCTTCTTAGGACTGTTTTCATTGTGTCCCATAAGTTCCAGTATGTTTGTATTGGTATTATCTTTTAATTGTAGAAACTGTCTAATTTCTTCTTTAATTTCATCTGTGACCCATAGGTTGTTCAGGACAATGTTATTTAACTTAATTTCTATGCGTTTATGAAGTTTTCATGCTTTCTTTTGGCAATGATTTCCAATTTCATTGCACTGTGGTCTGATAATATGCATGGGACAATTTCAATTCCTTTGCATTTACTTAAACATGTTCTATGAGCTAGTATGTGGTCTATTTTGGAGAACATCCCTCATGCAGCTGAGAAGAGTGTGTATTTTGATGTTGTGAGGTGGAACACTCTGGAAACATCTTCTAAGTCCATTTGTTCAGTTAGGTTCAATTAGGTTAGGTTCAGTTGTAATATTTCTTTGTTGATTTTTTGTCTAGTTGATCTATCTATTTGTGATACTGGGGTATTGTTTGTCCCCCATTACAATTATGTTAGTGCTTATTTGATTTTTCATGTTCATTAATATTTGCTTTATATAATTGGCTGGGCTGGTATTTGGTGACTATATATTTATGACTGTTATCTCTTTATCTTGGATTGTTCCCTTTACAGGGATGTAGCGACCTCCTTCATCTCTCTTAATCAGTGATGGCTTGAAATCCACTTTGTCTGCACGTGGAACAGCTACTCCCTTTTTTTTCCAGGTTCCTGTCACATGGACTATTGTTTTTCATCTTTTGTCTTTCAGTCTATGAATTTCTTTTAGAATTAAATGTCTTTCTTCTATGCAGCATATTGTTGGATCTTGCTTTTTAATCCATTCTGCCTGTTTCTTTTGATTAATGAATTGAGATCATTTACCTTGTTGGTTATAACTGATATGCATTGAGTTATCCTGGTTATGTCATTCTCCTGTTCTTGGTTCCCTTTTTTGCCCCTTTGTTTAATTATTTGCCCTTCATTCATTCTGTTGGTGTTTATGGAGTTGTAGTCCTCGTTATCTCTTTTTTTTTTTTGGTACCAGGGATCAAACTCAGGTCCTTGCACTTGTGAGGCAGGCGGCGGAACCACTGAGCTAAATCCCCGGCCCCTTGTTATCTCTTTATAGAATGTCCTTCAGAACATTTTGGAGTGCTGGTTTGGTGGGTATGAATTTTCTTCAGGTGTTCTTTGCCATTGAAGTATTTTATTTCTCCATCAATTTTGAAAGATAGTTTTGTGGGGTACATCAATCTGGCCTGGACATTGTTTTCTTTTAGAAATTGAAATCCTTCACTCCAAGCTCTCCTTGACATGAGAGTTTATGTTGAGAAGTCTGCTGTGATTCTGATGGGCTTTTCTTTGTAGGGGATTTGTTTCTTTTCTCTAACTTCTGTTAATATTTGGTTTGAATTTCTGATATACTATTATATGCTTTGGGGTAGTTTTTTATCATTGCTGATTGGACTTCTATATGCCTCACTTTATGTATGCCAAATTCTTTTACCTTGCTCAGGAAGTTTTCTGCCATTACTTCTGTGAACAGATCTTTTTTCATTGTTTGCTCTATCTCCTGCTTTTTCATTGGCTCTGATCAATCTTATATTATTCTTTTTTGCATTATTTAGCAGTTGTTGGATTGATTTTTTGTGATCTTTCACTATTTTTAAGAAATCTTTCTTTTCATGGTAGCTAACTGCAATCCTGTTTTCTATATCTGATATTCTGTCCTCACATTAGCTCATTCTGCTACATATACTTTCAATGGAATTTTTAGTCTCCTGAATATCTGTTTAAATCTCTTTCATGGATTCCATTTATTTTCTATGTTAGGCATTCATGGTTTCCATCATTTTCCTAAGCTTCTCTATTTGTTTTTATCTATATCTGCTCTGGAATCATTAACCCGGTCTTTCATTATGGTTACCATCTCTGTAGTTACCTGATAAACTTTTTCTGATTTGATTATTTTTGGAGCCTCATTAATCTACTTTGTTACTTCTGCTGTTACCAGTTCAGAGAGTTCAGGTGGGTGATTTTGAAATTGTTCCATCTCATTGCCCACTGGGTTTGCTTTTGGCAAGCTGGAAGTCTGGGGTTGCAACTTGATTCTGTGTCTTCTCATTTTCTTTTTTCTTTTTTAAGTTTAATTCTTGGGTTGGTGCTAGTAAATTGTTTATGGCAGGTGACTCTATTGCTAATGTTGAAAACCCTTAGGAAATGACTACTTCTCAGAGGTGTCTTCCGGGTGTCGCTGGCTTTTGGGTTTTGAATCTATAGCAAGATCCTACCTCTTCAATTTATTGGTGATGAGAAGTTGCTGCCTATTTGACTTGGCTTCTGGTTCTTTGGCATTGGGCTATAGTATTGTTTATGACCCTTCGGCAGTCTTAGTCTTGGCATTCCAGAAAGAACAACTGATTAGAACACTTATGGCGCTTTGGCTAAGGTAGCACAATCAGTAATAGCAATAGCATCAAACACAGCCTACAAAATGACAAACTGTGGTAACTATTAATTTGCCACTTTTAAATGTATGAACTATATTTGGGGTTATATCACAAAATCTAAAATAAACCAGAAAATGGTATATAGTAAATATGACCTCAATATGGCAATTTTACCCTCAGAGGAGAAAATTTAAAAGGGGATGGGGTGAAAATAGAGAAATAGAAGAGGAGAAAGAGATTAGAATTAGGGCTGCAGGACAAAGGAATTTTATGTGAACTTTGGGAAACTGGTGAAGAAGGAAGGAAAGAGTAGGAAGAAATAAAAACCACAACCACAACAACAAAACTAGTAAGTGTTCATACTCAGATAAAAACAAGAACAAACAATCAAGATAAAAAGAAAATAAAACCTAATTTAAATAAAGAAGAAAATGTTTACTTCAGAGTGTTTCTCTGCTGTCACTAGTAGTCAGAGTGAGCAGACAGAGCCAGATCCTTATTGATTAATCCCAGCAAGCCAGCCATAGATTTATGGCAATGTAGCGGATAATCCCAGCAAGCCTACACCTTTAGTTCCACTGAAGTTCAAACTGGTTTCTGTGAGGCTGGTATCTGATTTGTTCAGCCTGCAACACTCTGTGTGTCTCTTGCTGGTTTGAACTCAGCTCCCTGACAGCTTGAACTCTTATTTCTTGACCTCTTGCCAACTTGAAATCAGCTCTGCCTTTCCTTGACACTGGGAGCTGCTAGACAGAGCCACCCCAAAGCTGCTCTGAGTTCTGAGCTCAGTTGGCCCCTCTCTAAGATGGCTACTGGCCAGTTGCCCTCTCCTGGCAGGCATCTGAAGTTAAATAATTCACCAGGCAGTGCAGTCCACCATGTCCTCTGCTCCATTCCACTGATGTGTTTCTCTGTGGAGGCCTCTGAGGTCGCCAGTAGTCACTGTGTGTCTGCAGGTTCAAGCTACCCCTCCCACACAGTGAGTCATGGCTCAAGGAGAAAGAGCCACTTGTCACCTCCTCTTTCTGCACTGAGGTCTCTCTCTCTGTCTTCTCCCTGTGGGCTTCAATTCTCACTTCAGATTCTTGCTGGGTCCTGGAAATCCACTTCTGTCCTTCTCTTCTTCACTCTGCTATATTCCAAATCTCAGAGAGGTTGTTTCTCTGCTGTTCACCACTCCACCATCTTTCTTCAAGCAATTCTTACTCTTCAATCACCCTGTTGCTTTTTCCCTCTACTTCTTTGTCCTTTACTACCTGGCCTTCTCAATCACCCTTTAAATGTTTCTCCTAGTTCTACTCTTTCTCATTTCATTATATATTGTGGTAAATCTCACCCTGTCCTCTAGCTACAGTTTGTTTTTGTGCAAGGATGGCCCTAGCTATTGTCTCCCAAATCAAATAACCAAATTTCTACTAGACATTAATACTTAAGGCATCTCTGAAACATTTCAGTCACAATATGCTCAAAAACCTAAAAAAATAGGTCCCCGTATCAGTGACCATGACTACTGTGCCAACCAAGCCAGAAACACAGAGCCATCTTCAGTTCTTCTGTTGTTCTCGTATTTTATATCTAAATGATTTACCCTGAGGAGAGAACATGCAGAGCACTTGGAGATAATATTTAGGTTTCAGGAGGGGAGGTTAAATAACATCTTATTGACTTACCGTATTATTTTCTGATACCTAAGATTAAGCCACGCTTGTCTATGTATATCCCTGGATAGGAGGTGGCATGTTAAGTATACCTTGTCCAGTACAGTAGGCACATTATCCCCGTTCAGTCATTGATTGGCCATAATGTAGATTTTAAATAAGACTTCTTGGAAGGTAGCTTGATAAGAGTTCTTGTTTTACAGACCAATGTGTGCTACTTCCTTGTTCTGTCACGTGGGAAATACTGTTTTCTAGTATAATGGGATTATTGTGATAATTAAATGAGACAATTTATATAATTAATTCTCTGAGAATTTTTGACCCCTTCCTTTCCCTGGGGTATGAAAGAAACATCATGGGAGCAATCAAATATTCTTAAATAGAGATCATATCAGAACCCTAGTTGTTTGCAACCTAACCTACAGAGAGCATGGCTTTCTGGGAAAACCTTAAGAAATAAAGGTCTGTGAGATGCTGATTGTACAGAGATACTAGCACTTAGAGGCAGTGTGGGCATCTTCTTGAGCAGCTTCTAAGCCAGTCACAGGAACATGAGATTCCATTGTTTCACCCACTTATCCCTTTTTGGTGAGCTTTGTATATTCCTCCTCTCTTCCATAACATTTGCCTCAACCAGACACTTGGGAGTGATCATCATTATGGCCTTGAATATCAAGGGCCTTCTGGTTTTCCAGGTGTGGCAGGCCTTACAGCTTCAGTCCTCCCACCTTAGTTTCGGTTGGCTTTCAATGCATTATATATGATGTGGTGCTGCCCTCTTGTGGGAAATTTAACCTTTACATACTTGCCCACCCTGGGCCTGGAATTTCTTAGTCTTGTTTTATTCTCTCAAATTCATGAAAGAGCTTTTACCCCAGCAAAGAACTGTGATTTCCCTATATTCATGAATAGCACAGTGTTTTATATAAAGATTGAAGGACTTTTGTCTCAGTAAGGAACCAACTGACAAAGTTCCAAATGACCTTTTGCTCTGGGCTTCAGTTCTTGCAGTTCTTCTCAAAGAGAAGGAACTTTAGAAAGTGACCTATTCTGAAGAAAAAAAAAAACAACCCAGCTTTTCCTTCTATATTGCCTTTTTGAAAATGGTTGCCTAAATCAGAAAGACATCTGAAGTGTCACTCTCAGCTCTTCTCTTGCCCCAGCTCCTCCAATCCAAATAATTTCAAGTCTTAATGTTCCTAACCTACTAAAAACCTCCCTGTTGCCTCTGTCTTATTTCAATCATTCATGATTTCTCACCTGAACTATAGCATTTTAAGAGCCTTCAGCACTCATTCTCACTTCCTACCAGTCAATCCACTCTCAAAACAAGTGTGTGACATGTCATCTCTTTATTTGAAAAAAAAAAGAACAACCATTCAGCCATGTTGATCTCAGAAAATTCATTTCATTCTGATAGAAGACACAAACCGTATTGAAGATACTGCATCCATAAGCCATCTTTTTGCAAAAAAAACCCCAGCATCTAAATATGTGAAGAAAAACTATAGACAGTACTAAAAGAAAAATTGTATGAATGTCTGTATGGGAGACTTTAACATAATTTTACTATGACAATAAAATAGACTAAAAATAAAATTGTAGGAGATTTGTAGAACATAATTCATTAGATCTAATTCCTAAATTGCAAAATTATATTTTATAGACAGTGTATATATCTTACCTTCTTTTCAAATTTTTGGAGACCATTTAAAAAGTGATCATGTGCCGTTCTACAAAGAAAACCATTAAAAACTCTTAAAATTGAAAATCACATTGGCTAGTAAGGCATGGTGGCATGTGTCTATAGTCTCAACCACTTGGATGGCTGAGGTAGGAGGGTTACTTGAGCCCAGGAGGTAGAGACCAGCCTTCACAACATAGCAAGATCCTGAGGAAGGAAGGAAGAAAGGAAGGAAGGAAAGAAGGAAGGAAGGAAGGAAGGAAGGAAGGAAGGAAGGAAGGAAATCATCTTGGCTCTTTTCCTCTGATGATAATGCACAATGTTTACAAATTTAAAAACAAATGTCAGCACAAATCTTGGGCTACTTTGATATTTCAGAACACATTTACATGCAAGTAATAGCTCAAATAAATACTAGCTGAGAAATGAGAATAATAAAAACATGACCCTGTCTTAAAAAACTTTGAGATAAGTACTATATTTAGAAGTAAATTCATAACCTTAAATATATTATTATCAAAATGAATAATGAAATTATATGATTAAAATCTAGTATAATATAAAGCCAAGGGTTGCATTTTTTTAAAGCAGAAAAAATTAAATAGATAAGCCTCCAACAGATTTACTCAATAAAACAAATATGAATTAAAAATTAAATATAATGATAAATGGGATATAGCAAATACAAAGAAAATTTCTAATATTAAAATACCTAATATACATTCTTTAATTGAATCTTAATAAGCTTGAAAATCTCAGGAAAGTTTAAAGTAATAAAATTTTAGATGCTAAAAATTATTGACAAGTTAAAAAATAATGAGACTTTAACAACAGGAACATTGCAAACAATAATCAAAGAGAAATTTCCAAAATTACTTTGGGCTCAGTTTTTTTTTTTTTTTGGTACCAGGGATCAAACTTGGGTCCTTACTAGGCTCAGAAGTTTTTAATCAATGAGTTCCTTCCAATTTTCTAGGAAAAGCCAATTCAATTCTATAATAATGTTATAGATTTGAAATTGTTGCAGAATTATTAACATTGCTTTTGAGCCTAGCATTTGATACTAAAACCTGAGAGACTGCTCTAAAAGAGAATGTATTCTAATTAATCAATTTAGATGCCAAGTTTATAAATGAAATCCTATCAACTTACTTCACTGATATAAGACTAATAATTAAATGGAAGTGTTAAAAGATAATTTTTAAACCGAAAATTCTTAAATAATATAGATAATGAAAATTAACATATATTCAAGATTTTATATAACTCTAATAAGGGAACTGCAACATGTTACAACCAGTTCAAAGTAGAAGTCAAAGAAACAAAAATTTAAAGGTAACAGTAAACAACAACCAGTTAGAAGATAGATGAAAAAATCTCTCCCCATCACAATAGCAACCAAACACATAAAATATTGGGTAATGTCCTTAAGAAGAAACTATCTGTTTATTACAGAATCTATCTATCTATCTATCTGTCTATCTGGAGAAAATTACAAAAGTATATAGTAAAAATGTGTACAAGTAATTTTTGATGGTATGGACAGTCCTGAGGCACTGTAAGTGATTTTTTTACATGCCAAGACACAGTTTAATGAACAGTTTTTTCACACTGCTCTGGTTTACACCTGCTGTCTGTAGACAACTTCCAAACCATAATTCCTCCAATCTCCTGGAAGATCCCTGCACTTTTTTCTTTTTTTTCCCCCGCCCCTTGTAATCCAGGGCTTCACTATGCTATACCCTCAGCTCTTTCTTCACTTTGAAAACTCAAACAATCAGCTTTCATGAATTTTATTTCCTTGCTAGTGTCATCTCAGCCTCTGGGTCATTCTTTCACTTTCCTTTTGTATGATGGTACCAACTTCATTGTCATCTTCTCTACCTCTATTCCAGTTGTCATGCTGAAAGATCTCGTTGTCCTTTTAGAAATATTGTAGTCTTATGGGGCCTTGGTCTTCAGTGGTAGATCCTTCTATATCAGCAGCTCATTCCTCTGACTATATCATGGGCCTTGCCATCTTTTTAGTCAATAAATGTTTGTGAGAGACTGCCCTATTGATTATGCTCAAAGTAGGCTATAAGCAGTGCAGGTTGTAAAGAGTTAACTCCTCCATTGGCTTATTTCAAGAAGTAAGTCCTACTGAAGCCTACGTGACTCCTAGGAACATTGTGGGTGGCGTACAGATTTACACAGCCTCTCTGCCAAAGGCCACAGCAGAGACCAGAGAGAAGGCCTGTGAAGTTGCGGGGCTCAATAAAAGATAAAAGACCAGCTGAAGTTGGGGTGACTTGCGCCCAAATTCTGTTCCTTCTTTACTAAAAAGACAAGGTTAATTACTAACCACAACCTATATTTTGTCTGTTCTGTTCCTAATTCAAGAATCCTTTGTCTCTTCCTTTACAAGCCTTGCTTGTATCAGCAATGTATCCATGGCAACTACACGTAGTCCTGTCACATAGCCCCTTTAACACAATCTAACTATGATGTTACAAATAAATATCAGCAGCTTTGGCTGGCCAGGATCTTTTGCTGGTTAATCAGCACTGGCCATCCTGGCTCCCCACTTTTCTCTTTAACTCTGTCTCTGTGTCTTTCTTCTTGCCTTGTGTTGTAGCATTGAGAAGGAGATCAGAACCCACTGCAGGGCTTCTGATAAATATTTACTGAAAATTGGACCTGTGTTATAGTCTGGTGATTTGATCATAAATGTAGTTGTGGTCCCTCTTGTCATGGACCCCTGACACCTTCAATCTTTCTCAATCAAGTTTCCTCATCCGAATCACAGAACATAGAAAATAATTTATGACTATTATTTCATTTTTCTCAAGTATGATACATAACTAAGAGCATTGCAGCTGCATGAAGATAACTTAATTCATTACATACAATGGGTGCTTCAGGGCTCCAGTGAATATTATTTAGGAAATTGTTAGAAATATAAATTATTGGGTACCACCATAGACCTACTAAATCAAAGCTCTAAGGGTGGTTTCTTGATGTCTGTCATAATAGTCTTTCTAAATGGAAAGTTGTCAGTTTGAGAACCAGTGTGGTGGGCAGTAGGACTTAATTTTCAAGAATCAGTTGAGGAAAACTAAATTCCACTCTCTGACAACATAGTTTTCTCATACCTCGTTCTATTTATACCTATTCTTCAACACCATCAAGACTTCAAATTTCATCTTCTTCTCTGATGCTAGCCTTCTTTTGACCACCATGGCCATAAGACTCCTTACTCTACTCATTTAGTCTAAACTCCACTGTTTACTCATGGTTTACCTGCCACCTCTGGGCTAATGGCTATATCTCTAATTCTGATCTTCCTCCATAATTCAGATTCATGTATTCAGCAGCTGGATAGAAATGTCTGTAGGAAAACTCAACAGAAAATTGGAAGGCAATGTGTATAAGTCTGAATTCATTATCCAGCCTTATTGAACTCTTCCCTGCCAATAGCAGTTGGTGGTTCCATCATCTACTGACCCATGCAAGTGAAAAACCTAAGAGGATTCTTGACTCCTTACTCTCTCTCTCACTGAACCATGCTGATTTTATCTTTTAAATGCTTCCATAATCCATCCACTTCTCTCCATGTCCACTGTCACTGCCTTAGTTCATGCCCTCATCTTCTCCCCCCTGAATCATTTCAGTAACCTCTCAGGTGCCTCAGATCTGTTTGCCAAGGTGTTACCAGAGAGGTTAATCCAAAATACAGATTCAGTTACATTGATTCCCTGCTGAAAATTTGTCAATGGCCTTCATTGCCCAGAGGCATAATATGCAAGACATTTTATATCCTCTTTCCTACCCACACCTTCATCTGGCAAGCTTTGACTTTTTATGCTGGGGCTAAATCATTTCCTAAAGATATGCCATTTATCAACCCTGTGACTCTTCATTCTCTCTTTTCAACTGGAAGCATCTATGTTTCCTTTATTTTCCTAGTTAATGCTTCACATTAATATGAACATACTGGAAGATTCATCCCTTGGGTAGTCATTACCAGGACACCTTTTTTGCCACAGATCACTAAGGTGACCTTTCACTGGCTCTTATAGAACTCTAGCTTTTATCACATTGTATGGAATGAATATGTGTATTTATTTTTCCCACTAGACTAGACTAGGGATTGGCAAACTATACTTCATGGGCTATCCAAGACAACACTTGCTTTTATACAGATTGCTAAATAAGCATGTTGGTTTTTAACATAAATGTTAAGTGGCTGGTGAAAACAATAGTAGTGTTTCATGATGTGTGAAATTATATGAAGCTCAAATTTCAGTGTCCATAAATAAGGTTTTAATTGGAACTGAACCACACCTATTCATTTATGTGGTGTCTATGCTGCTTTCACACTAAAATGGTAATTTGAGTTATGACAGAGATTGTATGACTTGAAAAACCTAAACTATTTTTTATTTGGCCTTTAAAGAAAAATATTTCTGATCCCTGGACCAGAAGAACCACAAGGAAAGGGGCCACTCCTTAATCATTGTTGTTTTCCCAGCATGTTGTTCCTTGTATGACCTATAGGAAGGACTAAGGACTTTTTTTTACACATCCTGACATAAAGAAGTAGGAATGACTCAGGAAATATTTGTACATATCCTGATGTAGGGATGTGGCTATGATTGATTCTTTCACTTACAGATATATTTTTCAAGGTCACCTAAATTGGCACATGACATTGCATTCATTCTCTTATGAGCATGGCTATTTGTGAGGCTGTTTTTAAGTAACTGATTAACTGGGTGCACTGAACAAAAAACAAAAATCTAGTTTTTATCATTGAACCTGATGTCCAGAACTTGGATCAGCATAAAGACTATAAAAAGGAACTGCGATATCTTGGGGCCTTGTCCAGGCCACCTGCCAACCTCCCTTGTTATCTTTTTTCTGTTGTTGTTATCATAATAGCCTTGCAATTTACAATTAAATGGAAGGGATTAAAGCTCATTAAAAGTGAAGTTGTCCTGTCATGTATCCCTCATATCAGAGATATGAGGTGCGTCACAGTTGGCACAGTGTTACACAAGTGCTGAAAAGACAAGAGATAGAAAAGTCAAAGTAATATTATAAAGCAGGGACAGATAAACTATGGCTTAGGGCCAAATCTGTCCTGCTGTCTGCTTTTGTAAATAAAGTTTTATTGGAACATAGGCATCTCTTCCATCTACAAGTTGTCTGTGATTGTTTGTATCCTATACTCACAAAATTGAGTAGCTGCAGCAGATACCATATAGTTTACAAAGTCTAAAATATTTACTACCTTGCCCTGTACAAAATAAGTTTGTTGGCCCCTGATATAGAGCTTCCTCCAAAAAGATAGTGTTTAGACTTTAGATAAAGTTTACAAACCCTGAAAGAAAACCATCATAGTCTATATGTGAGAATGAATATAAAAAAATCACAGAATAAAACCAACAAACATGGTAGGCAAATTGATGACTTCTTAGGGTTCAGTTATTATTTTAAATTTGAACCATGATGTGGTTGATACAGGTCAAAATGAGTGTCCCTTGGGTTCATACAAATATGTATTTACTGGCTTGCTTCTATTTACAGGATATTTATTGAGTGCTACTAGAACCTAAATACTGAGTTAGCTGCTATGGATATCATAGAGAATAAGCCAAATACATTCTGTGCTCATGTGGAACTTGCTATGAATCAAGTTTGATCCTCACATGACTTCTACTAGTTGTGTAACTTTGAGCAAGTTTATATAACTTATTTTAGCCCCTCTTTTCCTACCTATATAATGAGAATTCTATTTTTTATTTTAATTTATTTATTAGTACATGTGTGTGATACATACTGACTACTTTCATTGTGGATATCTGATACATGTACATGACAGATTTTAACTCTCTTTTACATCCTCTTCCCCTCTCTACTTCTTCCCTTCCTTTCCCTTCATCTCCTGGCCCTCTTCCCCCTCACAGTAGATCTATCTCCCTGTTTTATTTTATTCATCTTTTATTTTGCTCTTTACTTATACTTAATATATCTCATAGGAGAGAAAGCATGTGGTATTTAAGCTTGGGTGTCTGATTTATTTCACTTAACATTAATGCCTCTTTTGGAAGTTTGTTGTAAGGATTAAATGAAGTACTTTTTCAAATAATTCAAAGAATATTTATTGAGTGCCAATTATGTGCTCAGCAGCATTTTAGATATTACTGATACAGCAGTTAATACAACAGAAAGATTTTGCTTTCATGGAAATTACCATTTAGATAAATATGTGAAAATACCTGAAATAAAGTAGGCATTAGGTAACTTTGTTTTTTCTCAAGTACATCAAAGGAAGGCTATACTTATCTTTCATTACTAGTTCTAGTGGAGAATATAATACTTCACTGCACAAATTTCCTTTTAATGAATAGCACTTTTGACAACATAGACCAGATTATATTGTCAGTCACCTTAAAAACTGTCAGAGTAATCATTAGGTTGGATAGATTAAGTTGTGCAAAACAACTGCCTCCAAATTGGTTTGCCTATTATTAAATGTATCTCTTTGCCTTTTTTTCTTTAGTAGTGCTGGGGATTGAACTCAGGCCTCCCACATGCCAGGCAAGCACTCTAGCACTGAGCTATATACATTTAGCTCCCTTATTTCTATTTTCTATGTTTTTTTCTTGACCTACAGACTTTTCTACTCTTCTCTCCCAAACCAAAGACTGACCATACACCAAAGTCAAGCTCTAATCAAAGGCAAATGTATTCTCAGAGCTAAAATAGGTCTCTGTATCACTGTGCTTGGTGATTCCATTTTATAGGTGAGAAAATAGGTCTAGAATGAGGAAGGACTTTCCTAAGACCACAAGCTTGGGAGTGACAGAGGTAATGCTAGAACCAGTAGCTCTACTTGCCCAGTCCAGTTTTCTTTCCACTATTTCTGGAATGTGTCACACTTGCTACCTCCTTTAAGAAGCCTTCCTGCATTTGAGAGAAATGACTCCTTACTATAGCAAAATAAATTTGTGATTCTGTCCTTTAACTTAATATTTTCCTCTGCCAACTCTTTTTAAAAAACTAATTTACTTCCAAATGTTTCACCTATTCCTTGGACACACAAGACTGTGAAATCCCTGGCCCCAGCTTTTCCTTTTTCCTGAGCTCCAGACTTCTAAAGTATACATTTCATTTCACACACCCCAACCTAATGTACTGATATCTATATTTTTGTTCATGGCATCTGTACTATGCCTATAAGCCTGGCTCACAATTGTAGAGCCCTGTTGAATTCCCTTCTTTATCGCCAACTGTCCTGAGTCCTTTCTGAGCTCGCTCTGCAGTGTTTCCAATATGCATCTCATCTATCTCCATTGGCTTCTTCCTGCCACTGACAGGGACTCATTACCCTTATCTGGATGCTCTCCAACTCATTCTTTGCACTTCTGCCAAATTAATCTTCCTAAAGTACATCTCAGTATTTATTTCAATCAGCAATAATTGTGCTTTGGATAAACCTCCTGAGTTACAAGATCTCTGTTATGCTTAGCCTGGGTCATGTTATTTCATTTCTCAAGAAAGTCTCAATTGCCTCCAGAAATAAGTCCAAGTACTTCAGCCTAGCGTTTATGACTGTATCTTCTTGAAACCCAAAGGGTTCCTTGAGAGAGATAGCTCCTTCTTTGTAATACCCAATTCTTTTGCCTGTGTCCTGGACCTCATTCTCCTGCAGTTCAAGAAATCTTTCTCCTTGAATTCCGACTCTCCCTTCTTCAGGTATTGTCAGCCTGTTATCCCTTTTGTCATAATTTCTTCTCCTAAGTCTAAAAACCTGGTCAGTACTCTCCTATTTTGAAAACAAACTTTCTCAAACCTACATTCGCCTTTAGCTATTGCCCTTTGGACAGCTGTGTTTGCTCACCAGTTATTCTTCCGCATGTTCCACTCACAAGCACAACCCAAAACATTCTAACTTGATCCCCCACCACATCCCTCAAGTGAGTCTGCTCAAAATTACCAGTGACCTGTTAATTAATTAAAATAATGAGCTCCTTTCAGTCTGTTCTTAACTTCACTTCAATATTAGTTTCCTAATACTGCAGTGACAGTACCACACACAGGGTACCTTAAAACAATAGAAATTATCTCTTGGGCTGGGGATTTAGCTCAGTGGTTCTGGCGCCTGCCTCGCAAGCACAAGGTCCCGAGTTCGATCCCCGGTGCCACAAAACAAAACAACAGAAATTATCTCATACTTCAGAGGCATAGAAATCTGAAATTGGAGTGTTTGGAGGTCCAGGCTTCCTCCTGAGGGCTCTAGAAAAGACTTTCCCTGCCTCTTCTAGCTTTTGATGGTTACAAGCAGCCATTCCTTGACTTATAGACACAATGCTCTAACCTGGCTCTGTCTTAGGAAAGCATTTTCTCTTGTGTCTCAATGTATTTCTCTGTCTGTGTGGCCTTGTTATAAGGTCATCAGTCATTGGATTTATGGCCTACCTTACAACAGTATGGCTTTATTTTTAACTAATTACATCTGCAAAGACCTCGTCTCCACTTTTATCTTATTGCTGATTTTAGAGGAATTGCTTTGTTTTCCCATTCGTTATGATGTTGACTATGGGTTTGTCATGTATGGCTCTCATTACTTTGAGGCAGGGTCCTTCTATACCTATTTTTATTGGGAAAGAAGTTTGAATTTCATCAAAGGCTTTTTCTGAATCTCTTGAGATGATCATGTTATTTTTATCCTTGATTATATATTTGCAGTGTATTACATTTATCGATTTATGTATGTTGAACTATCTTTGCATCTCTAGGATGAAGCCAAATTGGTCATGATGTATGATCTTTTCAGTGAGTTCTTGAATTCTGTTTACAAGTACCTTATTGAGGATTTTTGCATCTATGTTCATCAAGGCTGTTGACCTGTGGTTTTCTTTTTTGTTGATGTCAGGGTATTGCTGGCTTCATGAAATGTTTAAAAGCATTCCTTCCCTTTTAATTACATGGAAACATTTGAGAAATGTTGGTGTTAGCTCTTCTCTAAATTTCTGGTAAAATTCAGCAGTAAATGCACTGAGTCTTGGGCTTTTCTTGCTTGGTAGAGTTTTTATTGTTGCATTGATTTCATTGTTTGTTTTTGTTCTTTTCATAGTTTTTAAATATCTCCTTGGTTCAATTTTGGTAAGTCATATGTGTCTAGGAATTTATCCATTTCTTCCAGATTATTTTATTTATTGGAATATAGGTTTTCAAAAGTGGTTTCTAATAATCCCCTGTATTTCAATGGTGTCTGTTGTGATTTTGTTTTTTCTATTTCTTATTTTATTGATGTGAGTCTTTTCTCTATTAGTAAGTTTAGCTAAGGGTTTGTCAATCTTATTTATCCTTTCAGAAATCAACTCTTTGATTCATTTATCCTTTGTATTGTTACTTTGGTACTTTGATCTTTATAGATTCTCTCCTTCTACTGTTCTGGATTTGGATTGTTTTTGCTTTTCTCAGACCTTGAGATACATCTCTAGGCTATTTATTTGGAATTATTCTGTGTTTCTCATGTAGACACTCATAAATATAAACTCACTCCTCTTACCCATAGCTATAAACATCACTCATAGCTTTCATTGGGTTCTACAGATTCTGATATGTAATATCCCTGGGCTGGATCCCCAGTACCACACAAAAAAGAGAGACACAGCAAAAAAAGAGGGATTTTATAGAATAGAATTAGGGTAGGTCAGAGCATAATTAGATGAAATCAAGATAAGGCTGTTTAAAGGTATCTGAGAAACCATCTTGCCAGTGAAAATTACTGGATTGTGAGCAAACCTTTGAGAGAAAATAGTGGAAACCCCATCACTGAGTCACAGTTATTTACAACTAGACAGGACAATGTCGTTGAGAAATCATGTAACATAATACAGGGAGTGGTTTCATTCTGTTCCCAGAGGGATGGACTGGATGTGACCTAATAGCTTTTTCCTGTACTAATTTAGTTGACTGTGTCAGAGAAAATACCGGATGTCAACAGGTTGAAAGAGAGGACTCCAGAAGACATGGAGAATTAGTCAGGGACAGGTAAAACTATAAATTTAGGACCTTATGCTCACCACTAAGCTCTAAGTCAAAGCTCCAGTACTGGAATATAGTATTTGATGAATAAATGAATAGCTGATGGATGAATGAATGACACCTTGGGGAGTACATCTAATATAAGATGAGCAATGGACTGACAGGTTAGACATGTTCTTTAATATCTCTGAGTCAGGTTTCTCATTTCTTTCTCAATGATTTCTTCTCAGAATGAAATGAAAGAGTATAGATAAGATATGTGGGGTGATCTAAAAATATGGTCAATGCTTAAAGTTTTAAAAATTTATTACAGTAAAAGATGCATTGCCATTAATCCCCTTAAAATACTCCTCGTTTTAAACACACTTATCTCACTATTCTTGCCACTTTCTTTTGTTATATTGTAAATTTTTTATTAGTATTTGTAGTTCAAAATGATTACATTTATCATCAGGAATTGATACATGTACATAACACATCTTAATTCTTTTTTATCCCCTTCCCCGCCCTGCCTTCTTTCCCCTTTGCATCTCTTAGTCCCTTTCTGAAGCAGTTTCAGAGGTCCTTTTTCATGTCTTGAATTGTGCTGCTGTGGCTGCCTCTATATCCTGAATCAATGAAAAATATTTAGTTTTAGTGGTCATTTTTACTTTGGGGAAAAGCCAGAAATTGCACAGTGGCACATCCAGTAAAAATGGTGCAAGAGGGCCAGGGATTTATCTCAGTGGTACCACCACCTGCCTCACAAGTGCAAGGTCCCGAGTTAGATCCTTGGTACCAAAAGAAAAAAAAAAGATGCAAGAGAACACATTATAATGTTTTTATGAGCCTGCCTTTCCATTGAATGGCACAGAGCAGCAATATTCACTGTGTTTTTTATCACAAGCTGCAAAGATGCTTACAAAATAATACTTAAGAACTGCTACAGGAAGAGACAATAAGAATGGGATAAGTATGTTTGAAGCAAAGAGGAATGTTTTAATGGGGATTAATGGTAACGTGTCTTTTACCATAATAAATGGTTTTAATTTAGCCATTTACTATACAATGTTTCATCCTTTGAACTTTGAATTTACTTTGAATCTAAGAAGCATCAACTCTCTTTCCCTTCTATTTTTCCATACTCAATATCTTCATAAAAATAAAAATTTCTTAGGAACTAAACGTCTTCCAACAGTTTTTTTTTTAACTTTTCTAGGTCCTTTGTACTCCTACATAACTTTTAAATTTCAATATCCAATTCTTCATTTGTAGCAAGTATAAACAGACCTGAATTTTTATATATACCTTGTGTTTTCTAATCCTGCTAAATTCAAGTACAAGTTCTAGGGGCTCCTAGAG